>CM076405.1:4153360-4257183 GCA_038363315.1 Mugilogobius chulae | reverse complement strand
CTAAACGTGGACCAGAGTATCGGACTCGAACGTGGATCCAGAGTCAGGCACTAAACCGAAACAGTAGTCAGGACTAAACGTGAGACCAGAAGTCAGGACAGAACACGGACAAAGAGTCAGATAACAATGGACCAGGTCTGGACTAAAACAAGGACCAGAGTCAGGAAAAACACTGAAGAGCCGGACTAAAACGTGGATCAAAGTCAGGACTTAAACACGAACCAGGAGTCAGGACTGAAAACCGGACAAGAGTCGTGACAAACATGGACGCAGAGTAGAGACTAAACATGGACCAGAAGTCTGGACTACACTGAACAACGAGTCGGACTAAACGTGGACACAGAGAGCAGGACTGAAACATGGACCAGAGTCAGGAACTAACATGGACAGAGATCCTTGCGACTAAAAAAGAGACCAGAGTCAGGACTTAAACGTGGACCCAGGTCAGTACTAAAAAGCATAGGAATCAGAGTCAAGACTAACAATAGGACCAGAGTTACAGACTAAACATGGACAGGTCCAGGACTAAACATGGACCAAATCAGGACTAAACATGGACCAGAGTCAGGACTAAAAACTCGTAACCAGAGTCAGGACTAAACTGGAACAGAGTAGGACTAAATCAAGGACCCAGAGTCGGATCAACGCGGACCCAGAGCAGATACCAGAAACAGCGACCAGAGTCAGGACTAAACGTGGACCAGAGTCAGTACTAAACCTGACAAGATCAGGACTAACTCTGACTTGGCACCAGCAGGAGGCCAGACAAACTTAGTCCTGCTGTGCAGAATCAGAATCTAAGACTTGGAACCGACCCAGATGCTACTTCAATGTTATACTTAATTTAGTCAGACAAACTCGTCTAACATTTTCAACTATAAGGCTAGTGCCAATGAAGTTTAAGTATTCTTGTTGGCCTTGGATCGTAAAACAGCTTAGTAAAATTAACACTTGATCTAGGATTCAGCCCCGAATGAGAAAACTCTACACGGGCCAAGGCGGAGCGAGTAGAGTAGAGCAGGGCCAAGCAGGTAAAATATCCGAAAAGCCTATATAAGTTATTTAAATCTGTCCCAACTACTTCCTAGATTCACAATTCTTAGACATTTGGAATTATGTATGGTATTAATGACAACTTTTAACACAAGTAAACTGAAACCAAGCTCACGCAATCAGTGAGAATACAATGATTACTTTAAGTTGTTAAGTCAAAGTTTACTCATTTACGACTAAAAAAGTTAAGTACAACTACTATACTCAAATAAAATAACTCTCTCTCTGTGTCTTTCAACTTGTTAGTTTGTTCACGTATACAATCTCTTAAAAGATATTTGTTAACGTGCACTGGTGAAGCTTGTTGCTCGTGTGGTCTGATTGGTGTGTCATAGTCATTCCACCAACAGCAGATCAAGCACGGCATCTACTGCTATTACTCACTGCTATCCCAAATACTCCACGCCACCCTGGAGGCTTCACAACAGGACGATACCACATAGAAGTAGGAGCGAAGTGTGCTACAGTCACAAAAACAGCCTTGGCGACAGTATACAGCCGCAACCCTGAACCCCTCCAGCACCCACACAAACCATCTGGACCGCGCTGATGAGCGAAGCTTTCTGTCAGAGCGGATCTGGCCACACACGCCCACTAATATCTCTCATCTGCAGTGGTGTGTTACCTGCAGAATAAGTCTGATCCCGTTCAGCTCGCGCTCCACCCATGTTTCAAATGCTTTCAGATTATGAGTCATTTTGTTTTGAAGCCGAGTTAATCGTTTTTGAGATCAAGTTCAAGTTTTTAGCTGGAGATAAGCTAGCGAAATCGAGTACATGGCTGTCCCCATTATGCATTTTCGAAATAGGATGTTGTTATTGTGAAGAGGACAACACTGCTGTGTTCTTTTCTAATTGTATGAATAGTTGTGATACAAAAATGTGTTTACTGATCAAGAAAATCACAAAAGACTCTCTCTACATCTCTAATCAATCTTAACCTGCACCACGCAATAGACCACAATGACCGTACATTTCTTTATACTCTCACGCTCTCTTGAAGCCTATATTCTAGAATGAAAATGTTGGTGAACAAACGACGGGAGAACGGCTGTTTGAACAGGACGCACGACACAAGCGTCCTCCGCGCACGTCAGTGGACTTGGTTGTGAAGCTTCAAGAACTTCTTTTTTTCTGAATTGCATAAATATTCAATGGACTAATCGATATCCCATCGAGGCTTGGAAGATTAAGTTTTGTGTCTCCTCCTCCCTGCAAGTCCACAGGTAAGAACACTGGACACTGTTAGCTTTACCTTTGTAGACTTTTGTAAGAAAGAAAGGTGCTTTGGTTTACAGGGAACATTCTTTCTGGTGACTATGCAGTCTTCTGACGGTCTTAAAGTAGTTCTAACCCGTCTTCATTCAACAACTGTTTTTTTTCCTGTTTACATACTGCGGTTTAATCCCATTGACTCCTGGCAAAACTACTCTTGAATCGTATCCAGTGTTACGCCAATTCAATGAAACACGTTGCTCAGTGTCGTCTAAAGAGAAGACAATTCTGACATCAAAACGTCACGGAATTTGTGAAATACTCGTGGACGTATAAACGGCCCCTTACCTAGAGGGATTTTCTGTTTTCTCAACACGGGCGATGGTGCACCCACGCCTGCAGAAAGATAGACCACAAACATGCAAAACCAAGTGCAAAAAGCTCTCTTGTCCGTATTGTGAGAAAACAAAAGTTCTGTTGCTAAATCAACAAATTTTGTTAAATGAAATCAACCTACAACCCTTAACAAGTTACATTCAGATGGAAAAAAGGAACAAGAAAAAATGCTGTCTCAGCTTCAGGAGACAGACAGTTCATGACTGACGTCTAGCAGTCATCCTGTTTCGTTTTTAAGTTTCCCTGGCTTAATCCAGACGGGAGGAGCTCTTTCTTGGCAAACCGTCATGCGCAGCAGGTGGAAAGTTAGATAATTTCGTCTACCAGGTCGACTAAACAGTAACTGAGCTGACTTTGTCTCAATGAAGCCATGTGTCAGCAGAAACGCTACAGCACGCAGACGGTGGAGTTTAATTGGAATTATAAAACACTAGCAGATGTTTTTTACAAGAACTCTCGTCTAATATAGAATGAAAATCTGTTACGATTGCTCGATTTTTTTTCATATCAGCTTTTGTCAGTTAATTAGTTGCTAAATGCACGCGTAACATAAGTACTTAAATCTAATAAAAAAGGTAAATGCTCTTTGATAGTGCTAGAGTCTATTCGAAATACGTGGCAGTGTTTCTGTGGCTACTTTCGAGTAAAAGCTACGAGAACAGATAGCTCTGTGCTGCAATAGGTTGACTGCTGGAATCTCACTTGCAGTGGATGTCTGGATAATCCGTGAGCTATTGTCTTACTATATGGTACGAAATGAAGTCACGCAAGCTCAGATCTTGGAATGACAGACCATGTGTCGATAGCATCAAGGTGTCGCTATTGTAAGGAATGTTCGAAAGTGCATGGATACTCTAGTATTTCTTGACTGTGAAAGCAATCGTCTGGTATTGGTCATTAATGTCGACGACATTGAGTGAGACAGGCTGTGAGTGCATCGACTAGATCAAACATCCAGAAGCGTTGATCACAGAGAAGCGGTGACATCGTTGGATTAAACCGTTTTTGGGCTGTTATATTCAGAGAATATAAGAGGCCATCGGGTCTTGAGGGCTTTGGAGAAATTGAGTTACAATAAACTGAATAAGCACCCGTATTATGATACCTTAGTTTTCGTATGTACAAAAGTATGATACTTATTTTTCTTTGGAACTCTCGGCTCCTGCCTATGACCAACCCAGCTCACTCACGCCCTCACTCTCTTACCGGAAACCGCGTGATCTGTGCATATAGCTGATTACATCCTATGAATTCGCGCCTGCAGAGTGTCTGGTGGCCTACTTGAGTTAATCGCTAAACGAATGTGTGCGTCAAGTGTACGTTTCTGTGGGGAATGTTGACCGCTCCTACCCCGTACGTTGGAAGCAAGGTTTCATATGACGTTCCTTGATGACATGTCTAGCAGCAATTAGGTTAGGAGATCATGTCTCTTGTATAGAAATGGTCGTAAATCATACGTTGTCATTTGGCTCGAATTACGGACAGAAGATAGATCTTCGCAGAATAAGTATATTAAAGCATACCTCAACAGGAAATTGTAGACATCAGTCATAGGACAAGAATGCTGGTCAGCTATCGAGTTGATTTGGCTTCGCTATTGTGGATCTCTTGTCGTTTTGTGTCACGCCTGGCCACAAGAAGGTGTACGTTCCTGAGTATGGGTCCTTTTTATCAAAGGAAGCACAAGAATATCACACACAGTTACAGGAATGTCTAGTTAGTGCAATCCACAAAGCGTTCTTTAAATAGAAGAGAGACGATCGAACTTTTTTGGTTCAACTAAAACTGTACGGACTTTCCATTATAAAAACAGAGGCGGTGGTATTTTTGAGGAATGATGGGATCTTCTCACAGCTATTTTTGTTATTGTTTTTTCATGTCAATTAACGCGTGACAAGATCTCTAGCGACTATATAGAGTAAATGAACTAAAGAGTAAAATAATGGAGATTTCACAGCGTCAAATAGGAAACAAGCATTTTGGTTGAAGCCACATGGAGCGAGCTACGTTTCTCTAGCTGTAAAAAGGGTAGTTCTAGAGCATTACTAAAAGTCATAACTTTCAAAAAGAAAAGAATAAGGCTTCAGGGATCTGGTGTAATGCGGTATGTGGGAGGCCTCAATGGGGAGGCTAATGGTTAAATCGATAGTGAAATCAGTATGGTTTCCTCCTATTAATAATATCCACCATTAAAGATATTTTGGGTTTACTCGCTCCAAAATAATCAAAACGAACTCTACGCATCAACAAGCAAGAGATGGATAGAACATGTGGGGAGACTTGACGTGCACGCCGATACACTAGCTGACATCCAAATTACGATTGCAAAAAATCGCCATGCGTCCTGTCAATCTGGGCATAATTGCCTACCGAATGTTGTTCCATAGGTGCTCTGTGGAGTATCGTCTGGCAAGTAACGGTTGTCACAGGCGTCACTAAAACCATAGTACTTACGTTCTCTCGACGTGTACTAAAAGAGACTAAAGCTTGCTGTTTTGTTTCTAGTATTTCTCTATCTCTCAGTTTGAGTGGCTTTATATCACCCTCCATAGTAGACAATTCAGTCTAGACAGTTAACGCTGCAATACAAAACAAATGATCAATAACTTAACGCTATCTAGAGATGCAACCTTACCATTTGATCGAAAGTCATACCAAATTTTCAATGCCTATAGCCGACCAGGCCGAGTCAATCTTTATACTCGCGTGATTCGCGATACAAGAGACAAACACGGCATCACGTCAACACACAGCATGAAAAACGAGTCCAGGAAACGCATGGGAAATAATTCTCACTCTCTCCTCTAACCTCACACAAAGCAGACTCACTGATACCATCTTGTTACGAAACAACGCAACATCGACCCAGCGTCATAGATTAACACAATTCGAACCACAGGGCTGAAGACACGGTGCTAGATAGAGTGAAATTGGATTTTGTTGTACTACTGAAAGACTTACATAAGAAAGTCATGTCTAAAGTACAGACTCATTACAGCCAGTGCTGTGGAGATCGCCCGTGTTTGGGCAGGCTAACTTCGAGCCACACCCTCTATGCTATTACCACGTTATGAATAAATCCGTCCTCAGTTCTTCCTGTTTCTGTTCCAAGAGTGGTTTAAGAAAGCACATTATGCGTAAGTTAAGAAATGTGTAATCACCATTCTATTCAACACAGTGCGTTATAATATGTGTCGCCCATTCATATAATCCCAATCTAAAAGGACTTTCTATAGCAGACGACCCTCAAACGTGGTGAGTATGTGGTTAAATCTAGTTGCAGGGTTTTAGAAATGCAGGCATCGGAGTCGCAGAGTGCATTTTTTGTTTACAAAGATAAGGTCTAGTAAAAGATAATAGTTTTAATATTAATACGCAAGATCACACATAGATCGGACGTGAGCTAGTTTCGATCTCCATAGTGCAACCAGCTATAACTTTAATTTACTAAAATGGACTAACGTTTGTTGTTCTTCTGTTGGTCTTGTTGGTAGATCCTTTCGTGACTGTCTCACCCCACCGACAGACTCACTTGCATTAGATTGCCTTTTTGTGATACACTTGCATATGCTCAAACTACCTAGGAAAGACAATTTGAAAGATCTGGAATATAGCCATAATGTTCTTTGTTTGTTTAGTTTAAGAAAGTCCTTGTGATTGGTGTGAGTGAACTGTAGTAGCAATCAAGAAGGAGACCTTCTCCGTATTACTTGACAACTAATTTAACTGGAACCTAGCAAGCGGCGTGGCCAAAGTAAACTCTTGATTCCTAAAAATATGCCACATCTGGCAGCGACTACAAATTTTAACTGAAACCCGGATGATAGGCAAGGTGGACACATAATCGACAGCTCATAATGAAACCGTTCTGCCGATTCAGTAAAGATAGAGTTGATTTCATAAAAGACGTCTGGAGGACGAAAAAGCGAGATTATTAACATCTTGACACTCGCTTGCCAAGGGTTAACCATTTATGAATACATAATACTAAAATACTAAACAACGTGGTGTCATAATCTTTACCCAACATTCTTTCACATCCTTCCATAGTGTGAACTTTCCTCCTGCGCACCACACCGAGCGTGCGCGCCTGCCTGTCTCTCCGCGTACTTCAGAGAGAGAGAGCTAGACATGGCCCGAGTTATAATGCGGTCGCTTCCTGCTACAGCTCATAGTGCCAAGGCGTGATCCCTCCGCTTTTAATTAGACACATTAACATACGCGCGCACTCACACACACACACACCCCGCGCGACGTCTCTCTCTCTCCCACAATAGCCCTGTTGCATGACCCGGGGCTATGCGACCACACCATTAAAACCAAGACTAATCAACTTCATATTCTCATGGACACTTACCCACCGCATTGCTACGATACTCACCGTTCGGACCACCGGGGACCGTATGAACGCGCGCAGTCACACACACACATCTCGTTTTGGTTAATTCTTGGAGATTCGCAAGATGGTGGCTGACTGTGCCAAGAAGCTGGATGAAAAAAAACATTGAATAAATAAGTATGTGGATTTGGGGAGTAAGGAGGATGCATGGATCATTGGAAACGTCCCTTAAGCCTGCTCACTGTACGCGCAGAGAGGAAATCAATGCGCCCGCCTGTGGTCAAACTCAGGCAATAACCAGCAGAGTAAATGTAGAATTATGGACCGAGCTCATGCCGAGGTTTTCGTTCTGGTGACGCACTGTTTATGACTTTAAATGTCTTTTACGAGAACTACCTGAGGCTATGACATACTGTACGGTGATGCACGGACAATAGCGTTATGACTGGACTCAAACAAGAAATGTGAAACAGAGCAAATGTAGATAGACCATAAAGACAACAAAGGAAGAAAAAGGGACTATAGAGGAAGATATAGACGTTCATTGAAAGTGAAAATAACAAAAGGGAGGGAGGTGGGCGGTACTTACCTGCAGTCAGACGCTCTGGAATAAACTCATTAAAGTACTACAAAAAAGTAGCAATTTTCTGAGAATTAAGTCAAAATTATAAAATTAAAATACAGTATTTATTTATTTTATATTTTAGTGAATCCTTTACGAGATTAAAATGGCATTGTTAATCATGGAGATAGCATCACACATCGCACATCACAATTACCAAAAATACACATTTTACATAATTCTCAGAAAATCCAGACCATAAAAATGATGCGTGGTCTGACCACTATGTGTCTCTTTTGAATGTCAGTGGTGTGATTGACAGAATAATTAGCCAATCAGGGGCATGCATCCTCTCCCATATAAAAACCAACATGGCTGCTTACAGTGAGAAAAAAAAAACTAAAAATGGGGATTTTACTAAATCAATGAGAGAAGGGGAAAAAATTAATGTGAGGTGAGTGAAGATGACAAAACAATTAGCTTCTTTGTTTTATGTGTCACACAAAAAAACTAATCTGATTGGCCGCTTCATGTTTTTGTCTTAAAAAAGTAAGTTTTTTGACATGATCTTTAGTCAGGTACAACTCCTTTTTCAAAAAGACATATTTTATTGACTTAATTTTACAAAAGGCTAGTGACAACAGGATATGTATCACTGTATACAGGGTCTTGTATTTACTGAAGTGTCATTATTTGTGAGTCAAGTTGTCAAGAATGTATTGTAAAACAGTAAAAAAATACTCTACACTGTAAAAACCAAACGTGTTTTGCAGATATGTCTTATTAACAATATCGCACTTTCACTCATATCAATGTGATTAAAACAAAACCATTCTGGTGTCGAAAACCTGTTTTCACAGTAAATATAGAGTCCCGTTGTGTGTATTGTATTGTCATAATGCAGGCTAGTTCACAGATCTTTGAGTATTTTGTCATTTCCTATGAAAGCTCATGTCATGTCTTGTATGTGAGTCGTGTTGATGGATCTCTGTACGCAGAGTAAGCTAAAGGGTTAATACCTTGGCAACGAGTTCAGATTAATGGCTTTTATGAAATCAACTTACATCGCAGTCATTATGAGCTCGATATCTGCCTGGCCTCATCCTGGTTCAATGTCTTCGCTCCAGGTCATATTGAACAGATACTTGGCCGTTAAATTATGTCAATACGGAGAGTCCTCATTTACATATGGCAAAGTCAACAAGGCAGTGAGCGGAGAGAAGGATCTACAACAACAGAAAACAACAACATCCATTTAGAAATTAAATTTAACTGTTACTATGAACTGGATCTGGTAAAAAAACTCTTACTTCATCTAAAAAGGCAACAGTTACCACAACAGAGAGGTCGTCTGCTATAGAAAGTCTTTAGATAATGGCATTAACATTGTTTAGATTAGATGTGATTCAGTTCCAAAGTTTTAAACTGGGAACTGGTCATTTTCACTGGTAAAGATCCAACCTCCCAACAAGGCTCACAGCAATGTGTATCGTACTTAGACATGTTTGTAACGTATCAGCACGTGTCTAGCCCTTTGTGTGTTTATTATACCAGTGCTTTTCAAGTGGGGGTTGGGACCGCTCGGGGGGTCGCTAAGCAAAATTGATGATTTGAAGATGTAATTTTGCATCTTATTACTTAAGATTTCATTTGTTTTTTAAACTGTCAGACTGAATTTTGGTGATATAAAGCCATAAACTAGTAAAATAAACATACAGTATTTTAACTCAAGTTTAATGGTTTTCTGACATAAAATACTCACAGACATCTAGAGTCCACAGCTGTTCACGTAATTATAGTACGCGTCACAGTCCCATTCATTTCTATGGTGGTTGTTAAGACGTGTTCTTATTTATGAAAATTAATGAAATCCTGATTCTAATCTTAACCTGCCCCAAGCCCCAGACCTAAACTTACCCATTTTAGTAACTTTATGCCTGAACTTACCCGTTTCACCTGAAGAAAACGTCCCCATGTGGCTTCAACCAAAACTTGTCCTATTTTGACGCTGTGAAATCTCATTATTTTTACTCTTTTTCATATGGTGCTAAATGCACGGCGTAATATAAGAAAAAAATAACTAAAATAGCTGTGAAATCATGCTCAAAATACGCTGTTTTGTGTCGTGGTAAAAGTACGCCCTCTAGTGAGACTGTGTTGCAAATAGACATTCCTTATGTTGTGTGTATTATTCTTGTCTTTTAAACAGGCTCTTGAGTACACTTTCTTTGCCACTGCAAAAGAAATTACATAGGAAGCAAATAATCAAAGCAGTCTTGCCTGATATGCTCATTCGGTTAGAGCTATATTTTTTTTGTCAAACATTCTGCTATTCCGACATGAAACTATTAGACCAGCTGAACCACTGTTGCTGTGATCAGGGGCAGTTTACTGTGGTCACGCACAGTCACAGCGCCTTGACGCACACATTCTTCTTAGTCAGTACCACAGACACCCTCAGGATGGTTAATACTAGACAGTCGGGTCCGGAGGGGCGTGAGTGAGCTGGTTGTCATGGCAATGAGTTTATCTCTGTTGCTGAACTGGTCTAAACTGTTGTATAGTTTTTATCCTTTACCCAAACCTTTTTCCTGAAATTACCCTAAACTTTATCACTGTCCCGCATCAACGCTTCTGGATGTGCACTCACAGCCTGTCTCACTTCAGTCTCACATTTACACACGCGGAGTGGCATTTCTGCGCCGTGTCTGTGCCGGATCTCTGACCACGTCCAAAGACAACATATTATCCAACACAGTCTCACTAGATGGCGTACTTTTACCACGACACAAAAACAGCGTATTTGGACTACGACTTCAAAGCTATTTTTAGTACTTATGTTACGCCGTGCATTTAGCACGATATGAAAAAGCGTAAAAATGACACGAGATTTCACAGCGTTAAAAAAACACGAGTTTAATTGAAGCCACGTGGGGACGTTTTCTTCTAGTGAAATGGGTAAGATTAGGTCTGGGGCTTGGGGCAGGTTAAGATTAGAATCAGGATTTCATGAATATTCATAAATAAGAACACGTCTTAACAACCACCATTCAAATGAATGGGGACTGTGACACGTACTATAATTACGCAGGACGGCTGTGAACTCGTGCTAATCATACCTCAATTTACATATTGTGTAATGTCGTGGTAAATGTACGCTTTCTTGTGAGATCGGGCTCTATTATCACCAATACTATAAACACTGACAAAACAAAACAACGCTTTGTGAATGAGTGTGCTGTGAGCCTGTGCATGACACCGCCTGAGAAATTAACCTTTTAATAGGCTAACAAACTAATTACAAACAACATATCGAAACTTTAATCTGTAGTAATAAACTAGATAAAGTGCCTTAACAAAAAACAAAAGATTGCTAAAAAAATCTAAAAAGAAAAGTGCATGTTTCTGCAGGAAGGCCGAGTTGCGTTGGGCCTTCACCTTTCTCTCTCTGTCAGAATAGTGAGACCAAAAGAGTCGGAACACAAGTCTGTTAGGGATGGGACGAGACAGAATTTTCACGAGACGAGCCACGAGAATGGGTCCACGAGATCGAGACGAGACAGATTTTTAAATAATTTGCATTAATTGTTTCCATTTAGAATTCAAACAAGGCAGATTACAAAGACTGATTTGTATTATTTATTATTGTTAGTTTATATTCTTTTAGTTTTGCTTTACTTCTCCGTGTGTAGCTCAGACTCCGCCCCTTTCTCCTGCATCACAGCGCTGCTGCTGACAGGACCAGACACACACAGATGAGGAGACTTTCCTACTTTTTACAGTTATTGATGATATAACCAGAATATATCTTTGTGGATCTATTTTAAACTATGTTTAAGTGTGAAAAACACTGCGCTGTTCCTGCGATGTCCGCGTGTATATTTGATGATTATATATTTTTCGCGCTAACTTTTACAATGTTTAGGACTAATTATCTCTGTCAATATTGGTCCTATCTTTACCAAATAAAAACTGAGACAGAGTTTAGACAGTTTTCTGTCAGAATAAGTCTGTTACAAGTCTGTGTGTGGAGGAGAATATTTACTACAGCTGCTCAAAACTTAATTTCATGACCATGGGAAAATCTCACGAGACAGTTCGACAGTACGTGTGCGCACAGTATCAGGACAGTTTGATCTCGCCAGATCTCGCGGCACGAGATCTCGTCCCATCCCTACTGTCTAACTAAAGCGGTTTTGGAATAACAATCTTTCTGAAAAGAAGTCTGTCGTAATAAAGCTTGGAACACCACACAATATACACATTTTAGCTAACCTCTTTATTGTGCAAACTGGTGATCTCATATGTGAGGTCGAATTTCAGTGCATATTCACCAGTGGGACACAGGGTTACATTAACACGCATGAATCAGTCACAAAACAACTTTCAGTACAATAAAGATGAACGTCACAAAGTAAGACGCGTGTTCCTTTTGCACAATAATAAACCAACGAGTACTTTTGGCCTGGTTTCGTCGGAGGATGCAGTGTGTGTTTTTGCGGGCTGGCTGCTGGAGCGTGGACGTTACACTAGCCTCGGGGTGCGGAGCCGGGGATCCTGAGGCTGACATAAGGAAGCATTGTGGTAATAGAGGCATACGCTGGCCGCTAACCTCCAGCTAAATACAGTCATGATCCATAAGCAGCTGAAGAGAACCTCCCACTACACAAAAGAGTGTGTGAGGTGGGGTCAGGAGTGGGGTCAAACATTCACTCTGCAGAAACGCCCAGGTTGTGTCCCGTTAAAGAAGATACTTTTATAAACAACAGAATAACTGGGTCTCCTGGTTCAACTTAAACAGCAAGAGATAGATTTTTGTGATTTGTTGTACTAACGTCACATTTGTCTTATTTCTAATTCCAATAATGGGCTGTGTTAAGCAGTGCTGCATGCTAGGCTAGTTCCAGTTTGCTAATAGCTGTAGATAGTTCTTACTCATTGTTTACATTTCGTATTGACCCTATTTTGTCCCGCCTACTTTTCTAGGACGTGCACTTCCTGTTTAGCTGCATTAGCCTGTAGATTCAGTTGATGGGTTTATTTTAACTGTCATTATATTTAATTAAAATTGCCCCACAAGACAGACAAACAAACACGTTAGCTACCTTAACAGAGCTAAACAGGAAGTGCATTTCCAAGCTAAGTGGGTGGGACAAAATAGGGTCAATAGAGAACTTGCCCAGATGTGCTAAAAAAATGATTAAAAATCACAAATGAGAGAGCAGATTTCAGCGGAAAATCACAGTGAGTTCAGTGAGGGAATTAGGGAAAGACTATTGGTGTGTCAGAACGTCCACACTCAGAGAAAGTGTGCAATCAAATCTACGGTACGTTCCCCGGAGCTCCGTGCCACTTCCGGGTTCACAGTAACCTTTTCCCAGGGAAGAGATGGACCAAGTCGAAGTAACAAAGACAGGCAGAGGCGAGAGAAACACTTCTAAATGGTTTCCCTTTTTTATGTTTTTCATTTAGGCCCACAAGACAAAAATTAAATAACTGCACGGATTGTTTTTGAATTTGTATTTTCACATTTTGGTATGTGTCTTTGATTTTGAGTTTGTGTTTTAGAATTTTGGTGCGTGTTTTCAAATTTGCGTTCATGTTTTGCCCTTCAGGCCACCGTAGACAACCAAAGGCAAAGTAATGGTAAAGCAAAGTAATGTAAGGCAAAGTAATGTAAGGCAAAGTAATGTAAGGCAAAGTAATGTAAAGCAAAGTAATGTAAAGCAAAGTAATGTAAAGCAAAGCGGCTACGCTGCTCCTTCAGCTCCATGGTGAGCCTGATCTCACAAGAAAGCGTACATTTACCACATTTATGATTAGATAGAGTTCACGACTGTTTTGTGTAATTATAGTACGCGTCACAGTCCCCATTCATTTCTATGGTGTTTGTTGAGACGTGTTCTTATTTATGAATATTAATGAAATCCTGATTCTAATCTTAACCTGCCCCAAGCCCCAGACCTAAACTTACCCATTTTAGTAACTTTATGCTTAAACTTACCTGTTTCACTTGAAGAAAACGTCCCACGTGGCTTCAATCAAAACTCATTCTATTTGATGCTGTGAAATCTTGTGTCATTTTTACTCTTTTTCATATCGTGCTGAATGCACGGCGTAACATAAGTACTAAAAACAGCTGTGAACTCGTGAGACTGTGTTGCCATGGTACACATCTATAATGTCAAACATTACTTGTAGACAGAGCTCAGGTTACATCGCACACACACATACACACATCTGTAACTTGTGGCGGGACAAGTGCAGCGGAGGCTTCCACATACAGACTCTATGCAGGACGCCTGCCCAACAACATTCAAACTTTAATTCAGTTCTACAAATGATGCTTTGCACATGAAGCAGAATTTTGGACATTGCCTAAAAGTGGTGAGCGTGCGCCGTCAAAACCAACACAATAGGAATGACAGGTCAGAGGTCGAAAGGTGAGAGCGGAAACGCTTTTATAGGTGAATGATGTCACTGCTAACAAGCTTTCAGAAAACTGTTTGAAGTGGAATATTGAGGGATTTTCAGTCGACAACACTTTCTGCCCTACTGCACATGCTCCATGCAGAAAGAGCCGCTCTATCTGGTTACATTTGGAAACTTGTTTGAATAAAACAACAAAACAGGACAACAACAGCTGTTTGTATCAGGTCTGAACCGGTCTGTCTCCTGAAGCTTGTGACTGTGTTAGTTACTGGCCACAGACTTAGCTCTTTCTGCAGGTTGGGTGTGTTGTTTACTTCCGTTCAAAGTGCTGAATTAGAAAATGTATTTATGATGACACATACATTTTGATATTGAACAGTGACCTCATCCATTAAAAACACATTCAAATTTCAGTGAACTTTACAGAACGGTATTAGGTTTCTTAGGTTTGAATGTGAACATGACAGAGAAAAGGAAAATCCACTCTCCTCAGACTAATCACCGAGAAGACACAGAACAAATGAGTGCTTTCATGGGGCCGTGTCGTTGTCAGATATTTACCAAACGCAGCCGTTCTGAAGCAAATTAAAAATACCCCGGGTGTGATTGACAGGCAGCGCGCGTGTGTTGAGTGAAGCGAGGTTACGGCGTCCTGTCTGCCGCTCGTCTCCGCGTCTGAGGCTGGATTGGGATAGTCAGGATTTCTCCGCAACTGACAGATGCGTTCCAACCCCAAACCGGCTCCGAAACCCCGGGCCTGCACCTGCGCCATAACACCGGCCTGCCCCGCGCCACGCTACCGTCAGCTCAAACACACATCACTGCGCTTGACGAGAACAACGCTTATCCACAATCAAAGAATGTGTTGTTGGGAATGATTGAGCGCTACAAATGTGTCAACGTGTTAACACCGAAAACAAATTCTCAAATTGACACTGCATGACACCGCAACAAACTGTTTTAATTTTATTTTGGTGATGATTGGCGTTTGATTGTTATTTGAATTTAAGTGGAGCAGTAAAATTGTAAAAGACATTGTTTGGGGCAAAAAAAGAGGCAAATGTGATGGAAGTTATTGGTTTGAAAACTAAATTAGCTAATTAAATTATCTATAGTTAGACCTTTATCATTTATTTATAACAAAAACAGTATAGAAGGATTTTATATTTCTGCAAACGTGTTACGGATCAGTTCGATGGGACAATGTGGGCGGAGCTTGAAAGGAAATTCTAAAACAAAAACACACTTTAAAATACAAATTCAAGTTCAAAATTACAAACAGAAATTCCTAAACACAAGAAGACAAAAACACCAAACTGATTTTCAAAACACAAACTCAAAACACAAAATGAAAAAAAAATTCAAAAGACAAATTCAAAAACACGAACAGACATTCAAAAACACACATTCAAAATCTTAACTTCAAAAACACAAATTCAAGGAATAAAAAACAAACAGAAAATCAAAGACACAAACTTCAAAACAAATTCAAAGACTTAAAGCTGCACTGCACAACTTTTTGGACAAAAATAACACGTCTGTTTCTGCAGAAAAGAGGTTTCTTTAGTTGATTTTTTTTTTTTTTACATTATGTCATAAAACGTATTCACCTCCATTCAGAAAGTCACAAAGTATAGTTTTAACTTACACACAGTAAGTTACACAGTGCATCTTTAAATCCAAAAACACAAACTCAAAATCTTAACTGAAACTCAAGTTCATATTGTTTGCGGATGAAACCAATGTTCTTTGTTCAGGAAAAGAGTTTGATGGAAGACGTTAGGATTGAATTGACAAACATGAATCAATGGTTCAACTTAAACAAACTATTAAGAAACATGGAGAAAACCAAATATATTCTCTTTGGGAACAAAACATCTGAAAGAGATCATATTAGATCAACTTAAACTTGAAAGAGTAACTGAAACCAAATGTTTAGGTGTAATACTGGATGAACAGATAAGCTGGAAAACTCAAATTAATATTATAAGAACAAAGCTGGCAAAGAGCATTGGTGTCCTCAGTAAAGTAAAGCCCTTATAGACCATAAAGCTCTGTATATTTGGTTTTGTTCTCTTGTGATGCCAGATCTGAGTTCTTGTGTGGAGGTCTGGGGGACACATCTCCACTGTGGACATTACAGACAAAAGCACTGAGGATTGTGCATAAGGTTGGGTATTTAGACCAGACAAACAGACTCTTTTTGGAATGAAAAATACTTAAGTTTCCAGATTTGGTGAAATACAAAACAGCTATAATCATGTTTAAGGCAAAATGTATTACCAGAAAATATCAACAAAATAGAAACTAGCTACAAAAAACAAACTAGCTCTTTCACACTCTGGGCTGGATTTGTGGATTAAATGAGGATTTAAAAAAAAGCAGAAACTTGGGGCAATTTAAAAGGATGTTTAAAGAGACTGTTTTTGGTAGTTATGTTGAAAATGTTATGTAATAACACTCTTTATGGTGAAATTCTAGAGAAAATATGGATTGTTCTTAAACAAAAAGACTGAGATTGTTTTAGTTGTGTTGCATATCGATAGGGTTATTGTAATGTAACTTATTATGCAAATACATGTTTATTGTTTAAGAATTTTAGTGAAAAGGGGGTAAGATTTACATAAGTTTTACTTCTACCCACTCCTTTTCAAATATCTTTTATTTTTGTATTTTCTTTTAATTTACCTTTGAAAATGTTTTCGAAATAAAGATTTCAATAAATCAATTAAAAACTTCAAAAATATGAACACAAAAAACACAGACCTAAATTGTAAAAGCACAAATTCAAAACACAAATAAAAAAACTCAACTCCAAAAACACAAACAGAAATTCAAAATGCTTTTTTTGTGCGTGTTTTATCATTTCCGTTTGTGTTTTTAATTTGAGCTTGTCATTTCATTTCTTTAAGCCTGTTTACATTTGCTTGTGGTGAGTTTGTGTCAATGTTATCCAATTTGTGCAATTGTGTCCTTGTTTTTTTTGTTTTTTTTTTTTTTTTTTTTTTTTATGCTGTCACAAAATATTCAGTTTCCTAATTGCAGAGAAAAACAATAACTGAAGTGTATGAAGTCGTTGTTGTGACAAAGTGAAAGCCAGTTTGCTGGTGGTGCATCGGTCAGGTTTTCTCCTCTAACCACAGTGCTTTGACCGTATCTCTCATTGTCCCGCGTCGCTCGGAGCCGTGAATATGAAGAATATACGAGACGACTGGGCCACACTTTGACTGTTTTAATTCTGCCGCAGTGAGCTGGTTAACCCTTAAGTGTTTCGCCCTCAGGACATCCATGAAAAGTTAATCCCGCCCACCTGGGACACAACAGTGACTGCTGCGTGCACGGGCAGGCCTGGCACCATCATGGGTTATTGATGAGCGCAGGGGCGGGACTACAGGAGAGAGGAGGAGGAGCATGTGACTGAGGTGTGACGGGCACTAAACATTCAGAATTAGACCCCTGTGTGTTTGACTTTGTCCCAAACACAACATGATTTAAAATATCCTGATAAGCTTGATCTAACTTCACCTATGTCAGCTCTGAGGACTGCACAGGATGTTGATTTAGCAAACAGACAATGAAGTCATTGGTCAATACCAAAGAGAAACATGAGAAACCAAAACAGTCATTGGTTAAAAAATCTCAAATAGAAAAGTTGGATTTAAGGCCCTAGATCAGGGGTGTCGAACTCATTTTGACAAAGGGCCACATTAGCATCATGATTGTCCTCAAAGGGCCGGTTGTAACTAAAATTAACCTTACTAATCTTTGACATATTACAAATAATAGTTGTATGTGATTATTGTATTTTTATTGAAGTGACAATTACTGCATATACATCTATATTAGTCTGAAAAATGACTTATTTTTTTAATTTTCAGACCAAAACGTTCAATTGAGTTAAGGAACTCAGATTAATAAAGTAGTAAACCTTATAGGACCTTGAGGGCCGGATGAAATGAGGTGGAGGGCCGCATCTGGCCCCCGGGCCTTGAGTTTGACATATGTGCCCTAGATAGTGTTACATTTGATGTTGTAGGTCTTTGCACAAGTCTTATATGTGTTAATGAAGCAATTTCTGTCACATTTCTCGATCTACTTCACACTTTTTTTTTTTGGTTGATTGGAATAGATGGACTCCTCGGTTGCTGTATAAATGGTGTTCTTTCTGTGAATTCAATACATTGTGGCAAAATATATAGTCAGAAAAGAAGCAGCATTGTGAAATACTACAAGTCACGACTCGTGAATAAGTCTTAAATTGTAGATGGTTCGTTAAAGAGACAACAGTTTGAAGTTTTGTCTTCATTCTTTTGTCCATGACATTGTCCACAGAGTCTAAACTCAGACCCACTACAGCACCAGCCTTTTTAATCAGGCTTGTTCATTCGATTCTTGTCTGCCATGAAGATGCTCCCGCCCCAACACAGTACAGCATAAAACAACACACCGGCCACAATGCCCTGGTAGTACACATTTAGGAGCCTCTTACTTACATCAAAAGATCGCAATTTTCTCAAAAAGAACAACCTAGACTAAGTCTTTTTAAAAACAGCATCACTGTTTTTCTTCCAGTTCAGCTTACTGTCCAGGTGTACTCCCAGGTACTATTTCAATGGACTGTCCCTTAATGACGACTGGGGAGGGGACTTGTTTTTTCTTTCTGAAATCAATAACAAGTTCTTGTGTTTTCCCTACATTAAGCTATAATAATACATAAGTTTACATAAGTTTACATTAAGCTGTAGAAAATGTGCATCACACCAGCTAACAAAAGAGTTGATCTCATTTTTGTAAGCAAGATCATTTCCCTGGGAGATCAGACCCACAAGAGCAGTGTCATCAGAAATGTTAACATTTTACATGAATCAAAGCTGTGCCTATAGTCGGCTGTGTACAAAGTAAATAAAAAGGGCGATAAGACAGTACCTTTAGGAGCACTGGTATTAGTCAAAATAGTTTCTCAGTACATGTTTTGTATTCTTAAAAAGTCTTATATTGTACCTCTCCATCTTGGCAGAAACTGTAAAATGCAGAAGCAGATTGTCTAACAGCAAACAGGCAACAGGATGTTTGTTTAAGTATCCACTGTCCATAGAACGAGGCTTAAACTCAAATGGAGCTGAACGTGAAATGAGAAAGGTCAGACTTTAAAATATAGCTCTGATTATGTTATAAAAATAGAAGCACATATTATACATGTCCATTTTTACATCATGCTATATATTGTATTTCATTTGAGATGAATGTGTTTAATCAGTGAGTTTCTAACAATAATAATCAGAGAGATAGGATAAAATCATCAGTAACCACCACTGGCTTTTATTTCAGTTTAAAGGTGCACCTTTAAATGTGTCGGCTCCTTTGACATGAGCAGGAGCTTGAGAACTAAATGTCCTGCCTCCTAATGTGCTTTTAGAGACTCTAGCAACCACCAAAAAGTCCAGCATTAGAAAGCGAAGTGAACGGTCATAGTCTGTGTCACTACTTGTCTGATAAACTAATTCTGCAGAAATGCTCTCTATCCGTGTCACTAATCTGGAACAATTAGAACAGTGTTTTTTTGAGGCTCAGAAGACACGTCTGCAGCTGTGTTTTTAATAAGAAACAATTAGGGTGTTCACAGAAGGCCGAGGGTGGCCCGTCTGAACTGGCGTGGCAAGTCGTGGAGGCGAGGGTTTGAACACTTGCTTGAAGACTTTGTGTTGCTACACATGTGGCTGTTTGATTGGCCTGTAGCTACTAGCTAACCAGGAATGAATGCATAGTAAAAACAAAGACGGAGAAATGACAGTGACTGCAGTACAAAGGCTGGACTGTGATGGGAAATACAAGTTGAGTGAGTTCAATCCATGAGGTAAGTTTAAAAACATCCCTGACAACTACTGGTGAGGAGCTTATGTTTCGTCAAGCATTACATTACACACATGCTCACTCTGCATTTGGCAAGTGGTCCGCTGTTTAAATCGTGTTTGTGCAAATGTTTTTACATTGGTGCATCAGACTCTGCATCGCTCCTTCTACAGAGACGTGGTGTGTTGGTGTGAAAGACCCTTTAAACCCCTGATCAAAAAAGGCCAAATCAAAATGTTTTGGAACACAAAATTTACATTTTTACATAGAACTAATTATTCTTTAAATGCATACATTTTGACTGGTTTTGTATTCTTTCTTGATAAGTTGTACCAAACACTTCCAAAACTGTAAATCACTTAATTAAATCTGATTAATCTTATTTTATAGATTGAATATTGAAAACTGACACATTTTCCAAGGCACACTAGTGTTCTGCAGCACACTGGTTAAAGGAACCGTATGTAAGATGCACAACTAGTGGTTTTAGAAAGGTATTACAATCACAAATGAACATGGGTTGCCAGATTGTGAAATGGTCCACACATTGAAGATAGGAAGCTACTGACCAATCAGGAACAAGATTTGCTATGAATCATGGGTAATAACTATAAAGTCACCTTCCCAGACACCTGACTCTTTATCATGGTTCCAATGTTCCCAAATGTTGATTTTTAAGACCCTAATGAGAACTGTGTGGAAACAAGTGCCTGAACCTATCACAGACAGTTGTGTCTGTGTCCTGGAGCAACATCAGTTCAAACTCAAACATGTTTCTGACTCATGGTTCAAAATTAACTTCAGGTTCTAAGAAACCAAACTGGCAACCCAACTGAAGAGTCATGTGAGGCTCATTCTGCTTTCTGATTGGATAATAAATGTAAACATCAACAAAGGGACATCATGTCATTGCTTTTTTAATGAAGAATAACTTACATTGACGTTCAGTAAAACATATTGCATATTTGGACTTGTTGACCTTGTATCTGTGGACACATATAATTCATGTTTATGAAATCTGACATCACAATCTTACATACGGTTCCTTTAAAAAAACGCTTTAATTAAGCCACAATTTATTAAGCTTAGCATTTTCACATTGATCAATGTGTTTTGTTTCTTTGAGGCGTACATGCATAGTACAGGTAGTCAATGTCAGGGAAGACATCTGATAGGCTAATAAAAGTCTGTTAAATAACAATCTTTCTGAATGCAACCCTGTCTATCAGATCTGTACATATCATTAAACATAATGTACATACACTTATTTACATCTCCTATTCCAAGTATGGAAGTTTTGAAAATGAATCCAAGTCAATAGCATGTCCCTAAACACAGCAGCGTTCTGATCAATACATCCAGTGTCCACCGGCCCCGCTCCTATCAATGCTATTGATCACACGTTAGCTTATCTATGCTTTATGCTAATGTACCTCTGCTAATAAGTCTCACGTCCCAGCTGAGAGCAGCACAACAAAATATTCATTTATTATTCACAGATATATTATTCATCCACTCAATTAGCTACTGTTCTTCTGGGCAAACCTACAGAATCAATGGGCCTGGATCTGATATGCGCGGTCCGTCGTCCGGCACACGCAGAGGTCAGAGCCGCTGTGAGGGGAATGTTTAATCCACACTCAACCTGGAAGAGCCGGAGATCACAAACACAAACGCTACGCACCGGTGAGGAGAAGAAAGACTAAGGTTTGGGCTAAACATGAGTCAAATGTACTAATCTAGGCCGGATACTGGAAACTGCGACCCGGGGGCTAAATGTGGCCCTCAGACCAATTTTATTTTGTCGTCAAGCCTCCTCAACAAGGATAAGTAACGATTTTCTATCTACCATTATAAGAATAGTATCAAACAGTATCAATATTTTTACTGTGCACTATTGAGGTTTTAAGCCTATAGCTCAATTTAACTTGTGCATGTTTGGCCTCTTGTATCGAGTGTTTCTCAACATCAGAATCGATTTTATTGCCATTGTCAGTGAGTTACAAAATTCACAAACTAGGATGCTTCGATGCTAATGTGCAACATATAACATTAATAAAGTCATAGTATAAAAGAAAAAAATATTAGCTATGATAAAAAATACTTTAAAAATAGAATATGCAGGTGCAGCAGTTGGTGTACAGGGAGAAGAGCAGAGGTGAAAGTACACAGCCCTGTGGAGATCCTGTGTTGATAGTCCGAGTGGTGGAGACATTCTTCCCCAGCCGCACGCACTGCCTCCGGTCCGTCAGGAAGTCAGTGATCCACCTGCAGGTAGAGTCGGGGAGTCCCAGTGCTGCAGGATGAAGTGGAGGGCCAGGTTGATGCGTCTACATTCAATGACTTCAGACTACAGACGTCAGCGCCACAGGCCTGTAGTCTGTAAGTCCAGTGATACGGGGTCCTTGGGACAGGGACGATGGTGGACAGCTTGAAGCAGGCAGGAACATGGCAGGACTCCAGGGAGATGTTAAAAATGTCTGTGAAGACTGGAGACAGTTCACCTGCGCAGTGTCTCAGGGTGGCGGGGGAGACACCGTCCGGGCCCGGAGCTTTCTGTGGGTTTTTCTTACAGAAAAGCTTGAGCACATCCTCTTCTGTCACCGAGAAGGCAGTGGAGGGGGAGGGGTGGTCAGGAGGAGTCGTACTATACACAATCAGTGGAAAAAAGTCGAAAAAGCATCATTGTCAGCTAACTATTTTATCACTATGCAAAAACAAAAATCTGCTGCTGAATCAACATTTGTGAATGAAATTTGACCCTACGACCCTTAAAAGTTACATTTAAGGGTAAAATGTCGATAAGAACGTCTGTCAGACCGGTTCAGACCTGATCCAAATAGTTGTTTTATTCAAAGAAGTTTCCCCAGGTGAGAGTAGATGGTGACGTTGACCAAAGATCGCTCTAAACAGTACACCAGATAGTTTGTTTCAACATGTGGCCTTCATGGAAAAGAGTTTAGGCACTGATGTACTCCATGTTTCTATCAGCAGAGCCAGACCTTCCACACTCAGACTGCACGAGTCTAAGGCCTCACATCTGTGTTTGGATCCACCTTCTGAGCACTGAGAGTGATGTTTGTTGGCTTCACCCTCTGGTTTGTGCTGTACATAAACCTGTTTGCTCAGTCCTCCTGTTCTGTTTTTGTGACCCAGAGACACAGACCTTTCTCCTGAGACAGAAGCACAAACCTGAGTCTGATCTTTCTCAGCAAAAATCAAAGAGTCTGGGAACAGTTTGGACACAAATACATGTTCTACGTCTTTTAAATTATCAGCCAATTTTTGTTTTATGTCAATAGGACATATTGGCAGATTTTGATGTGAAAAGTACCACACAAAATAAAACTGATTTCAACTGTTTCAGAAGCCACAGACAACATGAGGGTTATTGTACCGAACAAGTTTCAGATATTAGTATTTTTGTTTATAAGGTCCCGCGCGATGAAGCAGTTTAGCAGCTGTTACATCGTCAGCGCAGCGAAGACGGAACAACATGGTAAATGGTCTATTTATGTAGCTCTTTTCCACCTTTCAAGACACTCAAAGTGCTTTACAATCAAGGATCCTCTCACCCAGTGTAACAGACACTGAGGCTGTGTGAGTTAAGTGTCCACTCCTGTCGTCCCACTGGGCTCCTGGTGTTCCAGCGCTTTTTGAGATTCTGCAGAAATCTGGAATGTTTTTCAGTTCCACCTGATATTTTTTCCATCTTAAACATGTTGTTTTTGTTTTTTGTCATAAGCAGCCGTGCCGGTTTTCATACAGGAGATAATGTGTGTCCCTGATTGGCTCATTAATCTGTCAATCACTCCCACTCAAATTCAAAAGAGGGAATTAGTGACCAGACACCATAAATTTTTATATACTGTATCGTCTGAATTTTGCAGGTTGATATAAAATGCTAATTTTAGCTCAGGATTATTCAAAAAACTCTCTAGAAAATGTACATACACATGTGTCCTGCTCATTTAAGTATTGATGAGTATCTAGTCTCAATACCATTTTGTATTGATTAGTTGAAGTTCTGCTTCAAACTATGAAATAAAAGCTGCAGATCTTGACATGTGAACAGGTTTAGATTCTCTAGAGTTGTTTATTTTGAAGCTGTTTTCATTTCAAGACAAGAAAGTCAAATGTTACATCTGCAACACAACATGAGTCAACTGTAACACATGAAATTACAACTATTAATATTTATTTTTTCTTTAAGCTTATACATTTGACAGACTGAAGTTTGTCCACATTTAAATAACCTTAACTCTGTGATCTTATTAGAATAAAACACAAACCTTTACAGTCTGCTCTAACTTTACTTATGTCTTTCTCCAACTAAAATGAGAATTATTCTGAAAAAAAAACTATTAAGGCTCTGATAAAATCAGTCAAACTAATGATACACAAACTTTTTTGGACAAAAAACATAAATCTAAATAAATCCATCCAAAATGAATTCATAAAATGTCCGAGGGGCAGTTGTAACACAGACGAGGGCGGCCATGTTTGGAGGGATTTGTTTCTATGTTACATTCATATTGTTGTTGTAAAACTTACCAAACACAGACCAAAAAAACTATTTACATATAAAAATGACAGCCATGTCACAGCTCTGTCCAGAACAAAAACATGAGAACGTGCCAGTGTTGCCAGATAGGGCGGTTTTCATGGCCTATTTGGCTTCTTTTATTTTTGCTCACGGAGGGAAAAATATATTATTTTCTTTATAAATATTTGGGTATTATTCATTGGCTTGTTGAATAAAATGCATCTATTTCTTATAATACTGTGTAAAAAAATGTTTTGGTGATGTTTTTCAAAACATAGAGCTTGGTCTTCTGTTTTTCAATTAATCCTGCAAATATTGCTCTGGCTCTGCTCGTGCTCCCAACACACACACAGACACGCGCTCTGGCACAAACAGGCAGCAAAGAAGAGAGCAGCTCAGGAGGACGCACGCAGACCCAGGTAGGGCTAAAACAGATCATACAGGGTGAATGGACATAGGGCGCAGTCATGACGGCACAAACACGTTCGCCACATTTCAAGCTGTAAAATGATGTGAGGTTTATAACATTCCGCCTCATATTTGTGGAGAAAAGAGCCTCGTAAGGACGTGAGTTTGAGAAAAGTTAGTGTTTGATGTTGTAAAGTTTGTAACGTGTCTTCAAATGAACAAACTTGCTTTAATCCATGACTTAGTCGTTACCGGAGCTTCTAGACACAATACACATGGTTTATGGTTGTCATGTTTGTCATTGACGTATTGACGTGTTTTTTACGTTCATTTTGGGCTGGAAAACTCATAACAATCTGGCAACACTGCTCCCATTAGCTGTCATAAACAACAATGGCGTGGTGCGGCGGTGGCGGAGAAAAAAAAAAGTTTTTGAAAATGAAGCTTCCAATGCGGAATGTTAATGTAGTTTTAAAGTGATAGCTAAAACTATTTCGAGAGCAGTGGTTCGTTCTGTTGCGGCCCTGGTGATTGTTTTGCCGCGAGTAACCATGGTAGCGCGCTGTTCAAATTACGTGACGCAGCCCCCCCGTGCGCCCCTTCACGCTGTGATTGGCCCGGAGAGAATTGTCCGGAGGAAATACTTCTCCTGCCAACCACTCCCAGACTGACTTGTCTCTATTGAAATGAATGGAGACTTTGGTCAGCTGGTGTACCAGGCAAGTTCTAAACAACTTCTCAAATAGAATAATCGGTTCATAAACCAGTCGTTAATGCAGCTCTGTTCCGTGCACTTTGGACCAAACTGGCCTAGGTCGAGTTTTCTGGTGCCTGGAATAAGTTGACTCCTCACACTCGTCTGATTTATGACCCACGTAAACCAGAGTTTGAAACTAGAACACGCTCTGACATTTCCTTACCTTCTGCAGTTAGCAACTCTTTCAAAACTTCGGCGAATAGTGCTTTTCCTGCTCCTGCGGCTGTTTTGCGTCTGATTAGAGACATCAAGCCTCCTCCCTGCGCCGCTGACCCGTATGTCAGCCCAAACACATGTCAGTCTGCGCCGCACTCTGGGAGCCCGACTTAACACAACAGCCTCCGCCATTTTGGATTAGCCAGAGGACATATCCCCGAACATCACATGTGTCAATGCTTAAAAACGCACGCTCATTTTGTACAGTGCATCGCTTAGGGCCACCCACCATCACAATGTACAAATGTTAAAAGTAAGAAGACATTCTGACAGATAGAACCGGGGCGGAATAAAGAGCAGAGGTATGCTTTTTGGAGAGAAGGCCATTTTTGTCCCTTCTCAAAGGAAATCATCCACATTTGCATATTCATTTATGCAGAAAAACATGAATAATGGGACTCACCGCTCTCCAAAGGTTAGCGCGGTAATTAAGCCCCGGCAATTAGCGGGAAATATTTGTGCCATGAATTATTTGTCTGCTTTTGTATCCATGAGTTACAAACGGGTCAGTGATTGGCACAAATACTCTAAAGATCAAGTACTAACTTTACATGTCTAGTTACGTTTTGAATTGGAAGAGTTTCAAATCTGTCTGAGTTAACAATTATCATTACTTTTGTTTTTTAAAACCAACAAGTCACAACAAACAAACTTTTTTTGAGAATACTTGGTTGCGCAATTTCTGCATTTCTATTAAGTCCCAGTGAGATTCAGAATCTGTTTCACAGGGGAGTCCTGGGGGAGGGGAGGACATGTTTTTAGAGGTAGGGGAAACCGGAGATTAAAAAGCTGTTTTGCACAAAACTAAAACCTTTTGAAGTGAAAAAAAAAGTTATGATCTGAAACTAGGTCAGAATTTCCACAAAATCCGACAGTTTTTAAAGCTGTAGATCCCAGGTCACTGAAAGGCGGACTTCGGTCCGGATCCGGACCCAAGAGCAGTCCTGTCCGAACCGGACCGCGTAGCCCTCCTGCCAAACACTCGCAGAAAGGCTGGAGAATGTAGACGTGATTCTGTAAAGAAGCGCTGTGCAGGCAGAGCGCATTAACAGAAGTGTGCGCCTCCCGCCGCTGTGACTCGTCTTTCTCACTTTGGCACAGCGCCAGTACAGACATACACGGTTCACGTCGGTGTGGTGCAGTCTTCGGTCTGCAGAGAGTAAAGAATGCGGTTGTGTGTCCACATAATGAACGCGGTTTAACATCGCCGCTGTGACTCGTTCTTCTCACATTTGGCACGGCGCCAAGCACAGAAACGCGTGGTTCATGACGGCGCGGAGCTGTGTCTGCAGGTTCATATTTGTATTTAGAGAACGCGTTTGTATATGCACGCGTGTGTGCGTGTAATGGACACGATTCAGAGCGCTGTTTGTGTGATTCTTCATGTGTAAAGTTGGAGAGGGTTATCACATGTGTCCTATCGCCAATCAGCCAATCACATGGCTTCATTCAGTGACTACTTTGACCAGTGAGACACAGAGAGAGACAGACGTGGTACAGAACAGGCTCGAGTCAGAACAGACCTAGAATAACTCCATCACAGACTCAGTGATCAGCTCTGATCAGTGTAAAAACACTATTCTCCTCCACAGCACAGGTCAAATACAGTTTTAAAAGGGAAGTAGCCTAGAATAATTAATTAAAAAAACAAAGCTTTCATTGTAAAATAGAATTATGTGGGATATTGTGAAAAAATAAATATTTTTGTAACTGTTTAATTATAAAGTGAAATTTAAAAATGTCTTTAAAGAAACTTCGCTGTGAATTTTCCCCCAACTGGACCTCGGTGAAATCTTAGTGGTGACCCCTGCTGTAGATGCTGTTTCTGCTGAACACCAGGCAGTTTGTGTTTGCATTGTGCTCTTAGAAAAAAAAATCTTTTCTAGTCTGTAGAGGGATTTTAAAGAAGTAACCACTGAGGCTGATTTAGGACGGATGATTTATTTATTGGTGTCTTTGTTCATGTGAAGCACTTTGGTCTTCTTTTGTGTTGTTGTAAAGTGCTCTATAAATAAACTTTGATTGATTGATTGATGTCCTGTCCTGATAATATAACAGATCCATGGAAAGTCCCCAGGTCCACAGGGAATCAAACGCAGGACCTTCTCGCTATGAGGCCACAGCACTAACCACTGCGCCCACCGGTGTCGCCCCAAATACTTCAGTACTGGGGTGTAACTAAGCTACAAATACTTAAAGTTGGGGGTAACTAACTTTATTAGTTGTAGATTGTAAACTATGGTAAATGCAGCAACTGTGCAGTTTGTCTTTAATAGGTATTTATTTGTATTTTACACTTTCTATCTACTTCCTTGTGCTTTAACTTTGCTAACAGACTCCCAATGCAAAGTGATGGTGTAAGGACCGGTATAGTCACATTTTTGTTTCCAAGGGACTGGTGAAGGTCAGTAGCGCCAATAAAACGTAAATACATATGACTTTTTTTTTTTCATTTATTTGAGTATATTAGTTGCTGATGAGGTTAATTTGGATTCTGATCTGGATCTGAAAAGTTTGAGAACTCCTGGTTTAGTGCAGTGTAGTGTTTTTTTGACCTCAAGGCTTGACTTTATATACACCTATATAAATGACCTGATTAAACTCACAGGTCATGTGAGCAGAACCTGCTGATGGTTCCCCGAACTTATTTTAAACTCGAGGAGATCAGGCTTTTGAAGTTGTGGCGCCCCAACTGTGGAATGAACTGCCTCTGTCACTTCGCTCCCTGGACTCTGTGGACGCATTTAAAAAACATCTGAAAACACACTTTTTTTTTTTTTTTTTTTTTTTAGAAAAGCGTTTGAGTCCTGACTTGCAGTTGCTGGAGATGCTCTGACTGTATTTTTTGCTTAATGTTGTTTTTAAACTATTTTTATGTCCAAATGTGCACCTTGTGACTTGTGTCTGTGAAAAGCGCTATACAAATAAAGTTTACTTAATTAATAAAATGACTTGTACATGTAACCTGAGCCTCAGATTAAATGTATTGTCTTTTACTGATTGTGCTGAGGTGCTCATGGCCCTGGCCCTGTGCTTGTTTAAGGCTTAACTTCTCAAAGGCAAAAAAAGCCTACAGAAAATGGAAAGGAATCAGTAATGTTCCATATTAAACTACATCTTGGGTCACTGACAACATATTTATTTGTATAGATTTGTATTTATTTATTTTTTTATATCATGCACACTGTAATTATTTTTCAAACTAACTTCAGACTAAAATGCCTGGATTTCAAAACACAATCCACAAATAAAATATGAATACAACCTAAACAAATGCATATAAATATACTGACACAAGCACAAACATTTAGCAGCGAATGAGCACGTGTCAGACTCCAACACACCACACACGTATACACACAGCAGCTTTAGCCTGTGGGCCTGCGGTCTTTGAACTGCCTTCACACTCCAGTCTCTCCAAATGCAGTGTGAGAGATCCAGCGCCTGTCTGCCTACACTGCTGCACCTCAGAACAGCCCGGACCAGAGACAGACAGACCAGAGACAGACGGACGGACAACACACGAGTCCAACAACTTACACCTCATTTACCGCCGCTCGGACACTACGCTGGAGAAGTTCTTGGAAAGTCTACTTCAACCAGGAGAAAGTGCAAAGAAAGAGCTGTCCAGTGTTTCAGGACGTAGGCTATGTGGATTTCATCTTAGACAAAGTGACTTTCACAGAGAAAATCTTAGATTTGATTGGGCCACAATTAGTGTTTAACAGAAGTAAAAAAAAAAAAACATACAAAACAACAGTCTTAAAATGCCTACTGAAGGGTGAACTCCCATATTTCAGCTTAAACCTCCAAATATAAAAAAAGTCCCCAAAATTTTAATAAATTTGCATTGGTCCGCTACATTTTTTTGAGTAAAGTTGACTCCTGTTCACAATGATACATCAGCTAGGGAGTTGCAAGCAACCATGCAAAATTGGCCAAAACTCTTCTAATAAACAGGTTTTAACTTCTTAAACACTAAAAAAAAAAATGCTCAATTTTAGATTTTGTTTTCATTTGCTTAGAAAGTTCATTTAATGAGAAATTGAAATCGAAGTCTACCAGGGGTCACAGTTTAAAACTCTGCTCTACTCTGTTCATTTTCATGTTTGAAATTTTTCACCGATTCTTAGTCATGTAAAAACAAATATTTACAAGGTGTTAATCTACTAAAATGAAATGTAAAAACATACAGCATTTAAAGCAGACCTACTGTGATTTTCTGTATATTAGGAAGAAACTATGGCATAAGTAGATCAATAAACATTCACAGTCACAGATTCATTAAAATTCCTTACAAATAAAAACGGTTCATTGACTTCTTGTTGGAAACTGCAGAACTGAACTCAGCCTCTTTATTGTAAAATTTGAAAAATGTCATTTTATTTGAAAAGGTCTACATAACAATTTTGAATCTTACTCGCTGTTTTTAAAGTACTAACAAAAAGGAAATACAGACAAGTGGGTGGGGATAGGTGGTAGGTGAAGACAGGATTTTCTGAGCTCTTGAGCATCAGCTGCAGGATATACAGGAATCAATCCAAATACACTTTTGGGAAAACTAATATGAGAGACACTGCTGTTACAGAGTTCAAGTCAGAAAAGTAGATTTTACATAATAGGGCTTTAAAACTTTTATAGCAATTAGCCAAAACTAAATTAAAATAGCAGAATCCCTTTTTTAACAGTGGACAATTGAATTGTAAGTGATCATCGAAAAAATAAGAATACAAAATAAATACAGTAAATCAATACAATGCAGCATTTTATAAACAGGCCTTGTTTTTTTAGTGAAGATGGCTCAATCCTGAAAGGCAGCAGAGTTCTGATCATTGTGAGGTTCCACGAATAAGTTTGATTTTTCAATTAATCATCATTTTGAAAATGAATAAATTGTAAAAATTGTCATTCAGTTAGAATAACAATGTTTTGAAAATAAGGCAACATGCACTCCAGAGAAACTGTTTTGAAGCCAGGACATTAACCGCTGCACTACTATGACGCCCGAAATGTTCAATTAGTCAATAGGTTGCGTTCAGATTCCAGAAGGCTGATGTTGTCAGACCCGGTGAACGAGACACAGTTTTAAAAAATGGCAATCTTAGCAGAACGTTTGGTGATTTCTTTTGTGGCTAAAATAAAATGTTGTTAATTAAAGAAAAATAGATTCAAACAATAGGTAGGCTAATATAAGTTGCCCCACATCTGTAATAAATAACCTTTTAGTAGCAAAGACCACAAACCACAAATAAATGCAAATAATGTTTATTGAAGGAATGAATAATGATGAATTTGTGAATTTTGATCAGCTGTATGATTTGGCTTCAATGGGGCCTAGGCTCCCGGGCCTTGTATCCCCTGTACCTGTAAGAAGCAGAGAAGAGAATTTATGGGGAAAAAAATGGAGGGCGGGTGGGGCACGAAGACAGTGGACAAAGGTGGTAAGTGAACACGAGGCTTAAATAGTGAATCAAGCGGAAGGGGCGTAGATGTGGTGTGGTCCTGCTCCCAACTAAAACAAACTTATCTTCATATATTTTATGTCACATGTTAGATTTTTTTTTATCACAGCATACATAGTTCACCTGAGCTTCAAAGTAGTCTCACATTGTTCAGCTAAATATAAATCTAAAAAAGTTGTATAGAGGTTTTTCCAAGGAAAGACTAAACCAGCAATGCTCATGCTATATAGATTTGTCTCCTCCACTGGACTACATATCAGGCCAAAAGGTAACAAGTCAGCCTTTTTTCTATTGACCAAAGTTCTACTGGCTCCACAATGTACTTTTACTATTCTCTGTTTACTATAACTACAAGACCGTTACAGACTATGAGTCATGACTTGAACTTGAGTGAGACTTGAGTTACTATTTTGATGACTTGTCTTGAGACTTGACTTGGAACTTGACTCGGACTTGGAGCTCTGTGACTTGGGACTTGAATTAAACTTGAAGGTCAGTGACTTGGGACTTTCACATTTTTCAAATTCAAAAAGTTTTGTATAAAATTACACAAAGCAAAAAAAAAAATTAAAGGGACACCCCTGAAGCTATTTAGGACTTATAAATAGGGCCCTGAATTTTTCATAAAAATATTAAACCATTTCATTCAGTCCTAACGCTAACTGACGTGACTTGGACTTGAAGGTCAATGACTTGGGACTTGAACTGGACTTGGAGTTCTTGAGAAACTTGATGCTCAAAATAGAACATGTCCCTTCTCACTTAAACTATTTCTTTAGGACCAGAAACGTATTTAATGGGGACTTGTTGCTCCAAGACTTGGAACTCGGACTTCATGTCAAGACTTAACACTTACTTAAGGTTTTCTCCATTTAACATACTTTAATCCATGTAGACATGTTTTTAAATTTTTCTTTTAAACAGGTGTTAAAGCCAGTTTAATGTGAGTGCAAATATGAAGAACATGCTTGCAGACTGCCACTATTACTATGATGTTATTGAAAAAAACTTCCTACTGCTAAAACCCAAGAGATTTCTTTACCAGCACTATTGTTCTTTGCTAGCAGGGAATAAAAGCCACCATTTTCCACACAGTAAGTCAGCTTACAGTGAAAATGCAACATGACAGTACAGCACATTCCTTTGGTCAACATACAAAAGGCTATTAGACTTTACAGTCACTGCAAAGAAAAAAAAAATCATTTATTCCTTTTCTTCTCTCCGCTAACGGCCTGGCATCTCCTTCACTTTGATCCGCGCTAGCTCCACACGCCGCGAAACAAGATGATGTGACTTTCTAAAGTAGCAACCTGTCCCTATCGCTTTCTCCTGAAGGCTAATTTACTCCTTTGCCTCTCATGTCTCCCGCTAAAGAATCTGTTGACTTTCGCGGGCGGGAATGTGCGCTACACGCTGCTACATATCGTTAGCGCGTTAGCGAGAGAGGAGAGGGGAGAAGTCACGGTTCAAAATAACACGTGGGAGTGTTTTGAAGGCTGGAAGGAAACATTCTGGCTGCACTCACCTCCCTTTAAACATATTTGTACATTTCAAACGCAATAAAAACAACCGAATCAATCTTATCCAGCTGCTCTTTGAAGTCAAATGACCTCCTGCTTTTTTCAATCCAGCTAGCTAAAAGTCTAGTGCAATATTTATCTCGCTTCACAAAATTGTAAAGTTTTTTTTTTTTTAAACAGCTGAATATCCTTGAAATTTTCATCAAAAGCATTTTAATCAGGCACTCCTCAGGTCAGCTAATGATTTGGCAGAAGTGGAGGGGGCCTCGCCGGGCGGTTAGCTCTTCAAAGGCTTAGCTCATTAGCGTTAGCGCCTCTGATTATGCTTGGCTTTAACACTGCTATAGTCGTTTGTCCGCGCACACACAAAGGGACAGGGCTGTCGTTAGCATGGTTAGCATCATTAGCATCATTAGCAGCCAAGGTCAGCGTTTGAAGGCTGGATACATGCGGCCGACCTCCAACTTCCTTCGTCTCCTAGCTAGCGGAAGTCAACTTTGGAACCAGAATGTGTAAAATTGGGAAAAGGTGCTCCGACAAAGGTAACAACAAGAAAGAATTTTGTCATTTAGAACAAGGTTATGAGGAAACACAAATTGTGACTTAGCCCTTAAGCTTTTTTGGTGCGTTCACGTCGTTTGCGGTGCATGTGATTTGGGACAGCTCCACAGAGAATTAATTAAACTGGGTAGAAAAAAAAGATGTCACTCCTTTAAAGATCATTCATATTTTAGCTCTTGATGGGACTGAATACGTGTCTTACAAGCATACATACAGCAACGCTAAGGAATCCATGTGTAACTTGTTCTTTGCGTTATACAGTATATTTGAACTAGTTTGCTGATGTGTATTTGTTTGACATTGTGCTGTTGTTTCAAATTAAAGAATTGTAACCAAGACAAACGAAAAAAAAAAAAAAAAAACACTATTACTATTACTATTCAGTATTACTATATTCAAAAAATATTTGGCTAAAATTAAACAGGTGACAAATCTGATATAAACTGTTTAATGTTTTCTACAGTTGTCTGAGACTTCCACCTTTAAATGACTCCCTCCTCTTTCTGGACCTCCGCCTCACCTCCCTCTCCAGGATTGGCCTGTCCTGGTCCAGACGAGTCGTTTCCCTCTGCTTATGGACTCTGGCTCCACAAACATAAACTCTATAACTTTAGTCTTAGTTACATCTACAGCCTGTCCGTCCATGGGAGTGGATCCCTTCTTCACTTTTTCCCTTATAGGGTTTTATTTTTGAGTTTTTTCCGAGAAGGAAGGTCTAAGGACAGAAGGAGGGTCTAAGGACAGAAGAAGGGACTAAGGACAGAAGGAGAGTCTAAGGACAGAAGGAGGGTCTAAGGACAGAAGGAGGGTCTAAGGACAGAAGGAGGGTCTAAGGACAGAAGGAGGGACTAAGAACAGAAGGAGGGACTAAGAACAGAAGGAGGGACTAAGGACAGAAGGAGGGACTAAGAACAGAAGGAGGGTCTAAGGACAGAAGGAGGGTCTAAGGACAGAAGGAGGGACTAAGAACAGAAGGAGGGCTAAGGACAGAAGGAGGGTCTAAGGACAGAAGGAGGGTCTAAGACAGAAGGAGGGTCTAAGGACAGAAGGAGGGTCTAAGACAGAAGGAGGGTCTAAGACAGAAGGAGGTCTAAGGACAGAAGGAGGGTCTAAGGACAGAAGGAGGGTCTAAGGACAGAAGGAGGGTCTAAGGACAGAAGGAGGGTCTAAGGACAGAAGGAGGGCTAAGGACAGAAGGAGGGTCTAAGGACAGAAGGAGGGTCTAAGGACAGAAGAGGTCTAAGGACAGAAGGAGGGTCTAAGGACAGAAGGAGGGTCTAAGGACAGAAGGAGGGTCTAAGGACAGGGGATGCTTTGGACAATCATTCATTTGCTCTATTAATAATCTGCTTGGACATTCTTGATCAATTACTGCAATTATTGTTTCATTGACTGTGTATTGTTTTATTTTTATTTCTATTATTCATGTTTGCTAAATTAATAATCTTGGGAAGTCCTCAGAGACGACTGTTGTTGTGATTTTGGGCTGTACAAAAATAAATTGATTTGATTTGATTTAATTTGATTTGATTTGATTTGAGGTCAAAAAGCCTCTGCATATAGTTTTTTTTTTTTTTTGAAATACTGTATAAAGCTAAAACTTTGGAACATTATACATGGTGATCAACAGGTTTCAGGCCATACTGTGAAGTATAAAGTATGCAAGGGGTCCTTCTAGGCTAAAAAACACACAAACTGTTTATGTCCTATTCGCACTGGATAATATTTATCTCTGGACCTCATGTAATTTGTAATAATTACAGACGTCATGCTGTAGATTGAACAACACCGGGTGAGCATGTAGGATTCTGTGGCACTACCTGTCTCCTCTCATTCCTCTTTTGAGCTTGTACGTTCAGGAGCAGTGTGCAGCTGTTGTGCGCTCCAGCGAGCTAACACCGGAGAATTCTTGCTGCCACTAATAAAACCAGTGCTTATAGATTGCGCTTATTTTTGTGTGTGTTTTATTTCACGCATGAGTTTGTTTGGATTCTAAGCCTCACAGATCATGCCGCTGTTTACTTCCTGGTTTTGTTTTGTTCTCGGTCCGTTTGCGTACACAAAACAAACAAAACAATCGATTAAACTGAGCTGAGACCGACCTCTCCAACCAAACCAGATTTTGACATTTTGGGTCGGATCACAGTTGGTTTGTGCGTTCACAATTACCCAATCGAACCAAACTATTCAGGCAAACGAATCCTGATCCCAAATGTGGCATGACGAGGGTTCTCGAAGTTAAATTTTGCAGAAATAAAGACGGAAGTTTAAATACATTTAACATTAGCTGTAAATAAAATAAAAGTAAATGAAAACCAACCATGCCACCGGGATAAACCTGGAAAATAAATAAAACTAACTAAACAAAAAGGCAACACAGGTTCGTTTTAACATTGAATACAGAGGCGATTGTTCCATTCAGCACATTAACATTTATTTTTAGGATAATAATCATTTTAGATTTGTAGTATGAAGAAAATAACATTTAACAGTTTATTTGAGACAAAACACAGTTTGCTCCTTTAGTTTTCTTCAGATAGCATCATACATTAAAATAAGAGGAGAACAAGGCGAAAAGGCAACTCGAAGGCAAGGCAGCAGGTGCCTGGCGCATTGAGCCCCGGAACCTGTATAAGGAAGAACAGTTATTTTATTTATTTATTTTTTGATTTACCTTTATTTAACCAGGAAGTCCCATTGAGATTCAGAATCTCTTTTGCAAGGGAGACTTGGCCAAGGTAGTAGCCAACACCAACAATAAAAAATATAGGCTATAACAAGTAACAATATTACATTATAAAAACAACTCTCTCAAGAAAAACATACACACTTCTCAATCTCAACACTCACACTCTTTACAATTCTTTTAGTTGTTAAGCTAAAGGCTAGGGCTAGGCTAACACTACAGGAACCAGAGCAGTAACGTCGCACTCCCACAACGAGCCATCACCCGACGACTACCCCAGTCACCAGCTTCAACGTCGGACCCCGGTGGGGGATATGACCTGCCACACCACCAGCTTCAACAAGGGACCCCAGGACTAGCCGCCGACTCACAGAACGATAAGGCGGTGCGCATGGCGAGGCTCTGCTTCACCGCGACACTACAGAAAGGTCTTATTAAGCGTTTGCTAAACGAAATCATTACACAAATTGGAAAGTGTAACGGATTTGTACCTGATAGAGCAGAGGACGGCACACACCCAACGGCAAAGCCCAAAACAAACAGACAGGTCTGAACGGAGCTTGTATACTAGGCTCTCGCCCCCTACTGGTGACTGCCACAACTAACCCATGTCACACAAACAAAAGTGTTTTCAATGCATCCGAAGCTAATTTGGTTAAAATTTGGGATTTTAGAAAAGTATGCTAACAGGCTCATATGATAACTAATGGAGAAAATAAAGCCAGATTCCTTTTTTCCCCTTGTATATTAATAGTGCACTGTGAAAATAGAGAACACTCCGGAAGCAGGGAACACATGGTTTTCCTGTTGCCTTAGGACGGTGCCAGAGTTACAAACGGCAGACCAGACACAGCTTGAGTGTCATTATTAATACTTCCCCTATAGGACAATCGCACTCGGGCGACTGATTTGAGCACTTTGTGGTTCTGGCCCCTGTCTCAGCCTCTGTGTGGTCACTGACAGGGGCCCCAGGCTGACTAATGGCTGTGGGCGAGATGTCTCTAACTCTGCTGCTGCTGCTGGACACGGAAACATCACTGTGACTCTGAGCTCCAGTCAGTGTAATGACATCAGCGCCGGGGCAAGACTTGGGCAATGGATTCAAATGAAACTCATGTAAGTGGATTGTCTGTATCAACTTTTTTCCTCTTTAAATTGTGTGTATCCTCCTGAAGGTTTATTGTATTTGTCAAACTTTGTGAAAAAAATCCTATTTCTGTTGTCATCTACAAAACATTGTATCTCTTCAAGACTAAAAAGTGTCACTTGAGTCTTGTCTTTTCGAGGGCTGATACCGATTTAAAAGCCTAGAAAGGTTGGTACAATGAATCAGCTGATTTGCTTAAGAATAGTATTAATCATATCTGATCCTCATGTATTTGAAAAGCATCGCAGCAGAACTGTAACGACATATTTCATTACAAACAACACCACACTTTAACATTGAATCATGGAGATTGAAGACAATAACGTTGTTACATTAGCAAATGTGCTACGACACAAACTAGTTTACTAAGGTACAATTACTCACATATGACTTTAAACTGAAGTGGGAAAAGATTATTTATATTGTATTTCTTATTTTGATAACCTTACCTAACCCTAACTACAATAAAAATGTGAAGTACAACCTTATTGGAAACAAAGGGTCGCTCGGGGAAAGGGTGTTTAGGAAAGTTTTGGCAGAGAACTGCAAAGTTTAGAAGAAGATTTAAAGTTAAGGTTAGGTACACTTTTTTGTCCCTGTAGAGAAATGTGTCCTCTGTATTTGACCCTCCTGCAGCCTCTGGAGCTCAGGGACCATCTCCAGGTGTTCTCGCTGGGCTTGGTCTGGACTACCGTATGGAGAATATTCTAATCTGCATGTTAGTGATTAGGGAATCCGGAGTGCCAGGAGGAAACCCACCCAAACACGGGGAAAAACTGGACAAAGAAAGGCCCGAGCTGCACGGGAGTCGAACCCCCAACCTTCTTGCTGTGAGGCCAGAGCCCTATGCTCTGCCGTCGTATCAGCGTAAATGGGTTAAAAGAGAGAAGTGTGATGGTGTGGATGTGACTGTGATCATCCATCACAACAGAAGAGCCACATTTAGAACCAGGGAAGGCTCCATAACACAAACCAAAACAAAGAAATGCTTTTGTCTTGAATTACTTTTTTTTTTTTTTTGTATTTTTTTTTATTTTTATTTTTTATGTATTTATTTTTTATTTGACAGGAATTGCACATAATGTATTGTACAGACCAGATATAGCTACAAGCTAAGCTTTTCGTCTGTAGTCCCTGGGCAGAAGCAAAGTGACGGCAGGTTTTAGTGAGCAGCAGGTCATTATTAAAAAAGTCAAACCCTTTTAAAATACAATTAAAACATAGACACCAGCACCAGCAGAGCAAACACCAACTGATCACATAAAAACACAATTTAACAACTTCAAATATTTACAATCTACCTTTAAATAGACACAATTTGACGTACTTCCTACACTAATGACTACATACCTGGTTCTCTTTAAGCCATTTTTTAAGATGACATTTAAAATGTCCTAAAGTATTAGACTCTTTCACATATAAAGGCTCCTGCTGCTTTTACTGAGAAGCAGTTCTGTTCAAATGAAGTGGACCTATAGTTTACATAGCAGTCTCCTCTTGAGGAGGCTCTGGTTGTCCTGACTCCTGCCTCATCACAAGATCTTACAAAGGTTTTTAAAGGAGGAGGCGCTAAGTTGTGAAAAATCTTATACATAAGACTGGTATTGCAGCAGGATGACATTTTCCAAAGTTGACATCTTGTATTTCTCTACAATGTTACAATAATGATGTGACCTAAGTTTCTTATCTAATATCTTGAGTGCTTGTTTATACAAACTTTGCAGAGGCTGAATTGTTGACTTTGCTGCAGTGACCAAGTTGTCATACAAATGTAAAATGTGAAATATCATTGCATGCATAAAAGTTTGGCTGCATCTGTACTCATTTGATTTCGAGTAAACCTAAATTGCGCCAAATAAAATTTGACAGTTTTAGTGATTTTAGAGATATGCTTTTTAAATGACAAATGACTTAAAAAGTTATGTGTATCTAAATGGTCTATTTATATAGTGCTTTTCTACCTTTCCAGGCACTCAAAGCGCTTTACAATCAGGTATCCACTCACCCAGTGTAACAGACACTGAGGCAGTGTGGGTTAAATGTCTTGCCCAAGGACACAACGACAATCTACTCCTGTCGTCCCACTGTGGCACCTGGTGTTCTAATGGTCTCCCATCCAAGTACTAACCAGGCCCTTTCTTGCTTAGCTTCTGAGATCTGTCGGGATCAGGCTTTGACAAACAGGTATGGCCACCATGTCTATAATTCAAATATTATCCCGTACAAACACCTTTTCATCTCCTCTGGGGTCGGCGCACTCTGCTGGACAAGTGGCAGAATAAAAGTCTGTGTTTAAAAGCCCCACGACTCATCTGTACTGTCATGAAAATCACTGGCAGTAAAATGGTGGAGCCGTCCTCGAGTCTTTATGTGGGTCACTATGATGGAGCGGATTGGTCCACTGGGCCGGTGGAACACATCACCACTAATGCCAAAATGTGGTGTTGTATAAGTACTCGCTGTACAAAAACTTCTTTTCATTTTTGAAACCTAGTACACTGTGGTCTCATCTCTTCACAATGTTTTGTATTTATCATCAGACTTAATGGGTCAGATTTATCAAGCATTTGCTCATGTGCAAAAGGTTAGGGGGAGCAAAACCTGGGCAGAGATGACATTTTCTCTCAACACACTCTAAAGATGCGGACTTTGAGGTGGTTCATGTTTGTTTTGTTTAGTATGTTGTATGTCCAATATTAAAGCTTGTGTAAAATGCTCTTAAATAACCCAATTTTTTCTTTTTTTTTTTTGCACCCGCACACCTGGCTTGATAAATCAGGCCCTTACGGGCTGATTCCACATCCTGCATATCCGCTGCGCTGCGCAGTGCTACGACCTTCGCAGCAATTGCGCAGCCTTTGTAATGAATGAGGTACGTTCCACATCCTGCATATGCGCTGCGCAGGTCTGCGCCTCAGCTCCGTCCTTCCAACGCCGTCCGACAAAATTGCGGAATCAACGGTAAATCTTTGCGCCCTGGTCCGACCGGATCAAGTTCCACAGATCAGAGCGCACCAAACAGGAAACAGAACGTGAACTACGTCCGGAATTTCAAGGTAAAAACACTTGGCACGAACTTTATTTTGATCACAGCACTTATATTTAATCTTTATATGCATAGTTGCTTTGCCAGTTTAACTCAGTCTGCTGTAAACTTTCACTTTATGTCATTTAAACACTGACAGGAGAATACTTTTTATCGGACTTATTCACGTAATGTTTTGCCCTCGTGGGGGAGAGAAAACACACGTAAGCTCATGTGAAGAGAGCCAAGAGCGATCCATCAAACACGGCCGTTTTTTGCACTCCTGCTGCACAATAAAGAGCTATTTTGGCTTTAATTTAAAACTTTTATTTCATAAACTTGTACTCTCCGCGCATGCTCTTCTCGTGCCTCTCGAGGCTTCGCAGCCTGGCGGAGCGCAGCCCGGCGGGGACAACATGCATCCAGTAGGAGAGGCTTTGCGCACAAAATCGGAGGTGTTCTGTGGTGCAGCGCTGCGCAGCGGATATGCAGGATGTGGGATTCCCGTGTTAGTGTTTAGTGGAAAACATAAAGTTGACTAATTTACAAGTAAAAAAGTTCAAACAGAATTATACCAAAAGTAAAATAAGATCAGATCAGGTTGAAGGTACAAACAGAGTTATTCTGGAAATAAGAAAACATGGACATTTTCAATATTTGGGTTGAGAGTTGAATCAGATCTTCAGAGTCAAACGGCCCCTGGGCCTTGAGTGGAATTGGCCTGCTGTGAGTTGATAATGTTTCGGATCGATGTTTCAGTATGTATGATGGTGGGAGGAACCTCTAGACATGGCACCAAACCGCCTGAGACAGGGACAAACTGTCTTTGAAATCATACGACTAAACTTCAGGAGACATGTCCTCCTTGTGTCTGATCTTTATCAAACAGATAAACAACAGTAAACCTGTGCTCTGATCCGCTCACACAACAGTTAGTGAAGTAACACTGTGACTGTGACTGGAATAAAAATGATTTGATTGTTGCCAAAACCCCCAGCGTCACACTAGTGACCTACCAGTGGTTTTTAGGACCTACTCAGACATATTTGAGTTATTTCCTAGGGCTTTCATTATTTTCTCTCTTTTTAATCTGCTGATTAAACTACATTGTTTCTGTTCTTTGTCCATGTAACTTCTCTTGCAGATCCATAAAGTTTGTCCATCTTTGCAAATGAAAACAATTCAAAAACAATTCAAAAACTAATTATTTCCAACGGTAGAATGTACTTTGTGTGTGCGATCCCTGAAAGCTCTCTCCACTCTATCAGATTAGCTCCATTAGTGGATTAGCCGGATTAGCAGGATTAGCGGGTTAATTGCAGTCTGCTGCTGCGTTGGTGCACAGAGGCTAATGATGGCTAACGCTAGTTAATCTCACACGCAGCCGCGTTAGCCAGATCCCGCCACGTCTGACAACATGGCACTCACATCGGGGAAGCCGGCGTGCAGCAGCTTCCCATGAGGATTAGGAGCAGGGCATTTGGACCGCTCAGATCTGACAAGCACTTTTTGGCTGCAGAATTTTAATGAACAAGAATGATATCACTTTTCCTGCTGCCACATTTCACATTCTCTCCAACTCAACTCAGTTATATAAGGCCGACTCACACTGTGCCAGATATTTACTGTTTAAGCCAAACTTCATTAAATGGTTATCATGCTGCCAGTCCAGGGCGGCTCGTCACTGAGCTGATAGGTGTGATACAACGAAGAACAAAAGAGGAAAGATGTGCAGGTTTGTTGATAAAAACCCATCAAAACCTGATTAAAATGACTGAAAACACCCTTGTCCAATCAGAAAAACGGATCCTGCTGGTACATAGTCTTTTTGGTGTGATATCAGGTGTCTTAACACATTTTTGTGGCTTTTGACATTTTCATGTTTATGTATTTTGTCTGTGTTTGCCGGATGGAGCTATGGTTTCAAGATTTACTAAAAATGGCGACTCATCGAAGTTGGAATCTATTTTGCAGTGTTTATTTAGGGATTCTTTTTGTTTGTGGAATAATTGAAGACTTTTGTCGACTTACTGGGAAATAAAGGGTTAAAATATTCAAAACTACATACAAGTTTGGTATGTACGTGTCAAGAAGAAGTGGAATGAGTTTTTAAAGGAGAAAAAGCTGAAAATATGACATTTTTATGGATGTTTGAAGTTGAGTCCACAAACAAGCCTCTAGGGATAAGAGTGAAATCTCACTCTATAGAAAAAACAATAAAACTGGAAAACAATTTTACTGCAATCATTGACCAATGACAAGGGCTAAAAAGCATGTAACGTTTATTCAATTTGAAATGGATTTGTCAAAGTTCTTTACATTTTTAGATTTTACATCAGCTTGTTTACTGGACAATAGGTGGAAAATCAGGGGTCGATGGGGGGTAAATGGTGCTAGTTTCCCAGGGCCCAGAGCAGGAAAGGGCCCCCAAAAGTCATTTTTGTTGTGAGATCAGTAAATTGTTCCTCTGAATGCAGTCATTTCTGATATCTACAAATGAACTTTGATTTAAAAAAAAAATAACTGCTGAACAATATATATTTATTGGCCAAATTATGTACAGGTTTAGTAGCTAGAAATTTAATATTATAGCAAGAGATTGCAGATTTTATTGACCAAAAACCAGGGTTTGACACAAAATGATCGGTTCAATAAATGTGCATATTCACTTGAATATTGTCAGTACACATACCTAAATTATCGGAGTGTGGTTTGGCAAGTTGACACAAAACAAGTTAGCTAAAGTGTAAAACAGTGGGTTTAAAACATTTTGGTTCCAATCCAACAGTTTTGACCAAAAAAACACATAAATGCAGTTATGGCAGTAAAAATCTTAAAGTTAGCATTACAAATAATTCAGTTTGATCTGCTGAAGCCTGCAAAACCTAATAGCAACACTAATAATGTGTGGAATGTATAAAATAAACCAATAGGCTGTATATGATCATTCTAAAAGGAAATAAAACCTAAACAAATAGAAAAATAATGTGAGTGGACTAAAATATTTAACAGATTATGCAAGGGGCCCAGAGACAAAAATTGTACCTGGGGCCCAGAATTTGGTGCTACACCCCTGTGGAAAATATTTGAATTATCACACATATTTGGTATGTACGTGTCAAGAAGAAGTTCTATGAATCAGAGTTTTTAAAGTAGGTAAAAAATGAAAATATGACAGTTTTATGGATGTTTAAAGCAAAGGCCACATTTAGGCCTCTAGGATAAGAGTGTGAGGTTTTTGTAGGGTGAACTCAGGGTCAAAACTACAATCTGCTCCTTCTATTGAATCTGCTGTAAAGAGTTTGTGTTTTTTTAAGTCTCAGCTGCGTTCGTCTGTGTGAGAACACTCAACAACACGCCTACTGCTTTGCCCGAATATTTGTCATTGAAAGAGTGATGACCCCCAAGACCAATTTAAGGTCTCGTACCTCCCGTACACTGACTGCGAGGCGATTTTGGTTTGGGACACGTGCGAGTTTCGTGCAAAGTGCCTTGTACACCAGCTGCAGTTCATGTGGTCCGTGTTTGCTTAAAGTCGGGCAGATTCCCTGGAGAATGTCCCTATTATGACTTCACATCAGACCACTGCGACCTCCGGGATATAGTCTCTTCGGATTCTTTCTGCACACTTGCACGACTCTCAGACATGCGTTCGCCCTGCTCCGAGGTCTGTGTCACTTTAGTTTCTTCTACCAAACTATACTCAGTGTATGAACAGGGGTTGGTCTCACAAGAAAGCGCAAACATACCATGACATAACAGACATGTCAATAGCATATAGCAACCTTTTAGCAACCTTGGCCGTGTACCGAGTAACCCCTGGTCATACATTATACACGTTATATTCAAAAATCAACAGAATTTTATAATAACTACATTTTATTTATTTTTTTAACCTTTATGGAAGATTTAGTTTAAAACATGGGGACTTTAGGAGTGCAAGGTGAAACACAAATAATCATTTTGACAAGAGACTACAAACTTTTATATCCAGTTCGCTATGTAAATTCAAAGACATTTTACGATGCAAAATACAAGAAAACCCTCCTCCAAAATGTGTTAAAGTTATTGTGATATAGAAATCCTAAAAGAAAGGAAAAGCATAAAACTAAAACAGCTGCTCATAACTTGGACAACTTGGTCACACGCTCTGGTTTGAAAAGCCTCCTGATCGCTGGGAGTGGCAGGAGCGACTCCGGAGCGCAGTAGACTAGTTCAGGCAGTGCTTGGTTCTGAGCTGAAGCGTCCTGTTTCTTCCCATAGAGCCTATATCTTAGCCTATCTTACCCGGATATTTGAAATGATTGGAAATGAAGCTTTTTGCTTTATAATTATTCTAGTCATAATGTAATTAGATTTTTCTTAAGTAAATGGTTCAGTAAAGAAAATATCTGGAGTAAAATGAATGAAACAAAGCTTGAGATTCTTTCTTCACGTACCTCCTGTAATACCTCGTGGAGTTGGAAAGACTGGCGTACAGCACGATTTCACAACTTTTTTTGTGTACATATGATAATTGTGTTATTGTTTATGAATATTAACGTCAGCCTCATCCTTATCTTAACCTGCTTCAAGCCCCAGACCTCAAATTACTCGTTAAAACCTAAATAAAATGAGTGGATTTGGTGACAGTGTGTGGACTTCAAGTTGATGTGTTGAAGCATGTATAGCTCTAGAGAAGAGACAAACTATAGTAAAACTACATACAGGATCACTTCATCTGCAGACACGTGACATTGGTCCAAAACGTCTGTCTTTTTGTGTAACATATAATGGTACACTTTATGCATTGACTAGCGAGAGGCTGATGCACCTGAGCTGTTGATAAAGCTCCGACTCAGCGTGGCTTCATTTGCTCTACGAGGTGAACAGAGCCTTGATCCTGCCGCAGACGGCCCCCTGCAGGTTGTTTATTTTATTATGGACAAGAATCCGACAGTAAATATGAACGCATGCACAGCTGAGCGGCGTGAGTCCGACTTTTAAAACAAATACCATTAATATTTACCACATGTGGTAGCTGAGCACAACAACATTCAAAAATAAACTCACCCACTTCCAACTTTATGGGACTGCCTGTGGTCTCACCAAATACAAATAAAGACTGATACTACAGCAAGGGCATTTGGGCCTTTTCCTGTTTGCAGTGTTGTGTTTTGTGGTGGGTGTGGTCTGCCCAGGGGGTTTGCCCCGGGGCCACAGAGGGGAGTGTGCCTCATGGAAGTGTCTTTGCCCGGGTAGTCAGTGAGAAGCACCACTGCATGTTTAGGGTGAATGAAGAAGCCATGACATTGCAGTGCTCATGATTATAACAGGTTGTTTAACAGCACTTTGGAGGTTCTGGTAGAGGGTAGATTAGGGTTCATATTAGGATTAGGAAGAACTAGCTGCAACTGAACAAAAAATATCAAAAACCAGCAACATCACCGGGTTTAACTCAGTTAAAAAAAATGTAGCATTTATTTAACACTTTGTAAATTTAGTTTAAGTAAAAGCACATTTATTTATTAATTGACCTTTTCTTTAGTAACTATGGAAGATCCTGACCTTGTTTTCTGAGAATCAAACCCAGGATCTTCTTGCTCTGAGGTGAGGACTAACAACTGAGAAACCTTGATTTACTTCAACTATGTCATTGCCGTCCCAGGCCTTGTTTAGCTATCATTATAAATCAGTCAATCCAAAGTTTATATTATGATTCAATAAAGAGGTTCCATGTCTTGTCCCATGTGTGCACATTCTCAGATCTAGGCACCAGATCCACTGTGACAGCACCTGGACCTCTCCCATTTGGATTCTCCTAAATCTGGTCGATCTCGGAGGCAGTGGAGGGCGATTCCAAAAGCCTCGCCTGTTTATACGAACTTAACCGTGAACTACACGCATGATGTACACACTTGAACTACACGCTCAAATTACAAGCATAATCTACAAGCGCAAATTTAAGATGCAGCAGCAGGAGTTCTCCACTGTCGGCTCGTTGGAGAGCACAATGACCACACAGCGCAAGTCAATTAACCTGACCAGCCAGATGGTTTATCTCGCGATATCACAAACACGAGATAAACATTGACTTCCAGCTGCCGATTGGTTTGGGAGTCCAAACCAGCGATGTTTCGGCGCTGTTAGACGGCTGTTAGCGCTCCGAGTCTCATTCAAGCTAAACAAAGATGGCGGCTCTCGTGGATGTTCGTGTTTCTGCTGCTTTTGATGTGGTTTTAGCAGAAATACGGAGTCATTTCTTTCTGAAAGAAGAGCCAGTATGTGTGACGTGTACTTGTAAGGTCGGCCCCACACCCAATCAGCTCCAAGTATTTCACTAAACGCCCCGCCTTTTCTCGAACGCTTTCAGTGAGTCAAGTCCCAGATGGATATAGTGAAAGTTCAACACAGATCCTTCTGGAGTGAGCCAGGTTACAAGCCAACCACACGCCTAATGAACACACGCTCCAAAGAGGGAGAGAAAGAAAGAGGAGCAGGACGAGGAGACAGGTATTACCACAGAATTCTACCTGCTCAATGTATTTTCATGGCTTGAGTGTCTTTACCACGCCATGACAAATTGCATGGTATAAACAAACAGGAGGTTTTATTTGGAGTTAAGTTCAGAGGCCTGTACTACGAACGTCGCTGAACTTATCTTGGATAAGTTTCTCTAACCCGGGTTGACTAACCCAGATATGAGCCTCTCTGGATAAGCTGTCCTACGAAACGAGTTCACAACTGGATCTGTTAACCCTGGATTTTCTCAATGAAGTCGTGCGTGTTCACGGAGCAGAGGCGGGGTTAACGCAAACTGACCAATCAGAACACCTGAGTTGCGGACTTCAAACGTGAGGAAACGTCAATCATGAAGCGAAATACGAGTATTAAAATCTAAGAAGGAAACGCGCTGCAGCTTCAAATGAAGTCTGAGCTTAATCAACCAATCACAGACACAGTTACGCTGCAGAGTTCATTTAAATGTCCTGCATCGATATAACAGACTAAAACACAAATGTGCAGACATGACAAACATTTAATAGATCGACCGTTTAGTCTGAATGAGCTGTGTCCTTTATCTGAGTCAAAGTGATGCGTAAAAATCCACAGCCAAATGTGCACAAGGTGCAGTCATTCATTATTTCTTGACAATGAAAGAATTTATTAATCATCACACAGATTAAACTGGATTCTTCAGTCACTGTTAAGATCTCATCCTGCTCTTAATAAATAGGTTACGTGCCGTGCGCATCGCATTGATATAAAACGCCGTAACTTTCACATTTCCTCATTTCTCCGCTGCCCTCTCTCATCTCTCTCTCCCTCTTTACAAACAGCTTAATTCTCGTCTCTGATTGGCCAGCGCCTCGTCTTTTTAACTTATTCGGGAACTTATCCTGGTCCGGAGCAGGTTATGAGTTTGCCGCATGTTGCCATAGAGATCTGCTCTGACAGGAAGTGATCCAGTTTCGTAGGACCGCCAGACCAGGTTTAACCCAGAACTTACCTCGCTAAACCCCAAATCTAGCTTCGTAGTACAGGGCTCAGGTCTGAAGTTACAGAAATGGGTAAATTTAAGTCTAAGGCTGGAGTTGTTTAAGTTCAGGATTAGGATTGTGTTAGTCTTCATGAATAAGAACAAGTCTTTACATTCACCATAGAAATGAACTGGAACATGAACGTGTGAAATACACACACAAAACATAGAAGTTGCGTTCATATGACACACTGTTTACAATCGCGTGGTATTGACACACAATTCTGCGAGATCCAAACTAAAGTTGTGGCTTTGACTTTAGCAGCAGTTTAATAACACAACTGTTTGACTTGATCACACTCAAGTGAAGAGTGGACTGTCCTATTTCTTACATTTACCTGTCCTGCACATGCACAGTGTGTAGTTTGAGTGTTGGGATAGGGCCAAGTTGTAATCGCATCAGTCCTGCTCAGTCACATCTACAGCCTGTCCGTCCGTTCATCTGCTCCTGTTTCATTCTTCTGACTATTCTGTTTGCCAAATCAACAATGTTGTGAAGTCCTCTGAGATAACTGCTGTTGTGTTTTGGGTTTACAGAAATTGAATTGACCCTGAGGTTTCAGTAGTGTCCCATTAAAGCACCGCAGTCCTGTCTAAGTCACTATTAGTTCTATCAAATGAACGGTTCATTCTTTGCACATCGACATGCCACGTTTGTCTGTACACACACTTAAAATCCCATCCTCAGACTTTATATAGTGCAGCCTCATTATGGGAAAGTGCGCACTCCGGCCTCATATTTTAAAGATAAAACAAAGTGCCGTGATGTCATAGCTCATCAGCCTTCAGCGGGAAGACAGACTCCACTTTAGCAGAAGAAGCACAACGCCTGAGCGCACAGGACCGGGCCGGGCGCGCACACGCACACAACACAAACACACGCCCGGTGAATGAGGGATGCATGTTGGTTTGGGGCTAAACATGATATTGGCTTTCCCCAGGGCCGTCCAATCAGAGCTGCCTGCCAGGGAAACAGCAAAAGCACTCAAGCCAGGCGGAGGAGACAAACAACGGGCGCGCGCAGGCCCACAATGCACCGCGCGCAGACACTACAGCGGGCTGCAGGAGTGGCTCTGAGCTGTGGAAGGGAAGGACAGTACCATAGCCTAAAGGTTGTTAATAGTGTTTGGGTCAGAGACAGATGAGGCTGTGGTGTTTGTGACATTTTGCTTCTCTGTCAGGTCTTTTTGCAAATTATAACCAATATTCAAAGCTCCATAAAAAAAACTTTGTGCATCTTGAATCCTGACATGTTAAACATCAAATGAGAACTACAAGTGTCTTCTTTCATTTAGAAAAATAATTGTTATTCTACATTATTCTGTTCTTTTTATAGACATTTGAAAGTCTTGTTTTGTTAGATTTCAGTGTTTGACGAGAAACTTTGGAGAAAACGTCCTTTTTCTAAATCAAACCTCGTGTCAGTGTGTTTTCCTCTTCAATACAATCTATGCTCCATGAAAGAGACTGAATCTATGGCTTTGACACACTTTTTGAAACTTGGTTTATTTTAATCATTCCAACATTTATCTGAACAAAGGCTGAGGTCGGCTGAACATTTGACAAACTTAAATATTTTGATAATATATATAAAACACAGTTTCAGGTTTTTTTTTTCCTTCAATATATTATTGTTTTTTAACAACAAAATTTTACAGAACAAAAACAACAAAAAATAAGAAAATTCAACATCAAGTAGTTGTAAGATTAAGTAGTTATACATAAGGAGTGATAAACTATATAACAACTACACAAAACTGGAAAAAGAATATTGATAACACACACAAATTATAAATAAAATAGAAATTAAAGTAAAATAACTATTTTTGACTGCTTGTGAGACGGTTCCAGGCGCATTAGAAAACTAAGAAAATCAGTCTAAGTTATCTGGAAGACCAGCTTCCCAGCAAATTGAAAGAAAGGATCCATATCTTGACAAATTTATCTTTGAGCCTTTAACAGATATCGAATTTTTCCAGTTTGGCAAATAAAGGACATCCTTTACCCAGCGAAGGTGTGATGGTGGTGTAGGTGATTTCCAAGTCAGGAGTATAGACGCTAGCTACAAAGTAGTAAAAGCTACAAAGGATTTCTCTAGTGAAGATAAAGAAGTAGAGTCAGAAGTCTGTCCAAATATGGCTGTGACAGCATCAGGAGCAAGTGTTTTCCCTAGAACTTTACCTAGAACATCAAAAATATTGGTCCAAAAGAAGACAGCGCAGAACAAGACCAGAACATATGAATGTGAGAGGCCGCAGCTTGATGGCAACGGTCACAAGTTGGGTCAATGTTTTGATATATTTTGACAGCCTAACTTGGTGTAATAGTTTCAGGTTTTTTCAATCGCTTTGGTCCAAAGTTAAGATAATTGAACATGTTTCAAACTTAACATCCAGGATGCAAACACATTCTACCTTTGCTACAACAGTAACATCTTGTCTGTCTTCACTCTTTTTGCTGAACTCCTCACACAGTGTTTACAAAACCTTAACACAATTATCCTTCCTTTACTCTTTGGTCACTGCTGTTAAACTATGTTTTTAGAACTCACACTTTAGCTACAAAGTGATGTTTTCTTGGTTCAATCACCTGAACAATGTACACATTGCTGTGACTCTTCTGACAATAAATCTGTCCCATGAACACAACTCTATTAGGACAATAGAGTTACTTTTGTTAGAGCATCAAACCAGACAAGATGAAGTGTGAGGAAGAGGACATGAAGACAGAGACAGAAGTGTGAGGATGTGAGGCGTACAGACAGAGGACATAGAGACAGAGACAGATGATTTAGTCCAGTGTGAGACACTTCACTGTGGCCAAGATTAGACAGGAACACAAATTCTGAATATTTTGTTTCACAATCTTATAATTTTAATTCTAATAATTCTAATAATTTATTCTAAAATATTCTAAAAGATAAACTGATATCATGTTGAAATAAATTCCAAACAGTGTTTAATTGTTAAAGGTTAAAGTGAATCTATGTGTTGCTTATGTTTCATGTTCAAAAAAAAACTGTAACAAATCAGAAAGTAAGCTGAAATGTATTTTCCTGTTTGAATCTCAATGGTCACTTTGTCTGTGAGATCAGGATTAAAACTTTTGAGTGGCAAAGTCAAATGAATGAAACACCTGAGAATGTGAGTTCTGATGAAAATTGTTCTTTTTGATTATAAAACTTAATTTAGCTTGAACTGAAGCTCAGTTTGGGATTCTGTGTGAGCTGTTTTGCAAATTGACTTTGAGAATGGACAAGTGTGTCAAAGCCATTGAGTGAAACTGTAACCTGCATCAGAAAAGAGAAAACGTCTGGAACACAGCGTCTGTTGGTTTAAAGATGATCATTGTTTGAATCACGTAAACCTCCTGTTTTGATCTTGAAAACATTATTTCATTGTAGTGGCTCAGATTCTTTCAGATTCAGAGGAAAACAACACTGACACGAGGTTTGATTTAGAAAAAGGGCGTTTTCCCCAAAGTTTCTCATCAAACGCTGAAATGTAATGAAAACAAGGAATTTCAAATGTCTATAAAAAGAGAACAGATTTGAATTGTTGAAATACGGAAGCTCAGAACTGCCAACCTCTACTTCATTTTTTTTCCAGCTGTATCACGAAATAACGTAATACCAAGGAAAATAAATAAATGAATGAATTAATTTTTTTTGGTATCACGTTATTTGGTGATACTATCACGTAATTACGTGATACCAAAATAAAAAAAATAATAATAATTTTTTTTTTTTTTTTTTGTATCACGTAATTACTTGATAGTATCACGTTATTTCGTGATACAGCTGGAAAAAAAAAATAAGTAGAGGTTGGCAGTACTGAGCTTCCTTATTGAATATTGTTGATGTAGAATAAAAATAAAAAGTAGACACTTGTAGTTCTCTTTTGATGTACAACATGTCAGGATTCCAGTTGCACAAAGTTGTTTGTGGAGCTGTAAATATTGTTTAAAATGAGCCAAAAGGCCTGGCAGAGAAAGAACAGGACTGGAGCTGAAAGAGTGACAAAAGGCCTCTCAAGAAATGAGAACATTTAGCTTTTTTGAGGTAAAATGTCTCATTTCAAGTGAAAGAATCTGCCAGTGCAATAAGAACATGTGACTAACCTGGCTGTTTAGAGCAGAGCATGTTTCAAGTTCTCTTGACAAGTTTTTAAAGTAAATCTTTTCTTGATTGAAGCGATTATGACTTAAACACATTTGTTTAATATGAGTTGTTATCTCTATAAGGTCAGTCAGGAGAGAATATCTTCAAACAAGTCAAATCATCTTTATAAAACTTGGTCTTATTGAGTGAAAACATCTTAAAACTGGTAATTTAAGATTAATGATTCAAGTTATTTTATCTACGTTAGATTTTTTGCGATGTTGCACCTTTATTACAGTCTTACTTAGTTTTCTAGTTACATTAAAATGTAATTCTGTACATTCTTCCTGCTACACAATGAAAGCTTGTCCAGGCCCACTCAGGAACATTAACATTTACAAGGAGATTGCTGAATTGCTTCTCACACTGAAACGACACTGCAGCTGTTGTACATGAAGTCCCTGGTCTTCAGCGTCAGTTCAGTCAGTTCTTCACGAGACCAACACACGTGTAAAACAAACCCAGGAAACCTCTTTCTAAGCAAAAAAGATGCATTTAAGACGGCGCTGGTGTTCAAAGCGTCTCCTCCTGTCACAGCGAGTGCTCTTGAATGGCCCAGCGCCTGTGGGGAGGGACCCGGGGCTGGTGCTCTGAGGTACGCAGGAAGTGAGGACCTGCAGGGGGAAGCAGTCAGGGGAAGCGCCTACAGGACTAAACCCAGGGAAAAGCACGGGAAGGATCCGGGCTAAGTGTTTTTAGTGGAAGTGTAATAGCAGATCAAATGTTGTCAGCAGCGTGAAACCACAAGGAAACAGGTTCATGGAAGTTAGAGAGGAATGTGTGTGCTGTTGGAGAAAAGAGGAAGCTACTTTTATCACTGACACCAGATAAATACAGCTGCATTTGCTTAACTTTGGCTGAGTATTGCTCATTGACATTGGTTCTACTTTAAGATGAGACGTTGCAGATGAAATATCTTCATTTCATTGCTATCAATGTAAAACTATTTATGGCATTTGTTGTGAAAATGTTCCAAAGATTTCACTATATATATATATATATATTATATATATATATATATATATATATATATATATATATAATATATATATATATAAAAAGATCCCTCTCACCCTACGCGGGTGGTCTCATCCACTTTCCAAGCTCGGGTCCTCTACCAGAGGCCAGGGAGCTTGAGGGTTCTGCGCAGTATCCTTTCTGTTCCTAAGACTGCACTTTTCTGGACTGAGATGTCGGATGTAGATCCAGGGATATGTTGTAGCCACTCATCCAGTTTGGGGGTCACGGCCCCCAGTGCACCGATCACCACGGGCACCACTGTTGCCTTCACCTTCCAAGCCTTCTCCAGCTCTTCTCTGAGCCCTTGGTATTTCTCTAGTTTCTCATGCTCCTTTCTCCTTATATTACCATCGCTTGGTATTGCCACATCCACCACCACGGCTCTCCTCTGCTCTTTATCCACCACCACGATGTCTGGTTGGTTCGCCATTACCATTCTGTCTGTCTGTATTTGGAAGTCCCACAGGATCTTGGCTCGGTCATTCTCTACCACCTTGGGAGGTGTTTCCCACTTAGATCTTGGGGTTTCCAGTCCGTACTCGGCACAGATGTTCCTGTATACTATGCCAGCCACTTGGTTATGGCGTTCCATGTACGCTTTCCCTTCCAGACCGTCTCAGGGGCCTCTTTGCACAACCTACACCTTGGGTCTTGTCTGGTGTGGTAGATCTGGGCCTCAATGGCTCTGGTGCTCAAGGCCTGCTCCTGTGCAGCCAGGATGAGTGCCTCTGTGCTGTCCTTCAGCCCAGCCCTTTCAAGCCATTGATAGGATTTCTTGAGATCAGCCACTTCAGTTATGTTCCGATGGTACATCCCATGTAGGGGCTTGTCCTCCCATGATGGTTCCTCCTCCAGCACCTCATCTGTTCCCCACTGTCTGAGACATTCACTGAGTACGCCATCTGTTGGGGCCTTGTCCTTGATGTACTTATGGATCTCGGATGTTTCATCCTGGATAGTGGCTCTCACGCTCACTAATCCTCGGCCTCCTTCTTTTCGGCTAGCGTACAGTCTCAGGGTGCTGGATTTGGGGTGGAATCCTCGGTGCATGGTGAGGAGCTTTCGTGTCTTAACATCTGTGGTCTGTATCTCTTCCTTTGGCCACCTTATTATTCCTGCAGGGTATCTGATCACTGGCAGGGCGTAGCTGTTTATTGCCCGGGACTTGTTCTTGCCATTGAGCTGACTTCTGAGGACTTGCCTTACTCGTTGGAGGTATTTGGCTGTTGCCGCTTTCCTGGTTTCCTGTTCAAGGTTGCCATTTGCCTGTGGTATCCCAAGGTACTTGTAACTGTCCTCAATGTCTGCTATTGTTCCGTCTATATATATATATATATATATATATATATATAATATATATATATATATATATATATATATATATATATATATATATATATATATATATATACTTTTTTTTTTTTGTGCAATTTTGCATGTTTTTTTCTTTTTACAGCACATGGTCCTGGTCCTGGTCTAGGTCTAGGTCTATGCTGTACCAATACTCATAAGTGTGTTTGCTCTCAAATGCACAGGAACCAGCACAGAAACTCTTTTAGAAAACTTTAGGCAGGAGGAGCTGATCTTTATTATTTAAATGATAGAAGCCATTCATTAAATGAACAGAAACAAAAAAAACAAAAAAAAAAAACGACACAAATATTAGTGATAAAACAAGTAAATAAATAATATTAATGAAAAAAAGAATGTGAGAAAAAAAAGAGAAAATACATTAAAAAAGAAAAAAGATTTACAAAAACATTATCATCGTCATTACCATGACAATTAATAATACTAGCAACAAAACCAGCAACCATAATGATAACAATAACAATAAATTATATGTGTATAACATCGAAATCAATCCCCTGCTGTCCAGGCATACATTCGTTTAATAATATATGTGTGTGTGTGTGTGTATATATATATATATATATATATATATATATATATATATATATATATATATATATATGTGTGTGTGTGTGTATATATATATATATATATATATATATATATATATATATATATATATATATATATATATATATATATATATACACACACACACACATATATATATATATATATATATATATATATATATATATATATATGTATATATGTATATATAAATACACAAGAAAACCATTTTCTTCTGTCTATGACATCAGCAGAAAAGGCACCAATATACATATTTATTATTTAACCTATTGCAAAAAGAGCTGTACATTATACACATTAAACACAGTTTGAAATGGTAAATGGTCTATTTATATAGCGCTTTTCCAGGCATTCAAAACGCTTTACAATCTAGTCTCCACTCACCCAGTGTAACAGACACTGAGGCAGTGTGGGTTAAGTGTCTTGCCCAAGGACACAACGACAATCTACTCCTGTCGTCCCACTGTGGCTCCTGGTGTTCTAACGGTCTCCCATCCAAGTACTAACCAGGCCCTTTCTTGCTTAGCTTCTGAGATCTCATGGGATCAGGCTTTGACAAACAGGTATGGCCACAATGAAGATATTTAATCTGCAATGTCTCATCTTAAATGTGGCACAAATGTGAGAAGAACATTTAATGAGACTGAAAAAACTCCATATAAACTCTTTAGCTTAACTTAGTACCATTCGTTTCAAAACATGTGACCAACAATATATTTTAAGTTTTAGCTCTATGAACACGAGCTGCTGAGAGTTCTAGTTCAACCATGTCCTTCTACGAGGAGAGTCATTCCTCCACACTCAGAGACTAACAGGACGAGCTGATCTGACTCTGGACGTTTCTCCAGCTGAAGGTCTGACTCTTTGTGCTGGAGCATTATTTGTGTAGCTCCGATGTGTTTATGAGTGCACAGAACATCTCTCACCTTTTTCATCCTGTTTGTAGTTGATGCTCAAACCCAAGTTGAATCTTAGTTTGGTAAATAGAACATTACATGAGGCTTATCGGACTGATGTTTACGTCACTTAAGCTAAAGCAGAAAAAGCTTTTAACATGAGTTTAGACCTGAACCTGCATCACCAGAGCAAAGTGTACGAAGGTTTGGACTTTTGTTTTTTGCAGACAAGTGATGGGGAGATCTGCTCATTCAGCTTCCAACTTGCTCCAGTGAAAATGTCTGTGTCATTCATTTAATCTGCTTTTATATTCCATTAGGCTTTAGCTCCAGTCACAGCGTTTGTTCAGGTGTAAGACACATACAGCCATATTTCTCCCAGATCAACTCAGCCACTCCATGTTTACAAGATGATGCACCTGAAATCGATCCAGGAAAGACAGGAAGCTTTGACAAAGACTCCTCATGGCGAGCAACTGTAAACCAGAACAGAAAGTTTAGACAGAAAAGCAAAAAACTTTGAACAGTAAAACAGAAACTAACTTTATTCAAATGAATTCAATTTGTTGCCATAATTATCTTATTATTTGGACTGGAAAATTGCATAGAATTGTATGCATTTTTAGACTTGTATTTGTTCATGAATGAGGCATAAAGTTCAAGTACTGTACACTATAAAACATCTGTATGAACATAATAATAGTAACTGGATACAGCGCTTTTCATGACACTCAAAAATGTCACACATTTTGTGCCATCGGCCCCTCCGACCACCACCAACCATTCACACACACACCAGATCCATACTAGGCAGTATGGGTGAAGTGTCTTGCCTAAGGACACAACTACAGTTTCTCCTCTGTTGTCTCATTGTGTCTCCTGAGGTTCCTCCACAGTCTCCCATCCGAGTACTACCCAGGCCCAACCCTGCTTAGCTGCTGAGATTTGACAGGGTCAGGCTTTGACGAGCTGGTATGGCCACTACACAGGTAAGACTAAATTATAACTTTGTCAAAACATGTACCTTACATACATTTCTCCAGGTTTGATGCACAAACAAAAACACGTGAATGTGAAGCTATGTGAACAGCACAAGCTAACTGAAGCTAAGTACTGATTTACTAAAAATTGACCTTACTCATTATTTATATAATATAATGATCAATATATAGACAACGTTAGCCCAAGACTGAAAACCATTGCACCGTGAGCTGGCCATGCTGGAACAAGAAGAGTCGAGCTGCAGACCTGGACAACCTGCAGATGTAAAAGTGTCACTGTGTGATTCTGATTCACAGAATGTATTACAATCAAACTGTTGTTTTACATCTTTTATTTTTTATTCTGGGTTGTAGTTTTCTCATTTAACAATATTATCACGATACTTTACTAAATGTATAAGCTCAATTCAAACTTTAACACATGAACCAAATATGCTTTTCTTTGTTTAACCCCAACCCAGAGTATTAGGTTCACAGTCAGACTCTTAGTGGACTCATTGTATTACATTCAGTAGAAGATATGTTGTTCTAGTTGTTGTTGTTGTTTTTGTTGTTGTTATTAAGCCATGTGTTACTGCTACAGTCACTTATCCACAAAATGCTAACCTAGCGCTAACAAATCTGACAAAACCACACAACACTGATTATTCTGTTAATCCAAACTCTCACAGACTGCACCTTTTATTCTGCGTGTTCTTCGTGTGTTATGTTACTTACGTTGGATGTTTTCTTAGACTCACGTTTCGTAAACTCTGCAGCGTTGTTGTCTAGCTAATGTGCTAGCTGCCTGATTTTTTTTTCCAACCCAGTTATGCCAGACACCATAACTTTGCATTGGTGGCTATGCTAGCAAAAGTTTATAGTTTAAGATATTTACCTAAGGGATTTGGTTAAGGTTAGAGTTAGGATTAGGGTTCGGTTAAGTTAATTTGGTTAAGTTTAGGGATTTGGGAAAGGTATGCTAACCAGGAAGCGGCATAAATGTGTTGGGAAAAATAAAGACGCGTGCTAGCTACAGCTTCCTTCACAGCGACACTTTCTCTCGGCTCTACAGACTCCTGTTGATCTTGTCTTTTATATCCGTAATAATTCATATTTCATTTTCTTGAAGGGAGGATATAATGTGGAGTTACCTGGATGACCCACACGGGAGTAAACAAGTAAAGGTGGGGTGGCTAGCTTTTTTAGTTGTAAATTAGTCAACTTTGTGCTTTCCACTAATAATTCTACAGTAAATAAAGACATTTGTGAAAAAATGACACCTCAGAGTACTGTTTGAATCGAATAATACAGAATTTGAGTTCTGATCGGGAGATGGATGCTGCGCTGTGATTGGCTGAGCTCGGTGATCCTTTCAGTTTCACTTTGTTGTTTGTAAACAGAAGTTTATAAGCCATAAATGCAACCAAATGAATACATGTCAATATTAACCATGTGTCGAAGGATTTATGAGAGGAAGATGTCAGATTTAAAACCTAAATTGTGTTTGCCTTGTAAAAATCAGCCACTCCACCTTTAAACGTTAATTGCTGTGAGGGAGAGCCCCCTTGTGGTCAAGCACCTTTGAACGTGTATGATGAAGCCCAGCGCTCACCTGCTGCTGCGATGGCGATTATTGTCACGTACGATGATAACGATTATTTATAGTGGTAATTACTGATAATGTTGTGTATCATCCTATCATTGCTAGTTTCAGCAAATGCTCTTTACCCTCTGCAAAATACTTGAGTGTGTCTCAGATTTGAAAATGGTCATTCTAATTCCGACTGAATGTACTTTGTTCCTTACACACCTTACACACACATACACACACACACATCCTGCTTGTTAACTGGGATAGAACTCTTAACCTGATACTTGCACGCTTGTAAACACACCTTGTAGTAACTTTGACCACCATTTGTCACCAAACTACGAGGTCATTATCCAGGAGAAGTACATTAGAAGCTCGCAGCACCACTCACCACGACGATTATACAAGTCTCATTATAAAGTGGATTTTGTGAGGGGCACCGGGGCCTGGATGAGGAGGGCCAGAGCCGGGTGAAGTCCGGGGGGGAGGAGGGGTGTGCAGGAGGGGGGGGCGCGGGGTATCAGTGGGGAATGGTGTCAGCTGCAGAGGCAGAAGGGAAAGCCGACATCTTAATAAAACCGCCTCGGGCTAAATCCCATTAAAGGGCTCAGAGCCTGTTACCACTGCTGCCCAGGTAACACACAGGAATACATTATATATGGATGTGTGTGTCCGTGGTCTGTCTGCTGCTGCTGCTGTCCGTCCTGCTCATGAGTGTGTGGGTGAGGGGGGCGGGCGGACGCAGTTTCACCATCTGACCAGGCTTTGCACCGAACACAATACACACTCGGAACACGGGCGTTTTTACTCACGTCCTGACAGGTTTGTGCATTTTAGAACTTATGCAGGCGACTAGGGCTGGGCCATATTCACAAAATGAAGATCTCAATATTTTTGGGGCATATCTGGATGGAGCCGATCTCACAAGAAAGCGTAGGCCTATTCAAGTGAAGGCCCGGGTGCCAAATCAGCCCTCCAAAAATCTGTCAATTCATATTCCTACATTAGAGGAATATAGTTTTCTTTTTGTAGATTTAAGTCTGGATCATTACTCTGAAAAGAGTGGCCAACTTAAAAAAGTGTTTAAACTAGACAATAGTTAGACAATTGATATTAATATACGTTTTGCCAAATAGATCTAGTGTGTTTTATTTTTTTTGTTTCAATTCCAGTTGTATTTTTTTGTTGTATTTTTCTTTCTTTTTTTTTTAGCTAAACAATCACCTTTGCTGTTGTTCTATTGCCAAATCTTGTTTGAAAACTGCTAAAATGTGCACAAATAAAGATAAATATGACCTCATTTAAGTATTTATTCACTATTATCCAATTTAGAATAGTCGTTTCTTACAGTCTTCAGTCCTGGTTTAATTTGTATTCTGCTTTAGGCCTTGGTTAGTGCTGGTTTAGATCTGGTTTAATGTTGAGACACTGTGGGTTCAGATGAGGTTATGTTGCTTAACGCTGATTCAGACATTTGTAGAGCAATGCAAATACACTGCAGCATTAGTTCTTCTCACTGTGAACATCTGACACAAAAGTGAAGCCATGGTTCTTGATCAAATATGACCCTCTGGAAACTAGAGTTGAATAGCCCTGGCGTACATTTACCACGGCATTACAGGACATGTAAAGTACATATGATGAGTTCACGGCTGTTTTGTGTGATTATGGTACGAGTCACAGTCCCAGTTCATTTCTATGGTGGTTGTTAAGACGTGTTCTTCTTATTTATGAAGATTAAAGAAATCCAGATTCTAATCTTAACCTGCCCCAAGCCCCAGACCTAAACTTTGAAGCCTAAACTTACCTGTTCCACCAGAAGAAAACATCCCCACGTGGCTTCAACCAAAACTCGTGTCATTTTTACACTTTTTCATATCGAGCTAAAACATAAGTACGCTGTTTTTGTGTCGTGGTAAATGTACGCGTTCTTGTTTGCTGGGTATTAGACCTGATCTGGTCCCATTTTAGTTTTGAATAGATCTGATCTGGCTAAATATTTTAATCTTGGTTCAGCCTTGGCTAGTTTTGGTCAAGTCTAAATCTGGGTCGTTGCTGTTTTGTTTTGGAATTTTGTAGAGAAAACACAGGCTATAGCAGTAGTTACTGACAATAAAACTGATTTGTAAAACGTTGCATTTTGGTAAAATTGTTTGGGCAACTTCAGAGCCCTTCTTCTGGAGTCAATAGCCCTGTTCTAGGATAGCTTGAATTTGGAGCCCTACCTAATGTGTCTGGTTATGATTTAACTTTTAAAGTGTGTAAACTAGTGTGGAACAGTCTTCATCTCCACATTATCTAGTGACAACTTTAAGACTTTACTTAAAGGTGGGGTAGCTGATTTTTACACTGCAAACACAATTTAGGTTTTCAGTCTGACATCTTCCTCTCATAAATCCTTCAACACATGGGTAATATCAACATGTATTCATTTCAGTTGCATTTATGGCTTATAAACGCCTTTTTACAAACAACAAAGTGAAACAGGAGTGACCGCCCCAAGCTCAGCCAATCAGAGCGCTTCATTCAGCTCCAGATCAGAACTAAAATTCTTTATTATTCAGTTCAGACAGTACTCAGAGGTCTCATTTTTTCACAAAGTGCTGTATTTCAACGTGTTCTCATGGAATGTGTAAAATAGCACGCCATGACAAATTGTGTCACGACGACGCCCTCTGCCTGTTTTGGTGTGCAATTACACACTTGTTTTTTCTGGTGTGGTCTGGACACGCCTAGTGGTTGACGACAAACACGAGGTTTTTCAAGGGATTAACGGCTAAATTTAAGTCTGAAGGTACAAAAATGGTTAAGTTTATCTCTTTGGCTTGGAGTTGGTTAAGGTTAGGATTAGGATTGTGTTGGTTTTCATGAATAATAACACCTGTTAACATTCACCATTGAAATGAACCGGGTCAGAAACACGTGAAACACACGCACAAAATAGAAGTAGCGTTCATATCATGGTTTTTATTCTAGCTTTAATGCAAATGTTTTATTGTTTACTGTTTAAATCTCAACCTGCCCCAAGCCCCAGTTCTAAACGTACCAATTTTAGTGACTTGAAGCCTAAACCAAAGTGGCTTTAACCAAAACGTTTTGGCTTTTCGTAACATACTGACATAGAAAAAAAGGTGTAAAAACATGCTTATCCTACGTTTGTGACATTTTGTTGTATATCTTCTTTTCTCCAGAGACAGTGTTGAGGGAAAGGGACCACAGTCTGATAGTAGCTCTGTTTCTGAACTGAACAAATATGAACACTACAACTCCTGCTAAATACTGAGTTTGTATGTGACGTGTAAAAAGAGAAAAACAGTGGTAGAAAAGCAGATAAACCTGATCTCACAAGACATTGTATGATTAGATGTATGATATGTTGCCTCAGTTCATTTCTATGGTGGTTTATGAATATTAGCCAAATCTTTGTCCTAAAGCCCCAGCCCTAAACTTACCCAGTTTAGTCACTTGAAGTCTAAACGTACCTGATACAGTCACATGTGGCTTCAATCCAAATTCATGTGATTTTTGCAATGTTTTTACAAGGAAACACTGCCCCTTGAATGGAACTTATTTCAACCAAAAAAATCAACCAGTAGAGCTGTAGCTTGGAACCGATTTCAAACAAAAACATGGAAAATAAAACAGATCCTTTAATAATGTACCTTTGCACCAATGGCATGTCTTTACTGCAAAAAATGAATTTCAAGACAAGTTAAAGTCGCTTGAACCATTTAACCTTGATTTACTGTAGACAGAGATTATTTTCTCTGTGTTTCGAACTGATTGCTTCTTATGCTGCGTTCATGTGGTCCTCGGGTGCTCTTGTTTCCGATATGAGAGGTAGGGGTTCCGTCCTAGTTTGCATTCATGTGCTTTTTACTTCGGAAAATCGGGATGTTGTTGTTGACCATAATAAATAAAAGACACAGCACTTTTAACAGCGGTTAATAGACCTAACAGTGAGATCTGATGCTAGCCTAACGTTAAAGGTTAGTATTTATTTTCTAACTGATTTTCTTCCGTCTCCATGTGTCAGTGACGTCAGGTGCAGAGCTCGGGCAGCTCCGTTTGTCCCGAGTTACCCAGCAGTTGCTTCAGCGTTCATGTGCATTTTTCAACTCGAAACAAAATTTTCCCGAGTTCCCGAGCACCACATGAACGTGGCATTATTTCAAGCCTTGCCAATGGGTTAAGAAAACTGTGTATGCAGCGTTGGCAATTTTTTTGTTCTTATTTTACTCCAAATTCTTGAAACCAGTGAAATATTCTACATTACATAAGCGAATAAATCTTCTCCAGTGAAAACAGCTCCAATCTGGAATCAAATTCTAGATTTCAGTCGTGTTTAATGTTTTTGTCTTTTTTCCTTTCACAGTATATACTTTACTAATGCTGTTCCATTAATGTCAACCAGACAAAAATTTGAAAAATATAATGTATAAATATATGAAAACTACCCATTTTATCCAGTGTCCTGATTTTTTTCCGTTTGTTGTGATGCATTTTCTAAATAAAACTATGTCAGTTCATGATCTCATCGACTAAATCGTACATTGAAAGAAGCTGTTGTGTTTGTGTTTGTATGGACGTCTCTGCCTCTTCAGTGTGTGGACGACTCCTGTGTAGAGCTCCCCCTTGTGACGGAGCATCTGCCACTGCGCCGGGTCCTTCTTTATCATCATGAGTAACCCTCGTCTCACTCTCAAAGCCAAATGTGTTAATATGTTTGGAAAAATGTGGATCATTTTCATGTGTTGTGTTGTCGTTATATATTTATCATAAAACTACAGCATAAATAGATCCACAAGTTACATTTTGTTCAGCGAAAAGCACAAAAACAAAACGGCTTCAAAATATAAACAGGTCCATTCACTTCCTGTTTGAAATTGCAGAACTGTTAAGCCCCGCCTCTTCATGCAAAATGTAACTGAGAATCTGAATTTTTTAGTAATCAATAGGTGGGATGTGAAGACTAATGATGAAAGACACTGACACAAACTCAAGACATTGGATGTAACAGGACAGGTTTACTTTAATAATATTCATTTCACAAAAAGCACACTGTTCTATTCATTCTTTCATGTCGTACAAAGAAATCTCCATCATTTTATACATTTTGTTCACTGGCAATTGCTTTGTCTAAAACATTACACAAGATCTCTATGGATATGGCAATGTGGTGCTACCAAACCAAACTAAAAGTCAGATCTATGAAAATGTGCACCAGCTTTCTCCAGACTCACACTGCATCCAGAGGACGCTTTTCGGTTTTGGCAACGAGATGCACTCACACTACCATGATGGTAGAAGTCTCATAAAACGTGATACGTTTTGTGGCTTTAGTATTTCTGTTCACAAAATCCAGCGTGAGGATGCAGCTGTGTTCAGATGGAGCAGTGGTGGAGGGAGAGCACAAAACTGGGGCCACACGTCCATTTGGTGCCCCAAACACTTAAAATGCTGGTGAGAATATAGATTATAGTACAAAGTCATGCATAGCTTAACAACTGTAAAAGATGCATTAATACAGGCCTGAGCAATTATTTTTCCCGTGTGAGCCACGTTTGGACCCAAACAGGTGGTGGAGGGTCAGACTGTAGTCATTGGTGTAACAAGCTCTCATTATTGGAAGCACATTTTTGGAATTCATAGGCTTTTTATCTACTATTGTGACTATTTATTGTGATAATATTGAGACCACAAGTATTGACACATGCTCCATTGCCTAGTAATAGATCTAGGCCAATATACATAATTATATTCAGAGAAGAAATAACAGTAACAAAAATAAAGTGGTGTTCAGTGAGCGGGGTCCAGGTGAGATCTTGCTTAGAGCACCAAAAGGCTCGGACCGGCCCTGGCTGTATTTTATTTACAGTCTAAAAGGAACCAAATGTAAGAATCTTAACACAGTTTAGGGGACATAAACTAAGATCAGGTCAGTTGTTTACAGAACGGGCTAGTTCCCAACAAGGGCAAGTGAACGCTAATGAGGAACGCTAATGAGGTAATGAGGTAGTTCACACAGTCAAGGCAGTTTGGGTCCGAACAAAAGGGCTCAGACAAGTAAAGGAGGTGAAGCATCAGTCACAACTAAGAACAACTAAAACCAGCTGATTTAACAGGCTCAGCCCCTCCTCAGGCTGCCCAGTCTCTGAAGAAAATGTAAAATACAACAAAAGGTCCAAATGTATTTTATGCTTGTTTTCACACATTTTTTATGCAATATGTTTGTTTTTGTTGTTGTTTTTAGCTAAAATATAAAATAACTACTCATTTTGGTTGAAGCCACGTGGCGACATTTTCTTTAGGTTTAACAGGTAAATTTAGACTGAACCCCAGTTCCACCCCCTAGCCCTTTGCCTTAGCCCTACCCCTCAGTTCTGCATGTTCACGAGAGATGAAGGGGTGTCCCAATCCTCCGAGCCGTTTGTTAGATGTTTTTCATTTTACTTAGGTTTATAGTTTTTTGTTTTTTGTTGTATGTCTACGTTTATTTTAAAGACTGTGTTGCCTTAGGGGGAAATATGCTGTCCATGTGACAACTTGGAAGCCTTTTTCTACTCTGGAACACTCTTGGATGAATGAGAGATTACACCGACTTCCCTCTCTCTATATCTCTTCCTCAGGATGTGGCAAGAGATCAAAAATCTGTGCTAAATATCAGCCTTTTACTTTTACTGACACCTGAACCCTTACCCTAGCCCTAACCATAGCCCTAGACCATTCCTAAAACGAAATTGTTCTAATGTTTAAGCTTCTAAAACATTAGAACAATTCTTCTTCTTTTGTCCTCACGATTGATTCTATTAGCAGATGTGGTATAGTCCTAGTATGCGCCGAGCAAAAGAGCTCTTATGTTATGCAGACCTGCTCCGAGAAGCGGCTGTGAGCTGTAGAGTTTAGCGAGCACCTCCCTGGAGCACTACACGCGCCTGTATGTCGAACACTATCTAAACTGTCCTCCGAGTTTTCATCCACACACTTCTGTAAGAGTGGGCCGGGATCCAAGCGCTGCACCTAGCCCAAAATGAAACGCACACCCGCACACCTCCCCTCTGAAAAAAGTCAGCCTGCATCGATATGAAAGAACCATCTATATGTCCCAAAGTTGAGGTTGAGCCCGCGCCTGACAGAACACATAAGTTGCCGTTGTAGTAAACTATTGTTTTGACAGGGTGTCACTTCAGTTGTGCCGAGTGTGTGTGAGAGCTCCAGTGCCGCGCGCCGCCTCTTTATCTCAGGCCTAAGGCTACTGTCACTGAGCCGGGGGGGAGCGGGCGAGCCAGGCAGGCGCACACACGGGGAGAGAGAGGCAGGGAAACAGGCAGGAAAGAGCCGGGGTAATTCACTTGTCAGCTGCCTGATGAAATGCCATTTTAAGTGAAGCTGCTAAATAGGAGCATTACGGGCCCGGGTAGCAGAGCAGAGACAGACTGGAGCAGAAATCCTCTCTCCTCCATCCCACACTCCTCCGTCACCGGGCCTTCTCCCACCTGCTGCTGCTGCTGCATCCGCTAATGAGGCCCGAGACGTCAACATGTGAGCCCTGCATGGGACTGAGAGCAAGGCCGACACCTGGACAAGACACGCAGCTTCGTCTGGTAATAACAAGAGCAAACTCTTTCTATGCAGGGTAAAGAGCTCCACTTCTCAGAGGTTAAACTGAACACTGTTGGACTAGACTAGTTTGCATTGGACGGAGCTTTGTCTGGTAAGAACACGGAGAAGAGCAAACTATTTTAGGGCTAAAGACAAAAAGACAAAACATGTATATAGGCTAGTCTAGTTAAAAGAAGTGAGCTCCTGTTGGACGTGAGTGGGACTTGAGTTAGACTGAAGTTACTGTTTTGATGACTTTAGACTTGGCTTGATAAATGAACAAAGACTTGGGCTTCTTCTCAAATATGAACCATGTCCCTCGTCTTTCTTTATGTGACCTGAAATGTATTGTGAGGGATAATTTAAAAATCAATGAAATACAAGAAATACATTATATTGTTTTGTAGAAATGTCCATCTTCTAGTGCTTAGTCTTAACAAGGCCACCTTCAGTTTCATCATAGTTCACATTATAATGCTGCCAGCTGTATATATGATCGGAGCCATCCAACTATAACAGAATTTGTCCTTTTCTGTCATATACCTCGTTCAAATGGTCTCATAGAGAAGGGAAACTATGCCTTTCATTGTCTCCAAGCTGACCTTCCGTAGTTCCTATTTAAACGTCTTTGTGGGGAAGCAGAGTCAGGCTTGATAACCAGTACTAGCGTAAGGTATTGAGTATCCAAGTTGTCAGGTCCAGAACTGATGGTAACACATTCAGAGTCTCTTGCCATTCTTTTCAACTCTAGAACTCATTGGGACAACACTTATGTTTGCTCAACAATATGTTTTCGGTAAATGTTTATAAAGACTTGAAACTAAAATCAGAGACTTGGGACTTGACTTGGACTTGTCTTTGACTTGTCTCTCTTTGATTTGGACTTGAAGCCAAAGACATGTAAAACAGTGACTTGGCCCCACCTCTGCTAGCTAACATTTTGAATCTGATAAGAATAAGAAATACAACTGTTTCAGGGAATAAATCCTGAACAGGTCTGAGGTTAAATAAAGCATACTGGGCGAGTCTTACAAAGAGGTAACAGTCACATGCAGCAGAAGAAGAAAACAACAACAGGGCAATAGAATCAGTTGCAGCTAATATTTCAGTAGATCCAGCTTTGGACAAACATTTTGATTATGTTATTCAGTCTTTCTGGACGCTCAAAATGCTTTACAGTGCTTCACACTATGCTTCATAACATTCACCTCCCATCCAACCTTTAACCAAGCCTTGTCTTACTTAGCTTCTAAAATCAACTTCTTTGCACAAATAAAACGGATTTTAAGTTTTATCTGTGCCTTTAAGTCATTTGCCCAAAATGTCAAGACCCATCTGTTTAAATCTGTTTTTAATGATTGATTAATGTTGTAATTACTGTTTTTATGTATTGTACCTTTGTTTAACTGCCTTTGTCTGTAAAGTGTCTTTTAGTGTCTAGAAAAGCGCTATAGAAATAAAATGTATTATTATATTATTATTATTATTATTATTATTATTATTATTATTATTATTATTATTATTATTATTTTTGACCTGGATATTTTGATGTATGTTGATGGATGTTTGTATTTTATTTTTAAACTCTTAAAGTTGTGAAGAAGTTTTCATCATAAACATCTTAGGTAATAAGATAGGTAAAAGTATCCACTAGAGATAAGCTGCTCCCACAACTTGGAATACTTTTCCAATTGAGCTTAAACTTTGTGAGCTGGCTCCTTGAGAATGAAAAAAGAATCCAATGAAAATATTGAAACTCTGTATAGTCCTGCTTCTGAATGAGCCTTCACTTGCTCTGTTCTCAGAGTGAGAAGGTTCAGGTCCCACCATGTGCCAGGAACAGACTTCAAACTGTTTTATGCAAATGTACTTTGGAATATCCTGGAAAATAAGAAAAACAACCAAATGTCCTGAAAATCTATTTATCACATGTAGTGTGAGATGCGGCTGCTGGATGTGACCCACTGTAGGACCGTTATTCACAAGCTGCCATACCTGTTTGTCAAAGCCTGATCCCGTCAGATCTCAGAAGCTAAGCAAGAAACGGCCTGGTTAGTACTTGGATGGGAGACCGTTAGAACACCAGGTGCCACAGTGGGACGACAGGAGTAGATTGTCGTTGTGTCCTTGGGCAAGACACTTAACCCACACTGCCTCAGTGTCTGTTACACTGGGTGAGTGGATGCTAGATTGTAAAGCACTTTGAGTGTCTGGAAAGGTAGAAAAGCACTATATAAATAGACCATTTACCATTTACAACCGGATGTGGGCCGCATGAAAACTGAAAGTGTGGGCCGGATCTGGGCCAGATGAATTCTGCTGTCTGGGTATTAGTGTCATGCAGGCCGCAGCTGTAAATACCAGTTTTACTGCTGTATATTTATAACAAAAAACTGTTTTCTTTTGTGCAGAGCTTGTTCTCACTTCTGATCAGAGCTTCTTAATCATCAGAATCTGAATCCACAGGGTTTCAGTTTCACAAAGACTCTGAAACAGCTTCAGTTTGAATAGTAGACCATCGTAGACAGACGTTTCAGGGAAAAGGGTCTGTGAGTGGGAACCTGTACATTTGATTTGGACCTGTTTCTAGAACCTGCCAGCTTCCCTGCGCCTGATTGGACTGTGAGCTAATGCAGCCTCATGCATGAGTTGTGGTCCTGTCCAGAAGCATTAGATTTGTTCAAAGGGACATCTGAGACGGACGGAGTCAGACACTCAGAGGGAGAGGGTTAAGAGAGCCCCCAGGCCAAGTGGTTTACGCTACAATAAACACAAATCTACTGCACTCACAATACTGCCAGAAAGACTGAACTGCACTGGTGCAAAACGACTCTGGGTCTACTGCAGTCTGAGTAGTACTGCAGTAACAATACTACTACTGTCAGAAGAGCATCACTTGTAACACAAACTGTACATTTTTGCATTTTGGTTCTTTTAGACAACACATATGGATTCTGTTTTACAATTCAGATTACTTCCTGTAATTTTCATTTTTTATTTGTTCAATTTCTTCAAAATGTGCAACTTTTATAATATTGAATACAACAATTATAATTACCACAAAGACTCAAAATGGGCTTTAAGATTCAGCTCAGATTGTTTTGCCACAGCAGGACAAACATTAACATCATTAACATCTTCTCAGAAGCACATTAAGCCTTTAAATCAAAATGATAACAAATGCACGATTGTTTGACTTGAGTGACAATGAGAAGAATAATAGAAAATGACAGATTTGACTGTTGTTTGCTGTAATGTTAATTGCGATATATAATGTTACAATATCATTAAAAAAATGTATTAGTTACACTACTTAGTACTCCTCAAGAAATAACATTACATGCTTAGGATTACTTTGTGTGTTACTGCAAACATCCATCCAAAATGAGATGTATAATGTATTATTGGCATTTAAACAAAGGTAAATTACAAATGAGTTGCTTAGGGCTCAAATTCAGTCAAATCAACATTTTAAATGATTCTGTTCCAGCTGCTCATCTGGGTCTGAGTTGTTTATCTCACATGTTTAGTCTTTTTTTTTTACTTAAAAGTAATTACAGGTATTTTGTTAGAAACTGTAGATTAATTAAATTACAAGTATTTTCGCTGTAGCTAAGTTATGTTACTTACAGTCACTAACTCAACACTGTACAATAATCAGAACAGTAACATTTATATGACTCATTATTATGAGTCCTGTTGGTCTTTTCTTTTTGAGCATTTGTCTTATTATTTGGACTTGATTTTTGATCAGATTTCTTTACCACAGTTACTGCAAATGTCTACAGTAGTTGTGATAAACTGATGGAAGTGAGGCTGCTGTTACCAAGAACACAACAACACAACAACACAGCTGTCTCCCATCCAACTTCAACTTTCACTGTCAACGTCTGGGCACAAATAAGTGATCATTGTCTTATTTGATTTATATTTTTGCATCTTTGTTGTAGAATTATTTTATCACCAAGAAGCTTTCATGGTTGTTATAAACATCAGTCTCTCCAAAAATTAAAATGTAAAAATATGAAGTATATACTAATGATGTAATGTCACAATCCTAGAATTTTGAGCTCAATTTAAAGCTTATATTTCTTTTTTTTTAGATTGAATTTGTTGTCACAATTATTGTAAATTGCTGTTGTAATATGTGTTGTAACATAATATGTTCATGTTTTAGAAAGTGATGATGTCATGAAATATCAAACAGGTGACTTCACTCTGGTCATTTCTAAAGCCATTCACTTACTGTCATAGTAAAAATAAACTCTGTATATTTTTAGCTGCCTTCTGTCTGTATTAATTACCATTTATTTATTATTGACCTAAGTTTAAATGGCTAGAAAGTGTCTGATTTTGAATGAATACTATTAACAACAACATGAACCTTCACAGTACAGTGTGTATAAATACAGTATACTATCACACACAGTGAGCTGGGCATATTTGAATTATTATTTCTACTGCACTCTAGTACTTTTGGTCACAAATCACAAAATATTGAGATACAACCTATTGATTTTGGATGGTACAATAAAATGTATTTTCATTGTTTTTATAAAGAAACAAATACTATTTTTTACTAGCAGTTTTAGCAATAGCACTAGTAGTAGTAAACGTAGTATTAGAAGTAGCAGTAGTTGTAATAGCAGCAATGATATTATTATTAGTAGTAGTAGTAGTATTACTATTATTAGTATTAGTTGTATCAGCAGCAGTATTATAGTAGTAGTAGCAGCAGTAGTAGTAGTAGTTGTTGTAGTAGTGATATTATCAGTAGTTATAGTTCTATTAATAGTTGTATCAGCAGCAGTAGTAATTTATTTATTTATTTATTGAAAGGACAATGTGCAGTTCCATTAAAAAAGATGGCTGCACCAGATTTAGCAACATGCTCATTTCCATCTGTAGTTCTAAACAAACAACAAACATGAAGAATACATATTTACTACAAAACCTATAGATACAGTGAGCAGTGTTATCAGTTACAGTAGAAGAGAAGGTGGATAAAGTGCAAAGGATAATAGTCTTGTTATTATGATGTGCTAAGTTTTATATTACAGTACCTGTGTCATGTTTAATATGATTTAAAGTACAAAAATATCAATGTCAGAGGTATCTACAATGTATCATAGTAGTAGTAGTAGTAATAATAATATTAGTAGTAGTAGTTATAGTAATATAGTAGTAGTACTACTACTACCATTAGTAGTAATAGTTGTAGTAGCAGTAGTATAAGTAGTAGTAGTAGTAATAGTAGTAGTAGTAGTAGTAGTAGTAGTATTGTAGTAGTAGTACTACTATTAGTAGTAATAGTTGTGCAGCAGCAGTAGTAGGCTAGTAGTAGTACTATTAGTAGTGTAGTAGTAGTAGTAGTACTATTAGTAGTAGTAACTACTATTAGTAGTAATAGTTGTAGCAGTAGTAGTAATAAATATTACTAGTATTGTAGTAATATTAGTAGTAGTAGTAATAGTAGTAGTAACTACTATTAGTAGTAATAGTTGTAGCAGTAGTAGTAGTAGTAATAATTTTAGTAGTAGTTTAGTAATATTAGTAGTAGTAGTAATAGTAGTTAGTATATATTAGTAGTAGTAGTTTATTAGTAGTAGTTACTATTAGTAAATAGTTGTAACATAGTAGTATGTAATATTAGTAGTAGTTAGTAATATATAGTAGTATGTATAGTAGTAGTAGAAACATATAGTAGTTGTACTATAGTATAGTAACTACTATTAGTAGTAATAGTTGTTGTAGCAGTGTAGTAGTACTATTAGTAGTATAACTACTATTAGTATATTTTTGTAGCATAGTTAGTACTATATAGTAGTAATACTATTAGTTAATAGTTGTTGTAGCAGCAGCAGTAGTAGTAGTTGTTGTAATAATGGCTATTAATATTATTATTGATTCAGTTTTATGTTTTAGTATTATTAGGTTTTATACAGATACATTTTATTCCTCACAAAACTGTCTAATGTGAAGTAATTATATTCAGTTATCCAACAAAATCTTAGCCTATACAGTTACTTTTAAATAGGGAAAGAATTTAAACTTTAGTAACAATTGTTGACACAACTATGTAAGTATTTAGATTCCTCACCACAGCCAGCACAGCACAGCACACTATGGTCCTATTGATTTGAACCGGTCCAAAGTAGACGCGGAGACTGCGCTCGTGAAGAAGAGCCTGTGCGCCATCTTGTGTTCAGAGGCGGGAACAGAGAGAGAGAAGAGCTGCAGCCGTGTCAGCAGCACAACAGCACCCCTGCCAGCCGAGGAGAGCGTAGGAGACACAGACAGCACAGGTCACCTTATTCTGACCAGCTCCCCTCTCCTGGCATGCACTTCCTGTTTGATCGGTAGTGTAGCATACACTAGCTTGTCTGGTTTGTTGAGCCTTAAGACACTTCTTTTTAAACATACTTTTTATTGAAAAGTGTTTTATTTGTTTTTAACACTTAATTGTATTTAAATTTTGATGCTTATTTATATTTTTATTGTTGTATTTGTTGTAAATTAATGTTGTAAATTGCTTTGGGTCGCATTTGTATGAAAATCTATATAAAAAATTAATATTATATTAGATAGTGACAGTTACATAAACTCAGCAACTGAAATGTACAGGTTAAAACAGCTAAACAGGAAGTGAATTGTCACAAAAGTGGCAGGGCAGAATAAGAGTGTGCTTTGAAAAAGTCTGGTTTTAACTTTCAAACATGAAGTGGAGCTGTAAATCAACATACGACTTTATGTAATAATGAAAATGTGCACGCCGCTGAAAAGCAGAAGCTTACTGGATTTTTACAGTGCAAACTTTAATTGATTGACGAGCTGGGACTGTTTCTGTGTTGTGATGTCTGACTTGTGTGCATAGATTGATACTTTTTGTGCTATTTTCTTTTTCTACAGATGGAATACACAGGTTCATCATACAACAACATCAACAGCTCTCCTGGATGTGTCTCTAAAACAAGGAGCAATTTTTGAAACGTCTTGATTTGTAGCTCACTTTTTATCAGGACAAGTTTGGACTTCAACCAACTCAGAAGTGTGGCCTCTGACGTTCAACAGACTTGAGCTAAGTACAGTCAGATTTTGCAAAAGGAGACGTCTGTTTGTCTGGTAACCATGGATACCAAGCAAATGCTCATGCTACGCTAACTTTGGACCTCTGAAATGGCAGACTCACACCTGAAGCAGCAGATCTTCCAGTGAAAATACTTTGAATATTAGGATTTTAAACACTTGAGATGTTCAACAGACTTAAGGATTTTATGAATTGAGTGTTTGTCTTGTAACCATGGAGATGGACATGAAGCTATGAATGCTAACTTTGCTAGCTTAGAACACTTGAATGCTACAGAACTTTTACTTCTGCTGCCAGCAAAATATCTTTTAGAGAAATATTTGAGATGGCCTTATCCCGACTGAAACAACAGAAGTTTCATCTATCCACTTGACCTGTGTCAACTGTTCTCTCACTTCAGTTCCACCTCCAACTGCACCTGCTCCTCCAGCTAAGACCCTGACCGAACCAAACCTCCAACTGCACCTGCTCCTCCAGCTAAGCCCTGACCGAGCCAAACCTCAACTGCACGTTCCTCCAGCTAAGGCCCTGACCAACCAAACCTCCAACTGCCCTCCTCCAGCTAAGACCCTGACAAACAAACCTCCACCTGCTCCTCCAGCTAAGATCCTGACCGAACCAAACCTTCAACTGCACCTGCTCCTCCAGCTAAGGCCCTGACCGAACAAACCTTCAACTGCACCTGCTCCTCCAGCTAAGGCCCTGACCGAACCAAACCCTCCTGCTCCTCAGCTAAGGCCCTGACCGAACCAACCTCCAACTGCCCTGCTCCTCCAGCTAAGACCCTGACCAAACCAAACCTCCAGCTGCACCTGCTCCTCAGCTAAGATCCTGACCGAACCAAACCTTCACTGCACCTGCTCCTCCAGCTAAGATCCTGACCGAACCAAACCTTCAACTGCACCTGCTCCTCCAGCTAAGGCCCTGACCGAACCAAAACCTTCAACTGCACCTGCTCCTCCACTAAGGCCCTGACCGAACCAAACCTCCAGCTGCACCTGCTCCTCCAGCTAAGGCCCTGACCAAACCAAACCTCCAACTGCTCCTGCTCCTCCAGCTAAGACCCTGACCAAACCAAACCTCCAGCTGCACCTGCTCCTCCAGCTAAGATCCTGACCGAACCAAACCTCCAGCTGCACCTGCTCCTCCAGCTAAGACCCTGACCGACCCAACCACATCATGGAGATGTTCCTGAGGCTGTTCCGTGGTCTAAGCTCCAAACTTGAGGCGACAGAGCCTTCTCCATTGCTGCCCCTCCCTCTGGGACAGAGACTGCACCCACCTCACCACTTTAAGAAAAATCTGAAAACCCATCTGTTTAAATCTGCTTTAATGATTGATTAATGTTGTAATTACTAACTGTTTTTATGCATGGTACCTTTGGTTTGGATAATAATCACAATAATTGTAATATGAGAAATGTAATATTGCTAAGATGTGTGTATTTCTCAACATTGTGATGATTTCGGCTCTAATGGTGATTGTGTAATTTTCCCGCAGTGTAATTGGATAATTGGACAAACCTGAAGGTCAAAGGGCAGAGACATGGAGCATTGTGCTAGAGTGTGGACTTTTCAGTACAGTTTCATTACCTAACGTTTAATTAGTATGAGTTGAGTCACTTAAATCAACATCAGATTTCGATTTTGCAGCAAAGATTTTCAATTTTCTTTCGATTTTGTTAGTTTATCTTTTCTTACCTTAAACACACAAAATAAATAATAATAAATACATGTAAAGTGCATCTGACAGGTTGGACAAAGTAAACTGATTCACATTTCACCAAACATTTAGCTTGTTTTTTTTTTATTTTTTATTGTTTGTTTTGGTGAAGTTCATTCTCGTCTTTTGTCCAGTAAAATATGTAGAGTATGTATGTGGAGGGAATCCACTACTGTTACCTAGCAACCACATTGTAAATCTGGGACAAAATCAACACGAATAAAACAGGAGTGACAATGTGACACTTTCTGTGATTTTCTATTTTATTTGTCAATTTCTTCATGAATTGCAACTTTACTGAAACTATGGTCATGATTAGAATCCAACCACAACTTCAGCAATTATGTATTTAAATGTTATGATCCCGTCCCATTTAAATGACTGTATGACTGTGAAGCTGGATCCTGACAAATAAAACAAATAAGTCCGAGGAAACCATCTATTAAAAAACACTCAAAGTACTGGACAGATTATCAGTATTGTAGAAGAATGGATAAATACAAGTTTCTTAACTGGAAATAACAATCATATATTCTGACTTCATATTAATGTACAAAATGTTTAAAGAACTTGCTCCACCTCCTTTAGAATTTAATCAGACAAAAGAGCAGCTCCACAGGCGACTGTTTGTTTGGTTAGAAAGACTGTCTTTGCGTCTGCAGCAGGTCAGACCTGGACACATCAGAGAACGGCTACACCACCAGCATTCTCTAAGGCTCCGAAACATAGAATCATGTAGAACAGGGGTGTCGAAGTCATTTGAAAAGGCACATTGCCATCGAGGTTGTCCTTGATGGCCGGTTGTGACTAAAAAACTTTAATTTTGACATACTACAATAATAGTTGTATTTGATTATTGTACATTTATTGAAGTACAATATATATACTTTGCATTAGTCTGAAAAATTACTTTTAAGTTTCAGACCAATCACTTCATTAGGTTAAGACATCCACATTACTTCTGGCACTAATATAAGTTACAGTAAATCTTATAACCTTGAGGCCGCATGAATGAGGTGGAGGCCGCATCTGCCCCGGGCCTTGAGTTGACACATGTGATGTAGAACATGATATATGTGTACAATGTATATTATTTTTAAACTCTAATGCCTATTCACTTCTACTGAACTGTCCTTTGTGTGTGCAGTGAATGTGTGAGGCCTTGTGTGACTCTTTTTTCTGTCCTGATGTTCTTCATGAACCTGCCGAGGGACTGAAGATGGAAATGAGCCACAATGACTATAATCTTTATGTGTTGTCCCTTTATGAATAAATCAAATGTAAGAAATGTCCCACAGAGGGTTAGAAACATCTGTCATTTGGGCTTTAAAACAAAGCCACTGTAGATGTATTTATGTTTTTGAACAGTAACAATCAGATTTAGTGTTCATGTTTAAAGGTTCATCATTAGTTTAAAACACATTCAGTCAGGTCTGGTTCACACTGTTTCTTCAAACATGGTGATTATAATTGTATAATTATCTGTTTTATACAGTTAGTGTGTGTAGGCCAGTGGCTGCTCATGATTCTGACCTTAAACATATTTCTCTAGTTTAAATGTTTTTCTTCTGACCAAACATGTGATTGAGATATGGCTGTCATTTTGATGTTAAGGAATAGGCTTTTGAGACACATTTTGACAACAATTACCAATGGTGACCTTCACTCTTAGTCTGGCTGTCTGTAATGTGTTACCATTGGATTACTTAGATGTACGTCTTTCTCATTCTGGCGTCCTTTTGAAGGGACGTTCCACTTTTTCTGGAAAAAATTCCTTTTTGTTCAAAATCGAATCAAAACAAACTATGAAGCTCCTGGAAATGTTAAAGATAAAAATCACATTGTGTCTGTTATTTAGAGTCAAATCAGCCTCTGGACCAATCACACTCAGGTTCTACTGTAAACTGACAAATACAAACATTTCCCCCAAATCTTTCTTTTGTTTGGAGAGAGTTGTCACTTCTGATCAGAGGCTGTCAGTGTCAGATAATAAAACTTACACAAAGACTCCAAACATTTACTTGTGTCCAAGTTATCAGAAGTTTGTGCCATTTGAGTCAGACGTGCAAGAGGAAACAGGCCAGAGCAACGCTGACCTTGAAAAAAAAAAAATCACTCTAAATATGTAAGGTGTCACAACTGCCCTTTATTCATATTTACATCTTCAAAAGGAAAATCTAACTTAAATAAAATCACTTGAATTAAACAAATTAATCTTAAAATTGTTTTCTCTTCATAAGACCAAGTCTGACTCAGATTATTTGACTTGTTTCAAGAAATTCTCTCCTAATTTGCCTAGAGATAAAAACTTATTTTAATTAAATGTGTATCTGTTTGAAGCCATAATAGGGTTAGGGTTAGATGACATCAACCTTCTACAGGCCAATGTTATTTCAATCAGGTGGAGGGCAGCTAAAATGAACATTGTTTAAATGCAATTTGTTTTTGTAATACAAAAGAGTAATGGGTCTAGTCATCATAGAAATAATTACTTTTTAAATTATCTAAATATTTTTTTAATTATTTCACGACAAAGTTCAGTGTTATTATAGGAAAACCTGCCTCTTGCCCCACCTGGATTATAAGTGCCAAGAATTCTAGAATGTGACACCCACCTATTACCTGAATCAAGAATAGATCAGATTGCCAAGAGAACTTGAAACTAACATTTTCTGCTCAAAACAACCAGGTTAGTCACATGTTCTACTGCACTGACATTTTTACCTCAAATTAAGCAACATTTTCTTATTTTTTGAAAGGCCTTTTTTGCAGTGTTCGTCCATAAAAGGTTTGTGTATCATTCGCTCGTCATCAGAATTGATTTCACTTTATTTGCAAAACAATAAAAGTTAACAAGCTTGTTTTACTTTAATAAGATTATGGAGCTAATATTTCCAGTGCATTACATTTGATAAATATAAAAAACTAAGACATGTAAGCAGGGGCGTCGGACTGGGGGGGTAAATGGTACTAGTTCCCCGGGACCCAGGGCAGAAAAGGGGCCCTAGTTCCTCTAAATGCAATTATTTGTGATATCAGTGTTCCATCATTTCTTAAATGACTTAGCCAAATGGACTTTAGCCAACAAAAATAGCTAGAATTTTTTTTTTTTTTTTGATCTGCTGAAGCATAGAAATATACCTAATGTCAACACTAGTTATGTGTAGAATGTAGAAATTAAATAAATAATCTATACATGAAAATTCTAGAACAAAGAAAAACCCAAATGAAAAAAAAAAAAATAAATTAATAACAAGAGCCAACTAAGATTATTGTATAGGGGCCCATGAAAAAAGTTTATACCTGGGGCCCAGAATTTTGTGCTACGCCCCTGCTTGTAAATGATGTTGTATGAGTTACAATCGCCCCATGTTCTGGTTTTGATCACTTACCTAAACCTATTTACCGTCATGTCTGGACCATAAGCCGCTACTTTTTTCAACCTGTGTCTTATACAACAATACAGCCAAATTTAGATTCTCATAAACTCACTATTAACAAGTGTGGCTTATGTACTTTATCTTTTTTCTCATTTAAATCTAGTTGTTGCGGCTTATTTTCAGGTGCGATCAATCGTGCGGTAATTACGGTATACTGTATGTCGAGCAAGTGTAGTGGATCCTGTATGTCAAATTTGGAAGTGTCCCCAGTCTTCCACATCCTCGTACAAATTCTCCCCGAGTGGAATTTCCCAACTCAGTCCATCCTGTCCGTCCCCGGCTCTGGCTCCGCTCCACAGTCGTGTCCCAGCGGTCATCAGCATTCGCTCCGACTCTGGAGAACGACGACGACGAGAAGAAGAAGAAAAACACACACACACAGAGAGAGAGAGAGAGAGAGAACACGAGCCTTCAGTTTGTGCTGCTGGAGCCCCTGGAGACTGACACACACACACACACATGCAGACGCTGAACTCGGATCCTGTCAGAGCCCTGGATCTCCTAATTTAGCCTCCAGAGAGCTGAGACGTGGCGCTGTCAATCTTAACCTGCCCGCTTTTTTCCCCACTTAACTTTTTAACCGACTTTCCGCCACTTTGCCATCCACTGTATTTATAGCGCGCCGAGCCTGGAGCGCCCGAGCCGTCTGCCTGTCTGTCTCTCTGTCTGTCTGTCTGTGTGTTTGACTGCTATTTACCAAACATTAAAACAGCCTTTGTAGCTTTTCGGGGGGAAAGGCAGCCGCAGATGTTTGGTGTATTGTGGGGATTTGCAGTGGTATTTGCAGAGGTTTTTCCGCAGAGACAAAGAGATGAAGAAGAGAGAGGGAAGAGGAAGTTGGGGGCCGGGAGATGGAGCTGCTCGGAGACTAATTAAGGTGAGAAGAGCGGTGAGTGAGGTTTAATGATGAAGAGCGAGGATGTACCACCTGAGTGTGCCTGGACACGAGGAACACGGTCAGACTGAGGCCTGTGGCGTCTCACATCCACCTGTAAAACAGCTTCACATCCAGTCACATTTCATTTATTTGTTTCTGGTTTTCCGCATGTTTGTACGAAAGCTCAGAACTAAAAGTCTCTATCTATTTTTTGTTCCAGTTGAATCAAGAAATTTCACGAGAATGATCAGGTAATAATGAGATTCACTCAGAGAATAACATGTAACAAAATAGGAATTTTAAAAAAGTTTTGAGGAAAACATTATCAGGTAATAACATGATGATGGATATATGATGCTGAGCTATCCAGTGAGCTATCCAAGATCTAAGTGGGAAACACCTCCCAAGGTGGTAGAGAATGACCAAGCCAAGATCCTGTGGGACTTCCAAATACAGACAGACAGAATGGTAATGGCGAACCAACCAGACATCGTGGTGGTGGATAAAGAGCAGAGGAGAGCCGTGGTGGTGGATGTGGCAATACCAAGCGATGGCAACATCAGGAGAAAGGAGCATGAGAAACTAGAGAAATACCAAGAGCTCAGAGAAGAGCTGGAGAAGGCTTGGAAGGTGAAGGCAACAGTGGTGCCCGTGGTGATCGGTGCACTGGGGGCCGTGACCCCCAAACTGGATGAGTGGCTACAACATATCCCTGGATCTACATCCGACATCTCAGTCCAGAAAGTGCAGTCCTAGGAACAGCAAGGATACTGCGCAGAACCCTCAAGCTCCCTGGCCTCTGGTAGAGGACCCGAGCTTGGAAAGCGGATGAGACCACCCGCGTAGGGTGAGAGGGATCATTTTATATTTATATATATATATATATATATATATATATATATATATATATATATATAATATATATATATATTTTTTTTTTTTTTTTTTGCAATATCGGACCGATATGGGGAAAAAGGCTGATATTTGGTGGTGATATTTTTCTTGAGGTTGTCTAGTCTCTCTGTGCACTTACACCAGCCTCAGTTTGACCTAAAAGCGTCATATTTGTCATTTTAAACAGACCAAAGAAAACTTTGTATTCATATTTACATTATAATATCACAAATTACTTTTAATCTCAGATAAATATATTTTTTGAAAGGGTTTGATCTTGTGAGTTGTTCTGTGGATTTTAAAGCAGAGCTAAGCAACTTCAGGAGTAGAGCGCCCCCTACTGTTCTCTTCTGCAAACCTTCACTTTTTTTCCTCATGTTCTTTTTTATCAATTTATTTATTTGTGAAGAAAAGACATTTGTAACCATCACACAAAGACACTGAACAAAGTCAAAATGTCACTTAGATCTGCTTTAATGTATAGCTATCGGTATCGGCCCATTATCAGTTATAGGCCAGAGCAGAGAGCCAAATATCGGTTAAAATATTCATATCGGTCCATCCCTAGTAATTACCTGTTAATAGTAGGTAATTACCTGATACTGTGACGTTTTTACCAGATCATTATTTTAGATTTGTATACAGCTTGTATCAATTGAATGTCCATAGTTTTATTTTCTACTATTCATGTTTGCTATGGGCTATACAAAAATGAATTTGATTTAACACGGTATTTCCTGATGGTTGTCATGAAATGTCTTGATAAAACTGAAAAATAAATAAATAAACAAATAAATAAATAAATAATAATAGTGCATTGGACTTATACAGCGCTTTTCAAGACACCCAAAGAGCTTCACATTCTGTATTTTTCATTCACTCCACACTCTGTAGTGGTGAGCTTCTATTGTAGCCACAGCTGTCCTGGGGCAGATTGACGAAAGTGAAGTTGCCGTTTTGCACCATCGGCCCTTCTGACCACCACCAACCAGCACACTCCCACAGCTCCAGACCAGGCAGTGTTTCTCTTCTGGTGGCCTGTTCCTCCAGCGCAGCAGAGACATGAGCGTATGTTTGTACAGCTGCATTTACACTGTAGAACATGTTACTGTGTTTGTTCCTTACATTGTGTGTGTCTAAAGCAGTGGCTCCCAAACGTTTTTCCTCGACTTGTTTGCACATTACTGTTTCTAGTGTGTGGACAGGTTACTTTGTGCATGAATATTCACCCCTCCAAGGTCATAAAGATTAAGAAACCCTGTTCTAAGGCATCATTTAGTCAAGTTTATAGCTTTAAATAAATGTATATTCACTTTTTTTGTTTTACCTGAAAGCACACAATAAACCATAATGACTTACATTTAAAACAAAGCCACTGGTAGTGCCCAGAACTATTTATATTTAGTGTCCATATTTAGAGGTCACCGTCGGTTGCTAGAGTAGCATAATAAAGCACATTCAGTCTGGTCTGGCACGAGTTCACTCTTTGTTTCCTCAGACATCAGCTGTTATGAGTGTGTAGGAACAAGAAGAACTCGGAGTAGAGCCTCTGCTCTTTCACAGATGAGGTGTCTGGAGCATCTTTTTTCAATTGCCTCTTGAACACCTCCCTGGTGAGGTGTTTCAGGCACGTCCCACCAGGAGAAGAACCCAGGGACTGTTCCTGTCCTGGGAACGCCTCAGAATTCCCCCAGATGAGCTGAGAAAGTGTGCATGGACAGGGAAGTCTGGGCCTCCCTGCTCAGACTGCTGCCTAACTTGATTCATAGTTGTAAAGTGTCTTGTACAGTATGTTCAACATGTCTCCAAAAGAGCCTCCTCGTGAGTACATGAAACAAACATTTCAGAAATGCAGTCTTACCACATTTTAGGACGAGGAACAGTTGTATCTCACAAGCTGTATGTATTTGTTTTTGTGGTTACTTCCTCAGCTCTTTACAAACAGGTCTGAGTGTGAGTCCTGAACGTGCTCGTGTGAATGTCTTGTATTTGTGTCAGTTTGTGTAAGTGTCGACATGACAAAGTGAGGTGTACGGTGAGAATAGTGGAGAATGACATCCAGCTAATGGGTCAAACAGCAGAGGCCTGGACGTGGGACCTGGTGCTGAGGGCGCTGGAGTCCATGTGGTCCCTCCCAAACCACCGGGCTGTCAGACTGACCCTCCACACACACAACAGCCCATTATAGACCTAACAGAGGCTTTTAGCTTTGAGTGGAGTTTGTCTGAGGCACTGAACACTTTGTCAGTGTGAGCCACATGAGGTGTGAGACATCAAGCAGCTTTAATATGATCTGGGTACTTCTTAAAGGTGACAGAGTGAGCTTTATTCATGTACCTGACATGAATGTAGATCTGAATTTTGCATTTTGTACAGAAAACTTGATTTAAAAAGCAAAACAAGATCATTTGTTAAGCACCTATTGTACACAAAGTAATTCAATGGCTGTTTAGTCCTGACTCTGGTCCATGTTTAGTCCTGACTCTGGTCCACGTTTAGTCCTGACTCTGGTCCACGTTTAGTCCTGACTCTGGTCCGTGTTTAGTCCTGACTCTGGTCCGTGTTTAGTCCTGACTCTGGTCCGTGTTTAGTCCTGACTCTGGTCCACGTTTAGTCCTGACTCTGGTCCACGCGTTTAGTCCTGACTCTGGTCCGCGTTTAGTCCTGACTCTGGTCCACGTTTAGTCCTGACTCTGGTCCGCGTTTAGTCCTGACTCTGGTCCGCGTTTAGTCCTGACTCTGGTCCACGTTTAGTCCTGACTCTGGTCCACGTTTAGTCCTGACTCTGGTCCACGTTTAGTCCTGACTCTGGGCACCAGCAGGAGGCCGGTCCCTGAGGTCCTCAGAGTCCGAGATGGTTCATGCAGCACTAACATGTCAGAGATGTACTCTGGTGCTAGTCCATGGAGAGACTTAAACACAAGCAGAGCTGTGTTAAAGTCTATTCTCTGAGCCACTGGAGTCAGTGCAAAGACCTAAGCACAGGACTAATGTGATGGTACTTCCTGTTTCTGGATGTACTGCAGCTGTTTTACAGTTTGGATAGGCCGGTGAACAGGCCGTTACAATAGTCTAACTACTGGAGACAAATGCATGGATAAGTCTCTCCAGGTCAGGATTTGAGAGTAAACCTTTGTTTTCCAATGTTTTTAGATGGTAGAAAGCTGATGATGTTATTGACTTGATGTGGCTGTTAAAGTTCAATTCTGAGTCCATTATTACCCCCAGATTTCTAACTTGACTTGAAGGTTTGAGAGGATAACTTCAGTCTTGTCTGAGTTTAGCTGGAGCAAGTTGTTTTGCATCCACACACTGATCTGTTTCATCCACACACTGATCTGTTTCATCCACACACTGATCTGTTTCATCCACACACTGATCTGTTTCACCCCACACACTGATCTGTTTCATCCACACACTGATCTGTTTCATCCACACACTGATCTGTTTCATCCACACTCTGATCTGTTTCATCCACACACTGATCTGTTTCATCCACACACTGATCTGTTTCATCCACACACTGATCTGTTTCACCCACACTCTGATCTGTTTAATCCACACACTGATCTGTTTCATCCACACACTGATCTGTTTCAACCGCACACTGATCTGTTTAATCCACACACTGATCTGTTACATCCACACACTGATCTGTTACATCCACACACTGATCTGTTTCATCCACACGCTGATCTGTTTCATCCACACGCTGATCTGTTTCATCCACACGCTGATCTGTTTAATTCTCACACTGATCTGTTTCATCCACACACTGATCTGTTTCATCCACACACTGATCTGTTTCATCCACAGATCTGTTTCATCCACACGCTGATCTGTTTAATTCTCACACTGATCTGTTTCATCCACGCACTGATCTGTTTCATCCACACACTGATCTGTTTCATCCACAGATCTGTTTCATCCACACACTGATCTGTTTCACCCACACACTGATCTGTTTCACCCACACACTGATCTGTTTCACCCACACACTGATCTGTTTCATCCTCACACTGATCTGTGACATACACACACTGATCTGTTTCATTCACACACTGATCTGTTTCATCCACACGCTGATCTGTTTCATTCTCACACTGATCTGTTTAATCCACACTCTGATCTGTTTCATCCACACACTAATCTGTTACATCCACACACTGATATGTTTCATCCACACACTGATCTGTTTCACCCACACTCTGATCTGTTTAATCCACACACTGATCTGTTTCATCCACACACTGATCTGTTTCAACCGCACACTGATCTGTTTAATCCACACACTGATCTGTTACATCCACACACTGATCTGTTACATCCACACACTGATCTGTTTCATCCACACACTGATCTGTTTCACCCACACTCTGATCTGTTTAATCCACACACTGATCTGTTTCACCCACACACTGATCTGTTTAATCCACACACTGATCTGTTACATCCACACACTGATCTGTTTCACCCACACACTGATCTGTTTTCATCCACACGCTGATCTGTTTCATCCACAGCTGATCTGTTTCATCCCACACCTGATCTGTTTCTCCACACGCTGATCTGTTACATCACACACTGATCTGTTTCATCCACACACTGATCTGTTACATCCACACACTGATCTGTTTCACCCACACTCTGATCTGTTTAATCCACACACTGATCTGTTTCATCCACACACTGATCTGTTTCAACCGCACACTGATCTGTTTAATCCACACACTGATCTGTTACATCCACACACTGATCTGTTACATCCACACACTGATCTGTTTCATCCACACACTGATCTGTTTCACCCACACTCTGATCTGTTTTAATCCACACACTGATCTGTTTCATCCACACACTGATCTGTTTCAACCCACACTGATCTGTTTATCCACACACTGATCTGTTACATCCACACACTGATCTGTTACATCCACACACTGATCTGTTTCATCCACACGCTGATCTGTTTCATCCACACGCTGATCTGTTTCATCCACACACTGATCTGTTTCATCACACGCTGATCTGTTACATCCACACACTGATCTGTTTCATCCACACATGTCTGATCTGTTTTCATCCACACACTGATCTGTTTCATCCACACAGCTGATCTGTTTCATCCACACACTGATCTGTTTCATCCACCAGATCTGTTTCATCCACAACTGATCTGTTTTCATCCACACACTGATCTGTTTCACCCACACACTGATCTGTTTCATCCACACACTGATCTGTTTCACCCACACACTGATCTGTTTCACCACACACTGATGTTCATCACCACTGATCTGTTTCATCCACACACTGATCTGTTTCATCCACACACTGACTGTTTCTTCCACACACTGACTGTTTCATCATAACTGATCTGTTCACCCACACACTGATCTGTTTCACCCACACACTGATCTGTTACAACATGATTGTTTCTGCACACACTGATCTGTTTCATCCACACACTACTTTTCTCACACACTGATCTGTTTACACCACGATCTGTTCACCCACAACTGATCTGTTTCACCACACACTGATCTGTTTCATCCACACACTGATCTGTTTCATCACACACTGATCTGTTTCATCCACACACTGATCTGTTTCATCCACACACTGATCTGTTTCAATCCACACACCTGACTGTTTCATGCATAACACTGATCTGTTACATCCACACACTGATCTGTTTCATCCACACACTGATCTGTTTCATCCACACCTGATCTGTTTCACCACACTGATCGTTTCAACACACTGATCTGTTTCATCCACACACTGATCTGTTTATTCACACACTGATCTGTTTCATCCACACACTGATCTGTTTCATCCACACACTGATCTGTTTTCATTCACACACTGATCTGTTTCATCCACACACTAATCTGTTTCACCCAACACTGATCTGTTTCATCCACACACTGATCTGTTTCATCCACACACTGATCTGTTACATCCACACACTGATCTGTTTCACCCACACACTAATCTGTTCACCACACACTGATCTGTTTCATCCACACACTGATCTGTTTCACCCACACACTGATCTGTTCATCCACACACTGATCTGTTTCATCCACACACTGATCTGTTTCACCCACACACTGATCTGTTTCATCCACACACTGACCTGTTTCTTCCACACACTGATCTGTTTCATCCACACACTGATCTGTTTCATCCACACACTGATCTGTTTCACATAAAGATGCCGTCTCTGTTCAGTGTGAATCGTAGAGTAAAAACAGTTCTTGTGACAGGCCGAAGTTGCCGGATGCGTGGCCAAACTTGTGCTCCACACTGAAGCAGCTCCGTGTCCTGTTGATGGATTGTTGTGTTGGCTCAGCAGAGTGTCAGCTGCTGCCCACCTTCTCCTCTCAGCTGTCCCGCTCACAGAGACACGGAGCAGCTTTTGTCACTCATGGTTGAGTCTGTCCAAACGGAAAGTCCACTGTAAACAAGTGTGTCCTGCAGGTTCACACCAAAACACACGCTTCCAAAGGTTTCTCTCTCTTCTCTCTCTTCTCTCTCCATCTCCTTTCCCTCCTCTCTCACTCCTCTCTCTCTTTCTCTTCTTTCATCTTTCCCTCCTCTCTCACTCCTCTCTCTTCTTTCTTTTTTCTCTCTCTCTTTCTCTCTCTCTCCTCTCTCTCTCTTTCTCCTCTCTTCTCTTCTTCTCTCTCTCTCTTCTTCTCCTTCTCTCTTCTTTTCTTTCCTTCCTCTCCTTTCTCTCTCGTCCTCTTTCTTTTTCTCTTCTCTCTCTGCTCTCTCTCTTTCTTCTCTCCTCTTTCTCTCTCTCTCTTTTTCTCTCCTCTCTCTTTCTCTCTCTCTTCTCTCTTCTTTCTCTCGCCTTCTTCTTTCTCTCTCTCTCTGTCTGTCTTTCTCTCTCGCTCTTCTTTCTCTCTCGCTCTTCTATCTTTCTCTCTCTTCTTTCTCTCTCTCTCTTTCTTCTTTCTCTCTCTCTTCTTTCTCTCTCTTCTCTCTTCTTTCTCTCTCTCTCTCTCTTCTTTCTCTCTCTCTCGCTCTTCTTTCTCTCTCTCTCGCTCTTCTTTCTCTCTCTCTTCTTTCTCCCTCTCTCTTTCTCTCTCCCTGTCTCTCTCTTCTTTCTCTTTCTCTCTCTCTTTCACTCTCGCTCCTCTTTCTCTCTCTCTTTCTCTCTCGCTCTACTGTCTCTTCTTTCTCCTCTTCTTCTTTCTCTCGCTCTTCTTTCTCTCTCTCTGTCTCTCTCTTTCTCTCTCTCTTCTTTCTCTCGCTCTTCTTCCTTTCTCTCTCTTTCTCTGTCTGTCTCTCTCTCGCTCTTCTTTCTCTCTCTCTCTCTTTAACATGTTGATTTCACTAAAACAAAGCTAAGCTCGTCATATTTAATTTTTACATTTTTTTTTTTACTTGAGACAAAACTGTTTCTAGAACACACTTGTCTTCAGTTTAGAGCAACGGTTTAGCCTCACAGCAAGAAGTCGGAGTTCGATTCCCGTCGGCCGGGCTTTCTGTGTGGAGTTTGCATGTTCTACCTGTGTCTGGGTGAGTTTCTTCCAGGCCTCCAGTTTCCCCGCAACCAATAACATGCATGTTAGAGAAGACTTGGTGGTGGTCGGAGGTTGAGGCTCCAGGTGTGTAGGTGAATCTCCTCTGCTGAGCTGCAGGAGGGAGGGGTTTGTGACTCTGTGTCTGTGTAGTTTCTTCTCAAACTTGTTCTTGTTTCATGTAAAAGTGTTATTTATATTTACAACAAGCATGAATCTACCAAACTAAATTCAAATGAAAACATCTTCTTCACTTTAACAAACGTTTTTTGCTGTAATAAATCCGTATTGTGGTGAGAAGTATCTGCTCAGTCACACTGCAGTCGACAGGCTGGCTCATGTCAGGTGGAGTTTGCATGTTATGTTTTTGCTTTCTTTGTGGATACATGTTCGATACCAAACAGCAGCTCAACTCCAGTGTTAGAAGAAGAAAGGTCAAGTTAAAGTTTAAAGGATGAAAACAAGTGTCAGTGATCAGTGTGTCAAGTATTCTTATTGAGACTAAACACACAGCTCACATCTTCAGCTCACACACACCATGAACCAGCCTGAACAAAACAGTCACACACAGGACCACTCACACTTTGACCCTCCTGGGAGGCGGGCTGTTTGCGTCTCAGCGGGGCCTCTCATTGGACAAGGCCGTGGGTGGAGGAGGTTCTGTGCTCAGACCCCGGCGGGACAGGGATGTGTGTGTGTGAGTGTGTGTGTCCTGTCACTCACTCATCCATCCAGCTGGCTAATTGGCTCCTTACCTCTCTCCTGCTCCGGCTCTCTTCTCTCCTCTCTCGCCCTCTCTCTGCACACATCCATCCGCCGGTGCTCCTAACTGCGCGCCGGAGGCCAAAATGCAGATGAGCTGGAGCCTGGCGTCAGGGGGAAGTTCGACGCTGCTTAATTATCTGCTGGTGCTGAGATGTCGACTTGAGAGATCTCTGCGAAGGAGAGTGGAGAGAAGAGAGAGGAGAGAGGAGAGAGAGGGAGAGAAGAGAGAAGTGAGAGAGAGGAGAGGGGAGAGAGAGAGAGAGGGAGAGAGGAGGAGGAGGAGAGGGAGGGAGGGAGAGAGAGAGGAGAGATGAGAGAGGGAGGGGAGAGGGAGAGGGGGAGGAAGAGAGAGGAAGAAGAGAGGAGAGAGAGAGAGAGAGAGAGGAGAGAAGAGAGGAGAGAGGAGAGAGAGAGAGAAGAGAGAGAGGAAGAGAGAGAGAGGAGAGGGAGAGAGGGGGAGAAGATGAGAGGGGAGGGAGAGAGAGAGGAGAGAGGAGGGAGAGAGAGGAGAAAGAAGAGAGAGAGAGAGAAAGAGGAAGAGGAGAGAGAAGGAGAGAGAGGGGGGAGGAGGAGAGAGGAGAGAGAGAGAGAGAGGGAGGAGAGAGAGAAGGAGAGAGAGGAGAGGAGAGAGAGAGGAGAAGAGAGAGAAGGAGGAGAGAAGAGAGAGAGAGGAAGAGGAGGAAAGGAGGAGAGAGGAGAGAGAGAGAGAGAGAGGAGAAGGATGAGAGGAAAGACTGATCAGGTTAGAGCCACACACATATAGACCACTACACTGTAAAACACAGCACAACATTCTATACCAGGCCTATTCAACTTAAGGCCGGGTGCCAAATTGGCCCTCCAAAAGTCTGATCCGGCCCCCTTTCATTTTTCAAATAATACAAAAAAAAAAAATTTTCTCTTGTTTGCAGATTTTCTTCTGAGCTATCTCTCCTGTAACTAACTTACATTTTCAATTTGTCAATAGTTATGTTGATTTTATTCCATGTTTAATGTGGATCTAGTGCATTTTGCTTGTTTCATTCCCAGGTTTCATTTTTTGATTCATTTCCAGTGCGAAAATGTAAAATTTTTCATGGTATTTTTTTTTTTTTTTTTGCAAAACAATCCACTTCGGTCCGACAAATCTTTTATTATTTAATTTAACTGGACCTTTATTTAACCAGGGAAGTCCACACTAATTTAAGATGGCGTAAGCGTTTGGTTTCATTTTTGGCTTTAGACATTGTTTAGATGCTTTAGATGGTTTAATGCTGCTCTGGACATTTAGCATTAGTTCTATCATTATAAAAACTAATCTAGTCCTGTTGGTGCAACCTCATGTCAAAAGCAGCGACATACTGTATTTTGCAATTACCCGGCCCAGAAGCCATATCCTCGGTCCCTCTTTGGAAAATGAAGTTGAAAAGCCCTGGTCTATACTAAATAATCAACATACATTCTTTTAAGTAATATTTTGCTCATTTTTAATGTAATAAATAAATGAAAATGTTAAAAAGATACATTTTGGAAATCTAAATCAGGAGTATTCATGGATCTACTCTGATATCTGGACATGTTGCTGCGAGTCGCTCCATCGGTGCTTCATTCAAACACAAACTGTTGTGTTCAGTAGAAACAGCATCAGACCGTTTTAAGAAAGATTAGATTTTGTGACAATACTGACATCATAAACTTTTTTTCACTTCAAACATCTTTAGTTTACATTTTAAGCTTTAGCTTCAAATACTGTTCGACGATAGCAGGTCACAGGTTCCTCGTGTCTGGGGGAGTTTCCTCCAGACACTCCAGTTTCCCCACCGACCAATAACATGCACTTTAGGGATTGCTTGGTGTTGGTCCCGAGGCACTTCTGCTGAGCTGCTTCAGGGCTGCTTACCATCATAGAATAAATCGCTCTGTCCTGACACCATGATTGGTCAGAACAGTCCAGAGAGTCAACCCCCCTCGACTCGAGTCATCGATCACACAGTTGAGTGGAGCTCAACAGTGTTCAATCGTTCTGGTTCTAAAAGTAAAATCCCCGTTTTTTGAAAAGCCAAAGACTATTTAAAAGATTCAAATAATAAAGTTTAAATGCATGTCTAACAGCTCTGAGCTACTAGGTTCTTAACACTCTCATTGGTTTAAGCACTTTTATTTTCTGTTTAGTGATCTCAAATGACAATAAATATGTTTTAATGTCATAAGTTGTTAAAATGCAGCTTTAGGGAAGAAAAGGGGGCCCTCCTGCAAATCAAAAAATGTCCATTTTGTGACGACACAAACCTGCTCAAAGTAAATACTCATATTCGTATTATTTATTTAGTGAACAAAGAAATCTGAATGCTTTTATTCAAGTGTATTGTTTTGTCCAAAAGTTACACAGTGTGCCTTTAAAGTGCAATAAAACCTGGCACAATGTTACCAGAGCCTGTGTTTTTACAGTGTAGCGCGACTGCTACTGCTGCTGCTGCTATGCTAAACAGCAAGGCATCCTGGGAATTGCAGTGACAGCTCATTTTGGTTTTTGGCGGTCTCACACAACACACACACCTGCCTTCGTGTCTCTTTGGGACGGGGGCGGGGCTAACGCTGAAGGGAGGGACAGTTTATCTCAGGTAGGTAGATTTTTTCATCAGTCAAACGTGATTCATAAAACAGCAGAAGTGGAGCAAAAACATAGTTTTGTAAGACTCCATCACGAGCAGAGACAGGACGTTTCACTGGGAGACGAAAACACAAGTCAGTTATCACGTTTAAACAGATTTCACTGCAGACTTCAAAGCTGGAGGAGCTGATTTTCAACGGCAAACACACATTTAGGTTTTAAATCTGACAACATCCTCTCATAAATCCTTCAACACATTATCATATATATATTAAGTTTTGGTTGCAGTGTTGATTTAAACCCTCTTTTTTTCTCTTTTAAAGTGAAACTGAAGTGAACCACCCAAGCACAGCCAATCACAACGCTGCATTCTGTGTTGATTAGATCTAAAATTCTTTATTAATCGTGTCAGAGAGTACACTGTGGGCTGATTTTTCACAAAGTGCTGCATTTATCATTGACTTTTTGGTGGAAAACACAAAGTTTACTTATTTACAACTAAAAAAGTTAGTTACCTCAACTTTAAGATTGCTTCTCAAAGTTTTCAGACAGACAAGAAGAGATGAGCCAGAATAGAAAACAATTAACTTGTTGAATTTATTCAGTTTTTTTTTTCCCATATAACAATTTTGCAAAGAATCAAATGAATGTAAAGAGGTTCTTTCTGTTTTCTCATTTTAAATTTCTAAAAAGTGTTTTCGGTAGCACTGTAAAAGACCACCACATTACCTGCTAGTCAATTACTGTGTCACTTGCTAAACACTGACAGTGATACTTAGTAGTACTTACAGTGGTACTTAAATTGGTACTTAACAGAGGTACTTGTTTCAGCAGATACTGGTAATAACACTGATAGTTTGTGGTACTTACAGTGGTATCTTTAATACACTTACCAGTACTTGTAGCGGTACATTTTGATACTCTTACCAGTACTTATTGGCAGTACTTATAATGGTACCACTTTTAATACATAGTGGTGCACATTTTTTTGTTTCAGTGGTATGTGGTGGTATTAATGATACTGAATGAAAAGGTCAAAGAAAAAGTTATTATTGTAACTACAGCTATTGTCACTTTAGAACAGGTCCAGTTGGTACTTGTAGGTAACTGTTATGTACTATTGTAAGTACCACTCAAGTACTAGTATGTATTACTTTGCTATATGTCACAGTAATTTATATAATTTTGAATGCAGTAGATCCTTTTATAAATACCACTGTAAGTACCAACTATCAGTGTTATATACTAGTGTTTGATACAAGTACCCTCCAAGTACCACAAGTACCACTGTTAATACCACTGTGAGTACCACTGTAGTACCACTGTTAGTACCACTGTACCACTGTAGTACCACTGTTAGTACCACTGTAAGTACCACTGTTAGTACCACTGTGAGTACACTGTAGTACCACTGTAAGTACCACTGTTAATACCACTGTAGTACCACTGTAAGTACCACTGTTAGTATCACTGTAAGTACCACTGTTAGTGCCACTGTTAGTAAGTAAGTCCACTGTTAGTACCAGAGTAAGTACCACTGTTAGTACTACTGTAAATACCACTGTAAGTACCACTGTTGTTAGTACCACTGTAAGTACCACTGTTGTTAGTACCACTGTAAGTACCACTGTTGTTAGTACCACTGTAAGTACTACTAAGTATCACTGGCAATCTCTCGTACGTGACACGGTAATTAACTGGTAGGTGACGTGGAGGTCTTTTAAAGTGCTACAGTGTTTTCTTTTTGTCAGACAGGAGCGTTCTTTACCTGTTTAAATGTTTCAGCCAGATCCATTAAGTGAGTAGACAGTGCGAATCAGCAGCTTTGTTCAGTTGCAACAACACAAACAGTGCAACGTCATATTCCTCCTGTAGAGGTGACGACGCAAACAGCTGAACACAATGACAGAAGTTGCACTTTATAGATAAAACGAACAAAACAAGCGATTTCAGCAAAACCACGAGCAGAACGGACTGACTTATGTTATGAAGCTTTTTAAAACAACTTTGGTGATGTGAGAATATATTTGTCAAACTACTATATTCGACTGGAAATGCACAAACTCCATCACTCGCTCCTCCACACAGAAGTGAAGCTATAACTTTTATTTGTGTATTTATGTAATTTGTCTGCTGTTCTCACTAGTAACATGGAAAAGAGACGATTAGTGACATTAGAGACAAAAGATGTACAAGATCAGAAACATCTTGTTGAAGTCGTTAGCTGTTAGCAGTTTTAAACACACATTTATCTACAATAAAAAACACTAAAAGGTTTGTAAACTCAACATTAACTTGTAACAAGGCTCTGACCTTTGACCTCTTCTAAATGTGGTCGGTAGGTTTGTACCAGCGACACTCTCTGGATCTTTCATAACTTGCGTTTTTAGGGCTAATGCTAATGTTTTTTTTCTTCCTCCATGATTATCCTTCTTCAGAATTCACCTGCTGCACCACACTTTCCTCCACATTTCTAACAAAGCAGCGTAAAGTCCCCACAACAACAGCCCTGCAGTCCTCAGTCTGTGACTGTGCTCAGAAAACACACACACACACACACACGCCTCTCCCCGGTGCTCATGGGAAAATCCGGACCTGTCACCGTACCGTCTCCCCCCTCTCCTCTCTCCTCACCCCTTCCCTCCTCCATCCTACCTCATCGCCGCGTGACAGGGCTGTTGACAAACGCCAGCAGTCATCAGGGCACCATGGGAAATCTTCTGCCACCATTTTGTCAGCAGAATGACAGAAGCTGTTAATGTCTCGCCTCTCGCCCTGACACGAGACGCAGGGGCTGACAGTCTGACACACCACACACCTAACACACAATCTGAGACACACACTTCTGTCCGCAGCTCTATGTGTGTGTGTGTGTTTACAGAGCAGAGGCGGAACCAGGCTTTTGAGGCCCGGGTGAAGCTCAGTGTGAACTCTACGCTTTGGACAGGCTTTTTTTTGTCAGCACCAGTACACTAGACATAATTTCAATACGTCACTGTGACAAGGTTCCAAAAATCCGTCATGTGGTTTATTCGTCATAATTCTTGTTCAGTATTGCCTGTTTTTGTTGTTTCTGTCCGGAGACTGCAGGAGACACACGGCCACAGAGATGAACGTAAGGTGCATTACAAAAAGGTGCATCTGCAAAAATTATTGTCCAATTGACTGAGGTTCTGCATTTCTTGCCTGAAACACAAAGTTCTTCACATCTCACAGTTTCCGTTAAGCCCACACTGTATTAGCCCAAACTCTGCGTGTTATTCATTTCTCTTCATAAAAGTCAGTCCTTCATTCCTCCTGGGAAAGTATTTCTTTCTGTTGCAAGTCGATTCGAGCGCAGATCTGACAATCGCCAAACCAAGAAATTGCAGGAGTGACTTTTGGCTAAGTTGAATCTGAATAAACATCAGTGTTGTTGTCGACGATTGTGGTCAAAGGAACAAATCTTCTTGAAATCAAACCGACACAACGCTGTCTGTCCCGTTGTTTTGGAATGAAGTCTTACCCGCGCTCTCTGTAGCTAAAGTGCGCTCCGTGAAACTGAGTCTCCTGTTTACAGATTTATAAAGTACGTATTGGTGCAAGCCAGCAGCACTCACAGTGTTGCGGTGATGCTGGAAGAAAAACAGCCACATGAACGAGCTTCAAAGCAGCACCTGTCCCTCGCTGCGTCCTCATTGTGAGAGAGCAAGAGTCCGGTTCAGATTTAGGTTCTAACTCACTAGACTGTATGTAAAAGCACAGCTTCATTCTCAATCTTGGAACTTTTCCGTCAAAACAAAATACAATCCATCTATGGCGGAAAATGTACGATTAATGTAACCTCTTGCCAACTAATTCTCATGGCTCGTGTGTAAATACCACAACCTGGACAAATTACGTATCATTATGCAACACAGTCTCACAAGAAGGCGCACATTTAGCACGACACAAAAATAGCGTATTTTTAGCACGATATCAGTCCTGTTTTGCTACTTATGTTACGCCGTACATATAGCACGATATGAAAAAGAGTAAAAATGCTACGAGTTTTGGTCTTGTCCACGTGGAGACGTTTTCTTCAGGTGAAACGGGTAAGTTCAGGCAAAAAGTTACTAAAATGGTTAACATTAGGGTTGGGCTTGGGATAGGTTAAGATTAGATGTAGGATTTTGTTAATTTTCATAAATAAGAACACATCTTAACAACCACCATTGAAATGAACAGGGACTGTGACACGTACTATAATTACGCAAAAGAGCCGCAAACTCGTGCTAATCATACGCAATTTACATGTTGCATTATGTCGTGGTACAGCCCGATCTCACAAGAAAGCGTACATATACCACGACATAACGCAACATGTAAATTGCGTATGATTAGCACGAGTTTAAGGCTCTTTTGTGTAATTATAGTAGCGTCACAGTCCTCGTTCATTTCAATTGGTGTTAAGAATGTGTTCNTTTCATTTTGGAAAAGTAGTTATGACTACATGTCTTCATTCTTCAAATATTCAAAAATATGTACAGAGAAGATAGGCAGGGAGAGGAGGTATGTGAAAACAGGACTTTTCTCAACACTGAAGCTACAGATGCAAAACAATACATGCAAATCCTGAACTAATCAAAATACGAAACTACTTTGACAGTGTTAAAAGCTTGTTAAAGTTGACTTTGCATAGTATTTTCTTGTCTGGGATCCAAGTTTGGTCACCACGCTCCCTGCCTGCGTTTCAGGTTAACTCTACAACATACCAGGCAATCAGGTTAGTAATAAAGGAGCTGATTGGGCGTCTGTCATTTAGACCAAAATCTAACTTCATTCACCTCACATTACAATCAATTTTTGCTTCGCTCATTAATTCTGCAAAAACTCGCAATGTTTTTTAGTTCCAGGTGATCTTTTTTCTGTGTATTTTCATAGAGCGCCATGTTGGTTTTAATCTGGGAGATTTATGTTTTTCATTTATTTGCAAGATAGACACCTCAAGAAGCTAAAAAGCCAAGCAATAACATCAGTTCGTCAAGCAATTGTCATGTTCTCCACCAAAAGGTTAAGTAGTGCACCTTTAAACCTGTCAGAATAGATAGAAGAATATTTATTACATGATGTGTCATCGTGTCAAAATCCCTGCAAAAGATATTATCCTGATGTTACTTACACAACAGAACATTTCAGACGAATTCTCCCCACCCATCCTCAGATCGATTTCCAGATGAGGGGAGAACATAGCTCCACGCTGCGCTGAGTGTTTTGCTCTGCGGTTCTGACACTGATCAAATGGCTGCATTGAAGTCTTTAATGATGTTGGAGTTCCCCCTTCAGCTGTCAGCTCTGCTCTGTCTCGGGCCCCTTACTGCTGCCTCGGTTCTGACCCCTTTCCACAGCCCGAGTATTTACCCATCCCTTTGGCTCACCCTGAAGACCACGAGGGGGTCTCTGTTCAGTCTGCCTTCCCAGCTGAGAGGCCTCTGCGCTGGGAGAGCAGTCATCACATCAGGCTGGGGTGTGTGGATGTTTTATGCTCTGGATCTTTACTGGAGAGACTAAATGGAGCTAAAGTCGGTGTGTGTTACATGGGCGCGCGTGTGCATATTTAGCACTTTTCCAGCCAGATCGATGAACTCCTGCCTGACCCTGAGCCACGCAAACATCGGCTCATGACTTGGAGCCCTGTCGTGGTTTGTTGGAACTACTCCCACGTTCACTTATATACACTGCGCTAATGTCAAAGAGAAAGGTGAAGCTATGAGTACGTGAAGCGCTTAGCTATGAACATAATTTCACTATTGCATGAAAATTATACTGGAACGGAACAGCGCGATTTTGAGAAAAAATCAAATTGTGATTACAGTTTTTCTTAATCGCTTTGACACATTTTTAAACTTGGTTTAGTTTGATCACTGTTTTCCAACATTATCTGAAGAAAGGTTGAGATACGCAGAACATTTGCCCCAATTTCATTCATTCACACTCAGACAGTTTTCAGCTACTCTTCTCAGAACAGTTCACAGTGTTCTCATTCTAAATCTCACATGTTCAGTGAATTTAGTTGTTTCTCCAACACTACAGACCTGTTCACACAAGGTAAAGGACTTTTGTCTTAACACTGTTAGTTTTTATCTACAAACTCACACATCACAGCAAAATCTGAAATCACATGAGCAGAAAGATTAAACAACAAAGAATGAAACAGAACAATGGTCTGAGCAGAAAACATGTTGATGTAAACGGTTTGTCACAGAGACATGGTTTCTATGTTTGATGTCTCTGAACTATCTTTTAGCAAAATGTAAATATCTAAAAATATGAATAATTTCACAATTATCCACACAAGATACTAGTAACAGTGTTGTTACATTTACATCTTTTTTTCTCATTTGCAGTACATGATGAAATAACACAACTTATCACGATATACAGCAAAATCCACTTTTGAGTGTGAATGTCTGGATATCCCTCAATATCACCACAGACTGAACTGACACCTGTATGTCAGATTTTGTGTCCCTGCACGAATACTAGATCACACTACACAGCTTCTACAGCTGCATTGCTTTGAGAATGTTCACATGCCAACAACAGAGAAAACTAGCATATGAGCATTGACATTTCTGAATGAATGTTCAGTGGCAAGACAACGCTTGTATTTTTGATGGTACACTTACGTTTCCATCCAACTCTAGCTTCTGCGGGGTAAATTTATGTTTTATGAATGTAAAAACTTAAATTTAGCTAAAGACCGAATTGAAGGTTTTTTGAGAAACTGAAGTTTCTGCTTAGAATTCTCGTAGTGAGCTGTTGATCAATTGACTATTTAAAATGGACAATGTTGCTGTGTCAAAGCGCAGCTTCAGCAGAAACAACTGTAGAGAGATATCTGCATCTTTAAAAATGAATAATTATCTATTTACTAACTGCACACTGATCTTTCAATGAGTATGTAAACATCAACAACACTAACGCGAATTTCTCTCTTGGAGATAAAATGTTTCTATAAACGCCACTCATCATCACACACTGATAGTAAAAAACAAGAATCATCATTGTATCACACATCAGTAACAGGACTTTTGTTAGATCTCACATCGAACGCACGAACTGACACAGTCTGAAAGTCCTAGTAATAATAAATGATTCACTATTATTCCACTTACATTATTTGCAGTGAGAAATGTTTCCTTCTGTTTTCATAACGCACTGCCCACACTGACATTCTTTGTTACACACATAAAGACGCCGAGCTCCAATGTTCTAGTTTAAAGAGAGAGACATTAGTATATGACACAATTTTTAATAATTTATTTTTTTACAATAACAACATTAAAATCAATTTCCCTCCTTATATAGACTAGTTCTCTTGTTAACGGATGTGTATTCGAGATGGAACTTAGTGGCTATCCACGATTAGTTCGCAACCATGTCTAATAATGGGGTATTGTCTGACTGGCCAACATACTCTGGTTGCTGCTCAAGCTGTAACATGCCTGAAGTTGTTAAGCCTATCTCCCTGTGTCTTTAACTGCTCTGATTAGCGATGTAACTTGAGTGGCACATTCGTTTCTTTTTCGCGAGCAGTTTGCTGAGAATCCTTAGAAGAGATCACATCATTTGGGAATCAGAGTCGTCCTGCAGAACTGTAACAGGAAAGTGAGCGAAACAACCAGAATGTCATCGATCCCTGCACGCTATCGGAGAAGTTTAACATTGAACTATTAGGCTCACTGCTTCATGTTTGTTACAAATTTAATGCGAAAGACAAGAGAAATTCGAGAGCCGATGAGCAGCTTTTGTCACTCATGGTTGATCTAGTAACAAGGAACCTATCTGGTAGAACTTGACTATATGATTGCCTAGCTCATTTAATAGCCCAAAGTGTTTGAGTGCCCTTTTGACTCTTTTCCACTGATGTAGATTGTACGATCTTATGTATACGTCAACCCTCTCGGATCATGAAATCAATTCTCGACTACACAAAACGACACTTCTGCAGCATTGGATTGACACTGTTATAGAGTGCATGAGCAAAAAACTCAAACTAAATTCCTTGTCGAATTTCATTTTAAAAGTGGAAATCCCTGATTTTCTCTACATTTAAAAACTTACTATATCGCTGTGCCTGTGACAATTTCTGGACGCTGTTTCAATCTCCCTCTTCTCTCTCTCGTCCTTATCACATCTCCTTCAAACATATAGACATCACCCTCACAATCTCTATCTTCAACTCTCGGCTCTCTCCATTCTCTCACTCCCCTCATTTACTTCTCTCTAATCTATCTCCTTTCGCGGCTTGCTCTACACATCGCGATGCCTTGCATAACCACCATATCTCTCTACTGCTCGTGTACCACTCATTCTTCAACATTTCACGCACTATCTTGAGCATCGCTCTTTACAACCATAGACTCCTCAATTCCACCTCCACTGTGAGCGTCCCCTCCTGCGTCTCGTGCGAGTGATTCGATTGCTCACCACGGTAGGAACACGGACTAGGACCCTTAGCGATGTCTTACTTGTCTCGCTCTTCTCTCACCGAAATAAAAACAGGTCATTCTCTCTCTCTGTCTTTCTCTCTCTGCTCTTAGCTTTCTCCCCATCTCTCTTTCTCTCGCGCCATACAATATACCCCACCCAGTATATCGCAACGTCGTTCTTCTTTCTTGTGTCTTCCCGTTGTTACCTCCCTCCGATTGTAGTGCGAGAATGTTTCCACACGAGTTTATCCAGAGTCAGAGAACTGATCATAAGACGCATAGACTTGTAATATTTAGGTTCATATAACAGATGGTTCCCAATCAGCAGTTTATTCAAAGGCCAGAGTCAACAGTCTTACGTTTCTTACTTACACATCTCTGCTACTTTCACGCTCTTGGCAAATCATATCTATTCAACTCTGTTCATTTAACATATTATGCTCCTCAAATTCCAATCTTTCTTATGTATCTCTTCAACCTTTCTCGCTCTACATTTAAATTGTTTCCATCGTGTATTTTGAGTAAATCTCTGTAATACGAACTATATTGCGATTGTTTTCATTAACCCTCCCATTACCCCTGTCTTCTCTCCCAAGACTCTCATGTGATCCTAATCTTATGAAATATTATAGCCTCTGTATCACTCAAAAGTAAATCTTGTCACTCTGTCGAATCTCGTGTGCCATGTTCTTTATTCTCATCTTATCAATATAGTGGGATATTGCTGGCTCTTATAACTATTTCATGTCCTATTACTCTCTTTTTAAAATCACATATGATGTCTATACTGTTTCAAGGCACATAATAGGCCTTTTTCCATGCTTTGCGGCTTGACGAGTTCTGGTTTGAAAATCCTGTGGAAGTTTGTATAGTCCCATTCATTCCCTATAGAGCATTAGCTTGAAGCGCCCTATAAATATTACATATTGTATTAAACCAAAGCGGACAACTAGTAACAGCCAAATAATCATTTGAGCATGTTAAGGCCTTCTCACATACAAGGTGAATACTTAACCAGAGAAAACCCATTATAAAAAAGTGCTGTTTGTGTTATAGCTAATGCTAATGCTTAATGCTAACCTACATTTAATGTTATAAATGTTGAAAAAAATAATAATAACAAAATGAACAAGCTTTTTAGAAAAACAATCGTCCTGACCTTTTTTTAAATCAAATTGTTTACTTTTTATTTAAGTAATTTTAGCATTGCACTTTTAGAAACACATAGGCTTTCCCTGATGAAGTATTTACCTTGAATGTAAAGATATGAACTTTCTGCCAATGATTAGTTAAAATTCGCTCTCCACTTTTGATTAAATTTTAGCGCATCTCTGCAAATTCCCTGTAAGAAATGAATGGAATGAGATGGAACTATCCACAGGTATTACGCAAACCATAGCAGCAGCGTAAAAAGGGCCTATAATTATTTTCGGCAGTATTTACTTTTGCAAATCTTCTTTCATAAATCGGTGTGGGACAATAGTCAATAATATTGTTTATTGTGATAAAAAGGATAGACAAAACATAATAATTAATTAATTATTTAATAGTGATAGCTTATCCAGTTCTGTTTTAGATCGCTGCTGATTTCACTTACAACAAAGACAATTATAGCTACAATAGCTGTTAGGGAACTTGCATAGAACTTGTTCATAATATTGAAACTGAAAAGCATATATTTTTTTTAAACCCTATCTTTAGCTTCGTGAACGTTCTTTTAGTTTCAGACAAGAGAGGAAGCAGGAAGAGTTGACCACACAAAGCGCTTCTTTGGCTCGAGAAGATTTACTGTGGCGTCTATTCAAGGCCTCTGGATGATGGTCGTGTTCCTGCTGCTAAACAACCTGATTTATGAGACTGAAACAGGCAGGTTAATGACGACCACTGTAAAACACACACCAGGTACATGGCATGTCACTCATTTGACATCATCTCTCTTTTTATGGTAAGGATTTGTGTCAGTTGAGAAAATGTATCCTATTAGGAAAAAGTCCAGTTGCAGAAGCGAATACTAAAGTGAAAAAAAAAAAACTCTTGCAAGTACTGCACATTAACAAATGTGCTTTTAGAGTAAATAGTTAAAATATTATGTGTAGATTTGTCAGCGTAAAATTGCTGATCTTAATAGGCTAAGCTTTAACCAATGAGGTCTTTAGCCGCTAAAGAATTCTCCTGAATTTAAGTCAGCACAATTCTCAATGTTTCTAAGCTTTTTAAATGTATATTTTGTTTGCTCAAGGCTTGATTTCAGAAACCTTTAACAGATATTTTAATAAAGCGAATAGTATTACTAATAATCATCATCATCAATCATAATAAAACACTATTCAAACTAAACAGAAAGTACTTTTTATTTTACTTTTCAGTCCAGTTCAATAATGTAGAAAAGAAAAGGTATAAAGTTATCGCTGTCAAATTTACTCAAGTAAATTACAGATCCCTCAAAAATAAGTAGTCTATCTTTTTAAGATGTATTGCTATTATAGTTTACTTTTTCTATATTTGATATATAAATGTAGTAGAGAGAGACAAAAAATATAGATAATCTATATAATTTCGATTATCGCACAGCCCTAATCTCAATGTTGGATATATAACTACTTTTTTGTCAATAAATAACTTAATCAATTTACTCTAAGCACAGATACCTTGTTAAAGTATCAATTCAGTGGAATTTAGTTGGCAATGTTTCTACTTAAAAGTCCCGTTTGCTCACCCATCTTTGCTAAGTTCGTTGGTTAGTATACCGGCATGTCTTGCTCTAACTGTTGTGAAAAAAACTTAAAACCCATCGGGGCACAAAATGCATTAGGTAAGTGAGCGTAACGTGGAATAATATTAAGTTTAAAATTATATTTTTTTGTTTGTTTAAGGAAGCAAAAATTTGTATTTTCCCTTTAATTATCTGACAAACATGAATGTGCAGCTCCTTTTGAGACAATTTCCATTGTATTTATCTTCATATTTTGCATATTTTTCAAAACAACCATTTACCTACTGCCGCCTCTCTAACTGCATGTAGAACATTGTTTAAATCATTCTTTAAGGTGTTCTCTTTTTAAATTATTATTCTCTAAACTGATTTGGCCGTTTCCCTCTTAATACTACACTGACTGTGCCCATGCTGTGAGTTGTGTGTGTGTCTGGGTTGTGGCAGGGCGGCTGGTGGGAGAGGAGGAAGTTGTTTAGCGCTGAGGTCTACCACTCGGAGTAAACAACAATGGTCCACACGTATCCTGAGCTGTCACCCGTTTAAAAGCCTTACACAAACACCAGCAGCGCCTACCCACAATGCACTGCTCTACACAACAAAAATACTGTTCCAGCTTTTTGTTTAAGTATAGGACTTCTTGGAGACATCTTAAGGCTGCAATGCTAGTCCTTTTGATCTACTGATAGAGCGAAAAAAGAAGCTACACATTTAAGGGTCTTGGAGCGAGGCAATATTTAATTTTTACGCGAATTTTCTCAATTTTAATTTGAAATCATTTGTATCTTAATAAATCGCACTATGATACGACATAAACTGTCTTCTAGAACACACTTTATTAGTCTCTTTCAGTTTGAGGCTTAATTGATTTGAATATTATATAAAGTAAGCTAAGCATACAATGAGGTGTATTATGTTATTTCTATTTAATACCCATTTGCACAAAAAGTGTCGCTGCACATTTCTAACCCTTGACTGTTGCTTCTAGGACACGAAGTAAAAATAAAATTTGACCTAATACTTTCTACAATATGGTATTGTATATATATGGCATTAAAAATATCATCTAGCAGTTATTACGTTTCAAATTCAACTTTTTTTTAACAGGAAAAAGTGCAAGATGCTCCTCACGCTCATCTGACATCATCTCTGAACATCAATTGAGATGAAGTTGTCCCGCTTTTTGTTTGTTGTTTTGTTTCACCTATATCCTAATAATACTATGGTCTATTTGTGTTTTTTTATGTAAAAAAGAAGATCCTGACTTTCTATTTTCTTAGTGCGGGAAAGAAATTTGGTGAGGTCATTTCGGTGTATAAACTGGTTTTATGAGTTTTGAAATGAGCTCCCAGGTGGTGTGAAAGGAGACTCAGGAAATATGACAAAAGACTCCCTAGCTGCTGAGTCGCAAATAAACAGAGTGAAGTGGTGTACTGAGACAACTGTCATTGAGAAGGACGCGTGGCAGTGCGGGTTTTTGAACCTGTCTGTCTTTTGAATTTGTTGAGTGTCATCTAACTTATCATTACAGAAAACTGATTTTTCAATACTCGTAAATTGAATTATGCTTTATATTGCGAGTAACAAGCAAGTCCAGATTGTTGAGATTCTATAAAATTGTACAACAGGAGCATGAGATCTACCAAACTAAATTCAAAATGTAACGCGTTTACATCTAACACTTCTGCATGCTTAATCGTTTGCACCATCGTGTTTACAAAATCAAGAGCTTCCCTGCCAACTAATTTGGTAGTGAGCTGTAAACAAATCCAGCATGCTATGCTGTGGCTCGAATATAGCAGACGATTTATCACGTGGAATGGACCATCAGGCTCATCGAATGAACTGTGCTAATCGACAAC
>CM076405.1:4050860-4148360 GCA_038363315.1 Mugilogobius chulae | reverse complement strand
TACCACTGTAAGTACCTACTGTTAGTACCACTGTGACCGTAACCATGTAGTACCACTGTTGTCCAGAGTACCACTGTAAACGAAGTACCAACTGTTAATACCACTGTGAGTACCACTGTAAGTACCACTGTTAGTATCACTGTAAGTACCACTGTTAGTGCCACTGTAAGTACCACTGTGAGTACCACTATAAGTACCACTGTTAGTACCAAGTAAGTACTACTGTTAGTACTACTGTAATACCACTGTAAGTACCACTGGTTGTTAAGTACCACTGTAAGTACCACTGTTGTTAGTACCACTGTAAGTACCACTGTTGTTAGTACCACTGTAAGTACTACTAAGTATCACTGGCAATCTCTCGTACGTGACACGGTAATTAACTGGTAGGTGACGTGGAGGTCTTTAAAGTGCTACAGTGTTTTCTTTTTGTCAGACAGGAGCGTTTCTTTACCTGTTTTAAATGTTTCAGCCAGATCCATTAAGTGAGTAGACGGCATCAGCAGATTTGTTCAGTTGCAACAACACAAACAGTGCAACGTCATATTCCTCCTGTAGAGGTGACGACGCAAAACAGCTGAACACAATGACAGAAGTTACACTTTTATAGATAAAACGAACAAAACAAGCGATTTCAGCAAAACCACGAGCAGAACGGACTGACTTATGTCTTATGAAGCTTTTTTAAACAACTTTGGTGATGTGAGAATATATTTGTCAAACTACTATATTCGACTGGAAATGCCACAAACTCATCACTCGCTCCTCCACACAGAAGTGAAGCTATAACTTTTATTTGGTGTATTTATGTAATTTGTCTGCTGTTCTCACTAGTAACATGGAAAAGAGACGATTAGTGACATTAGAGACAAAAGATGTACAAGATCAGAAACATCTTGTTGAAGTTCGTTAGCTGTTAGCAGTTTTAAACACACATTTTATCTACAATAAAAAAACACTAAAAGGTTTGTAAACTCAACAATAACTTGTAACAAGGCTCTGACCTTTGACCTCTTCTAAATGTGGTCGGTAGGTTTGTACCAGCGACACTCTCTGGATCTTTCATAACTTGCGTTTTTTTAGGGCTAATGCTAATGTTTTTTTTTCTTCCTCCATGATTATCCTTCTTCAGAATTCACCTGCTGCACCACACTTTCCTCCACATTTCTAACAAAGCAGCGTAAAGTCCCCACAACAACAGCCCTGCAGTCCTCAGTCTGTGCCTGTGCTCAGAAACACACACACACACACCACACGCCTCTCCCGGTGCTCATGGGAAAAGTCCGGGACCTGTCACCGTACCGTCTCCCCCCCTCTCCTCTCTCCTCACCCCTTCCCTCCTCCATCCTACCTCATCGCCGCGGTGACAGGGCTTGTTGACAAACGCCAGCAGTCATCAGGGCACCATGGGAAATCTTCTGCCACCATTTTGTCAGCAGAATGACAGAAGCTGTTAATGTCTCGCCTCTCGCCCTGACACGAGACGCAGGGGCTGACAGTCTGACACACACACACACCTAACACACAATCTGAGACACACACTTCTGTCCGCAGCTCTATGTGTGTGTGTGTGTGTTGCAGAGCAGAGGCGGAACCAGGCTTTTGAGGGCCCGAGGTGAAGCTCAGTGTGGAACTCTACGCTTTTGGACAGGCTTTTTTTTTGTCAGCACCAGTACACTAGACATCATTTCAATACGTCACTGTGACAAGGTTCCAAAAATCCGTCATGTGGTTTATTCGTCATAATTCTTGTTCAGTATTGCCTGTTTTTGTTGTTTTCTGTCCCGGAGACTGCAGGAGACACACAGGCCACAGAGATGAGACGTAAGGTGCATTACAAAAGTGCATCTGCAAAAATTATTGTCCAATTGACTGAGGTTCTACATTTCTTGCCTGAAACACAAAGTTCTTCACATCTCACAGTTTCCGTTAAGCCCACACTGTATTTAGCCCAAACTCTGCGTGTTATTTCTATTTCTCTTCATAAAAGTCAGTCCTTCATTCCTCGGGAAAGTATTTCTTTCTGTTGCGAGTCGATGCGAGCGCAGATCTGACATCGCCAAACCAAGAAATTGCAGGAGTGACTTTTGGCTAAGTTGAATCTGAATAAACATCAGTGTTGGTCTGTTGAGCGATTGTGGTCAAAGGAACAAATTTCTTGAAATCAAACCGACACAACGCTGTCTGTCCCGTTGTTTTGGAATGAAGTCTTACCCGCGCTCTCTGTAGCTAAAGTGCGCTCCGTGAAACTGCAGTCTCCTGTTTACAGATTTATAAAGTACGTATTGGTGCAAGCGGCAGCAGCTCACAGTGTTGCGGTGATGCTGGAAGAAAAACAGCCACATGAACGAGCTTCAAAGCAGCACCTGTCCCTCGCTGCGTCCTCATTGTGAGAGAGCGAGAGTCCGGTTCAGATTTAGGTTTCTAACTCACTAGACTGTATGTAAAAGCACAGCTTCATTCTCAATCTTAGAACTTTTCCGTCAAAACAAAATACAATCCATCTATGGCGGAAAATGTACGATTAATGTAACTCATGCCAACTAATTCTCATGGCTCGTGTGTAAATACCACAACCTGGACAAATTACGTATCATTATGCAACACAGTCTCACAAGAAGGCGACATTAGCACGACACAAAAATAGCATATTTTTAGACGATATCGGTCCTGTTTTGTACTTATGTTACGGTACATATAGCACGATATGAAAAAGAGTAAAAATGCCACGAGTTTTGGTTGAGTCCACGTGGGAGTTTTCTTCAGGTGAAACGGGTAAGTTCAGGCAAAAAGTTACTAAAATGGTTAACATTAGGGTTAGAGCTTGGGACAGGTTAAGATTAGATGTAGGATTTTGTTAATTTCATAAATAAGAACACATCTTAACAACCACCATTGAAATGAATGGGACTGTGACACGTACTATAATTACACAAAAGAGCCGGAACTCGTGCTAATCACAACAATTTACATGTTGCGTTATGTCGTGGTACAGCCCGATCTCACAAGAAAGCGTACATATACCACGACATAACGCAACATGTAAATTGCGTATGATTAGCACGAGTTTAAGGCTCTTTTGTGTAATTATAGTAGCATCACAGTCCTCGTTCATTTCAATGGTGGTTGTTAAGATGTGTTCTTATTTATGAAAATTAACAAAATCCTACATCTAATCTTAACCTACCCCAAGCCCAACCCTAATGTTAACCATTTTAGTAACTTTTGCCTGAACTTACCGTTTCACCTGAAGAAAACATCCCCACGTGGACAACCAAAACTCGTGGCATTTTACGCTTTTTCATATCGTGCTATATGTACGCGTAACATAAGTACGCAAAACAGGACTGATATCGTGCTAAAAATACGCTATTTTTGTGTCGTGCTATATGTACGCCTTCTTGTGAGACCGTGTTGCGTGGTATATGTACGCTTTCTTGTGAGATCGGGCTGCATTATGGCACTTCTGTCTTTTTTTGCAAAGCAATTACACGTTTTTTCTGGCGTGGTATGTCTTTACATTATCATAAAAATGAACTGGGACAGAAACATGAGATACACATGCAAAAATAGAAGTTGTGCATATGACACTGTGGTATTGACACGCTTATCTGTAAGACCAGGCTGCAGCAGGCTGGTTTTAAAGGTTGTATGGAGGGTTTTACAAAGAAAGACAAAGTAAAAACTCAAGTTTCTGTCATGTCTTTCACTGCTTCGACCACCGATGACCTGGGTTCTATTCCGCTCACAGAGAAGATGAGTTTTCATTAGAGTTTAAGTTTGCAGTTTGTTTGTCGTTTAAGTCTGTTAGAGAGTGTGTGAGAAAAGTAATAGAGTGTGAATGCATGTGAAGATGTTTCAATGAGTGAATGTTTGTCGTTTATGCATGCGTTCATCACGTGCAGACGCCATTCAGAGAAACGCTAGCACCATTATACTTTATGTTCATTAGTATTTCAGCCCTTGAGAGTATGTTTAGAGAAGTGTGATGTCTTACATTGTGTTACATTGTAGTTAGTTTATTTGTAGTTTAGTCAGATTTGTTTGTTGTAACTGTGTACAGTCCAACTTATTACTAAGAGCTAATATTTTTAATGATCTATGTTTTTTAGACCACACATCCATACCTACTACCACCTGGCTGCAAACTATAAATTCCTTTATCACCAGAGTAATATCCACACCAGCAACGCAGTAAAACCAAGAACGTAACAAAGATGGTCTTGTCTACAGGACCAACTTTGTTCATGGGCCCCTATACCATAATCCTTTTTTTTTTTTTTCGTTCTAGATATTACATATATAGCTTATTTATTTAAGTTCTACATTCTACACATAACTACTGTTGATATTAGTTATTTTCCATGCTTCAGCAGATCAAATTGAATGCCTTATAATAACGCTAACTTTACGATTATTTCACTCGCGTTTAGACAAAAATAAAATGGAAGCGGCTCTTTTACATTTTAACTTATTTTAAGTGATAAAATTGTCTAAATGATGCCAAAAATGTAGTTAAAGAATCCCTGTGACACATTATGTTGCTGGATTGAGAAGTTGTGATACTGTATATTGACAATATTTCATACCAAAGCCATGAGAATATGAGACTGTTAATAATATTATATTTTCTAGCTATTAGATTTGTTAATAATTTGTCCAATTATATTCATATTTTTTCTAGCTATTTTCTTTGGTCCATTTGCTACGTTTTAAGGAATGATGAAACACTCTGATATCGCAAATAATTGCATTTAGAAGAAAAAATGACCTGCTTTTGAGGGCCCTTTTCTGCCCTGGGCCCCGTGAAACTAGTACCATTGACCCCCCCCAGTCCGACACCCCTGCTTGTCTAGTCCCTGTCTGTGGACCCTTAAGCCCTCGGGTCGGGGCAGTACGATACAGTCCTATGCTGTTTCCACTGCGCCCCGTTTGTTGGGTCCGTAGCGAGCCGCTTTTGGCCCTGCCTCAGCCTGGACCCTGGAGCAGACTTAACAGCGGTCCCTCCTTTAGGCTCGATATTGGACAGAGAAAACACAGACTCAGGCCAAAACCAGACAGAAAAGAGCAGATAGAAACATGAAATAATGGTTCTCACCAAACGCAGACTTGATCCTGTGACAAACATTTCCAGTGATGAAAACTTTATTTGTTGCTCCGATAGACTTAGCAAAGTAAAGCTAGCGCATTAGCTCAGCTGTTTCCTGTTTGCCGAGGCAAAAATTTAAATCCAGTGCTTAATGTGTCCAACATAATCCAGCCTCAAAGCATCAAACGAAATGCGTTTAATAGGCATCATAAAGTCGCAGAGAGTTTGCAAAGTGACAATAAACCGGAAGTAGTTTACACCAACGTGATCTTATGTCACAGCGTCACAAACGTCAAATTATTACACGTCTTTTTGTGAATCGCTCAGATTGACGCCAGGAAGAAAAAGTATAATTCAGGTACATATTCTTTTTCATTTATTTAAAAGGAACCCCAAATATTTACATAAATAGATCCAAAATACTTCGGTGGGTATACTTAGTAAAAAATGGAGCTTAAAGTAAACAAATATTGCCGTTTGTCGTAAAATTGTCATGTTTACAACAACTTCCTGACTTTTACGGGCGCCGCCATCTTGAGGTGATAACGTAGAATCGTGTGGCGTACTGGCGCAGGAGCGTCAGTCGTGAGACGCACTGCCAGTGAGCGTCAGTCGTGTGCGCACTGGGCAGTAGCGTCAGTTGTGAGACGCACGCACAGTTGCAACAGTTGCCGTTGATCTGGTTAACAGGAGCGTCAGTAGTTTTTTCGTCTGGTTAACAGGAGCGTCAGTAGTTTTTCGCCTGGTTAACAGAGCGTCAGTAGTTTTTCGTCTGGTTACAGGAGCGTCAGTAGTTTTTCTGTTACAGGAGCGTCAGTAGTTTTCGTCTGGTTAACAGGAGCGTCAGTAGTTTTTTCGTCTGGTTAACAGGAGCGTCAGTAGTGTTTCGTCTGGTTAAGGAGCGTCAGTAGTTTTTCGTCTGGTTAACAGGAGCGTCAGTAGTTTTCGTCTGGTTAACAGGAGGTCAGTAGTGTTTCGTCTGGTTAACAGGGTAGCGTCAGTAGTGTTTTCGTCTGGTTAACAGGAGGTCAGTAGTTTTCGTTGGTTAACAGGAGCGTCAGTAGTTTTTCGTCTGGTTAACAGGAGCGTCAGTAGTTTTCGTCTGGTTAACAGGAGCGTCAGTAGTTTTTCGTCTGGTTAACAGGAGCGTCAGTAGTGTTTCGTCTGGTTAACAGGAGCGTCAGTAGTTTTTCGTCTGGTTAACAGGAGTCAGTTTTTCGGTTCAGCTAGTTTTCGTCTGGTTAACAGGAGCGTCAGTAGTTTTTCGTCTGGTTAACAGGAGCGTCAGTAGTTTTTCGTCTGGTTAACGGAGCGTCAGTAGTGTTTCGTCTGGTTAACAGGAGCGTCAGTAGTTTTTCGTCTGGTTAACAGGAGCGTCAGTAGTTTTCGTCTGGTTAACAGAGCGTCAGTAGTGTTTCGTCTGGTTAACAGGAGCGTCAGTAGTTTTCTGGTTACAGGAGCGCAGAGTTTTTCGTCTGGTTAACAGGAGCGTCAGTAGTTTTTCGTCTGGTTACAGGAGGTCAGTAGTTTTTCGTCTGGTTAACAGGAGCGTCAGTAGTGTTTCGTCTGGTTAACAGAGCTAGTTTTCGTTGGTTAACAGGAGCGTCAGTAGTGTTTCGTCTGGTTAAAGGAGCGTCAGTAGTGTTTCGTCTGGTTAACAGGAGCGTCAGTAGTTTTCGTCTGGTTAACAGGAGCGTCAGTAGTTTTTCGTCTGGTTAACAGGAGCGTCAGTAGTTTTTCGTCTGGTTAACAGGAGCGTCAGTAGTGTTTCGTCTGGTTACAGGAGCGTCAGTAGTGTTTCGTCTGGTTAACAGGAGCGTCAGTAGTTTTTCGTCTGGTTAACAGGGCGTCGTAGTTTTTCGTCTGGTTAACAGGAGCGTCAGTAGTTTTCGTCTGGTTAACAGGAGCGTCAGTAGTGTTTCGTCTGGTTAACAGGAGCGTCAGTAGTGTTTCGTCTGGTTAACAGGAGCGTCAGTAGTGTTTCGTCTGGTTAACAGGAGCGTCAGTAGTGTTTCGTCTGGTTAACAGGAGCGTCAGTAGTGTTTCGTCTGGTTAACAGGAGCGTCAGTAGTGTTTCGTCTGGTTAACAGGAGCGTCAGTAGTGTTTCGTCTGGTTAACAGGAGCGTCAGTAGTGTTTTCGTCTGGTTAACAGGAGCGTCAGTAGTGTTTCGTCTGGTTAACAGGAGCGTCAGTAGTTTTCGTCTGGTTAACAGGTCAGTGTTTCGTCTGGTTAACAGGAGCGTCAGTAGTGTTTCGTCTGGTTAACAGGAGCGTCAGTAGTGTTTCGTCTGGTTAACAGGAGCGTCAGTAGTTTTCGTCTGGTTAACAGGGTCAGTAGTGTTTCGTCTGGTTAACGGTTTTTTTTTTAACAGAGCGTCAGTAGTTTTTCGTCTGGTTAACAGGAGCGTCAGTAGTGTTTTCGTCTGGTTAACAGGAGCGTCAGAGTGTTTCGTCTGGTTAACAGGAGCGTCAGTAGTTTTTCGTCTGGTTAACAGAGCGTCAGTAGTGTTTCGTCTGGTTAACAGGAGCGTCAGTAGTGTTTCGTTGGTTAACAGGAGCGTCAGTAGTTTTTCGTTGGTTAACAGGAGCGTCAGTAGTGTTTCGTCTGGTTAACAGGAGCGTCAGTAGTTTTTCGTCTGGTTAACAGGAGCGTCAGTAGTGTTTCGTCTGGTTAACAGGAGCGTCAGTAGTGTTTCGTCTGGTTAACAGGAGCGTCAGTAGTTTGTTGTAAAATGGTACATTGTGTGGATTTTGGTTGTGATTTGGTCTCGGGAGGAAACACAGAGAATGCGGTAAGCTTTCATAACTTTCCTCATAGTTACACAATTCGACGTCATACTACCCATAATGCACTGTGTTGTAACAAAGATGGCATCTTCCGTGAAAATATATTTCTTAAAAGTTTAATAAAACGGTAATTTTTTCTGATTTTTTGTGTGTATTTATATCCTTGATGATATAAGGAAAACTCGAAAAAAAATTCTCGGGTTCCTTTTAAGAAAACGTGTGTAATGTGTGGGTGACGTCGGCTACTCTCATAGCAAACGCTCAGGAGCTGCAGTAGAAACACTAACCATCATTAACATAAGTGACCCAAACCATTCCAAAGTGAACCGGTCTGAGTGATCCAGGCTAATGGAAACGTGGCTTTAGTGGTCTTGGTCTTGTCTTGATCTCCAGACTATAAGGTTTTACTCTCGATAACTTTGGTCTTGACTACTTCACTAGAGCCCAGGTCTGACTTGACATTCCCTGATCATCCCCCATTATACAACCCCCTCACTTCTGCTCCAGCCTCTCCATCAGCAGCTCCAGTCCACATGTGTGAGTGTGTGCTGCTGCTAATGAGGAGACCAGTGTGTGTGAGAGAGAGCAGAGCAGCGACCGGCCTCTCATTACCCACGTCAGATCAATAACATTTACAATCCCGACAGGAGATGCAGCCGGCCCGACAAGCCTAACTGACCGTTATGAGGGCATGATGGACTCCGGACACACGCGCGCACCGACTGTACACCCAGACGCTTCTCCGGACAGCCAATTACCGCCGCTCCTAATCCGCTGGCTCCTCACAGCGTCTGCGTGGTCCAGTCTGCCCCGAGCCGACATCCGGTCCGACGTGAGCGCTGTGATGGCACGAGGGCAGGGCGGGCTGACACTACGGAATGTCTGGAGATTGTTCTGGTGTATCCCGATGGCAATATTCAGCAGATGTTATGTCAATCCAAAATGTAAATATTTGTTTAGGCATAATTCTACTGCTAGGACAAGGCCTATAGGGCAAGCAGGGGAAACTACAGCCCAGGGCCCAGATGTGGAGTCTGACATTTTTTTGTTAGTGTTGTTGTTTTTTTTGATAGATTTAGTTGTTGTGGTCTTAGTACTTTTTACAATAAGTACACAAATCAATACATTAGTCGAACTTCTTTGTCTAAACTATAAATTGTGCTTTTTTTTTACAGATGTGATGTAACACCATCGCAGTCAGGCCGATTGCCACTTGTCTAGATTCAAATGTGACTGGTGTATTTCTTTCTTGTGTGTGTGTTGGACACTGCCGAATGTCTGGAAGCACGCTCTATTTAATCTGAATCACAAAAAGAGTAAACCGTCTCAATCAGGGTTTAATTTGAGCTGAAACAAGCCTGAATAAGATCTGTGGCACTCCTGGAACAGTTTTGTCTGAGCTGGTAACACATCCAAGTCTGTGAGCTGTTTGTGTCTCTCTCCTGTAAGATGTGGAATCGAAAAAGACAACTTTTGTTTTCCAAACACCACGTAATGTCATATTTAGATGTTCCAGACTTTACAGATGCTATGCTAAAGCTAGTTAGAGCAATTGCTGCTGTATGAACACAAACAGGACAGGGTAGTTCATCTGATTAAACAAGGACTGGAGGAAACCTGGGATTAGTTCTTATACTTTCATGTTTGAAAACACCTATTGTTCTATATAATTCAGGGGGGTCTGGGGGACTTCTCCTTCAGGAGTTTTTTTTCTACAGTATTTCTGTGCAATTTTCTGCATTTTGCTGATTTTTAGATATGCAATTTGTAAGATATTGATGTAAAAAAAGACGTGAAAACATGCTTATTGTATGTTTCGTTGTAGATCTAGGCTGCATTTTCTATAATTATTAACTATTTAGTAATAAACTAGAACATATGCAGATCAGTAATCTTTTGTTCATTGCAAAACTAAAAATTATTCTAAACTGACTTGAAAATAGAAACAACTGTATTCATTTCCTGTTCAAAACCAACAGTAAGTTGTTATTTTTTAACCTCTTGAGACCTGGCGTCCACATGTGTGGACAAACACTTTAAAACTTAACTGTAAGAAGCAACAGATTTAAATAACTATTTTATTGTTGGGAAGTGACTATGGGACAGTTTTAAACCATATATACTTCACTTTGAGTTTTAATCTTTGGAATTATAACAAGTAAATCCAGACAAGGGGAGGGGATAGGTGGTAGGTGAGAACAGGGATTATCTGAGCACTGAGCTCCAGTTGAAGAACAATACAAGGTTACTCAAACATGCACCTGGTGTTCCAGCAGTCTCCCAATAAAGCACTCACGGGGTCAGGCTTTGACTAACAGGTGCATCTTTAAAAACAGTAAGTTGAATCCACTTACAATCAAAACTCACTTGATAATTACCAACAGACACACACACATACAGTAAAGTTATCTCTCTCTCACTCACACACGCGCACAGCTGCAGTGGAACGGCGCGGCGCAGGTGGAGCCGGAGTCAAGTGCGTCTTTGAGCAGGTGGCGCGCACAGGACGAGATGAAAGCGCGCGCTCCTCCTCCTCCTCCCCAGCCTCACCCTCTCTCTTCCTCCATCTCCCTTTTTCTCTTCTCCCTCTCTCTCTTTCTCTCTCTCTCTCTCTCTCTCTCCCTCCCTCTCTCTCTCTGCCCCCCCTCTCTCTCTCCACGCGCTCGCAGAGGAAGTAGATTTGTACTGACAGCAGCGGGTGCATTCGCCAGTCACTCTCCATAAAAGCTGCCGCGTGATCAAAGCGCGCAGAGGCGGCAGAGAGGCGCGCCCGCGATGTCGGCTGCCGCGTGCGTCGCTGCGTGTCTGCGTGGAGTCTCGCAGGGTTCACTTCGGTTATTTATTTTTTTTTTTTTCTGAAGCTTTAAAAACACAAAACCCTCTCTGTCTGTCTCTCCGATATTTACATTGGAGCTCCGCCGTTTTGCCTCAGCTCGCTCCGGGAGTGTGGCGCTGCAGAGGCGGAGGCTGCGCTCTCACACTCACTGCACTTTCACGCCTCATGTGCAAAGTCTTTAACAAACAGAAGGGCCTGCAGGTCTAAGACAAGTGCATTTGTTATTAGACGCTAAGAATACATTCAAAGGCCTATTCAGGTTTATACTCTATTGGGCTAATGGGCTAAGGCTATAAGCTGCATTAGGTCTTGGAGGTCAGAGTAGTCATATTTAATTGGTTAAATAATATAAAAAAGTAATATAGACATGTAAATGTTAAGAAAAGTGTTTTACTTCTAACCATCTTCAAAACGTTTGACAGCGCTTCATGTTGAGAATAAACCCCCCATAGCAGACCAATGTGGGCCGGATCCCGCTGCAGTCCGGCACAGGTGGCTGACTTCCAGTTTGGCAAGTGGCATGTCAGCCAAAGGTGGGCCAAATCCGGCTGTGCTAGCGTGGCCCACCTCCGACAATGCTAGTGTGATGTGGGCCACACCAGCATTGCCGAATGTTATGACGTGTTTTTAAAGTGTGTTTTTTTTCTATGTGTTTGAATGTGTTAAAACACACATAACCCACATTTTAAGTTGTTATTTTTTTATTTGTGCAAAATAGACCCTGCATGAAGCAGAATGTCAGAGATGCTTGTACCAGATTCTTCTTTTACACATATTTTCCATCTGTTGTCTTGAGGGAGGAAAGAAGAATTATCTGCAGCCCTAAAAAAAAATCATAATTGTTTTTTTCTAATACATAACAGGACTACTATACAGACAAAATTCACTTAAACCACATTTTTATAGCAAAGACCACTGAATTACTTAAATGAAACATTATAAAATTAGGGCTGTCAGTGTTATTGCGTCAATGAGGTTCATAGAAAAACACAGAGCACAAGAAAAAAGAGTCAGACAGGCTCTGCTGACTAACTTTGGTAACTAACATTTACACTCGATCCCACGACTGTCTGAGGGTGAGTGTGTCTGTTTATTTTGGCTTCGTCCGTGTGCCGCTCGATCAGCTGATGAGGAGGAGGATGTGTTTCCATCTTGTGTTTCCAATGTGATGTTTGTCCACTCAGGTTGTTGAAAATGTCCAATACCCAGAATAGGCTTTCAAAACTCGTGTAAAAACTTTTGAAGTTCTACTTTTGGCTCCGCTAGTGACGGTAAAGCTTTGCTAGTTCTAACTAACACTTCCTGTGGCTCCTACACAATAAAAGCCTCATAATCTCCAGCTGCAGAAAGAGCTTTATTGTGAAAGAGCAGCGTAATAAATGCTTCTAATGAGTGAGACAAGTCATTTTTAATCGCTTGACAGCCCTATAAAAATATAAAAAGCTAGCATTTTTCAGCAATAAAACATAATTATTTAGCATTCTTCAACTATAAGCATTGTGCCACCATATTTCAACCTTCATTTGGATGAAAGCAGTATTTTAAAAGTTATAGAATTTATTTTATTCAATATTCAACATCAGATCTGCGTCTGCATTATTAAAAAAAACAACTTTTCAATAGACTTTGGCAGAAAAATAAAACAAACAATTTTTGGATACTGACAGAACTACAACACTACATATCAAGACTGAACCAGGCTTAAACATGAGTCATAATAGGTTAGAGGGCCTGATTTGGCCCCCGGGCCTTCAGTTGACTAGCCCTGCTCTATTCAAAGAACAATGTGCTATTGAAGAAAGAGTAAAAACAGTATTGGAGAAACAACACTTGTGTCCAGAGCAGCTTGTCAAACCCAGTCTGTTTGCAGAAGTTAAGCAGGTTGGGTGTGGCCAGTGCTTGGATGGGAGTTTTGTGGAAACTGGACGACTGGAGGAGAGGCAACACACTTCACCCTCACGTCTGGAGCTGGTGTGAGTGGGAGTGACTGGTGGAGATCAGAGGGCAGCCTTACCTCCATCAGTCTGCCCCAGGACGACTGTGGCTACAATAGTAGTTTACTACTAGAGTGTGAGGTAGATAGATAATCCAACAACATGTAATAAATATTCTGTAGTTGATTTCTAGTAACTTCATCTTATTGGCTCAGAAGTACTTATGTTCTCACCTTCTGTTCCATGAATCTACAAAGAGGGCATTTCAGTACAAAGCTCCTTCAGAATGTAACAAGTCGTACATATTTAAGATCACTGAAGACTCTTTCACGCCAAGCCGAGGGTCGCCCGTCTGAACCGAAGTGGTGCTGTTGGGGGTCTGAGGTCGTGGAGCGGGTGGTGGTTTTGAAAACTTACTTGCAGAGTCTGCGTTGCCAGTTGCGGCAAATGCAGCTGTTTGACTGGCTCATGGCTACAGGAGAACCAGCCGATCAAATAGTGCAAAAACCCCAACTGAAGCTTACAGAAAACAGTATTTAGTCGAGCATGGATTGTCGTTGTTTGCAATAGTTGAAATGGGACGTAGGTACGAAGGAGAATCGGTCCGGGGAAAACTAAGACAGACGAGTTGTAGCGACCGCAGTGCGAAGTCTGGACTGTAGCGGGAAAAAGAAGTTGAGCTCAATCTGTGAGGTAAGTTTAGGCACAGTTTATGTTTCATCTGTTCAACTGTTAAACCTAAGGATGTCATGATGTACAACTTGTGTAGTGCTGCAGTCACTGTAAGTAAAATAGGAAAAGAAGGAAGAAGAAAAAACAAGACAGGAACATACTAATTTTTTATCAAAGTGTTCTTTCCAAGAGTGCCCTTTTCATGAAATTCTGTGAATAAAAACAATAGTTACTGATTAATCAACTGATCCTGACACCCCTAGTTGTGTAGTCTCTGTGTTGGAGTGTGGAGAGGTGTAAGAACAAGGAAGTTTGTCTTTTGTTTGTATCTTAAATATTGTTGTGTGTACAATCTGTGTAATTGTACTGAATGTAATGTATCGTTATGTTTTATTATGTTTTATGTTCTTGGGCCCCTCAAAAACAAGCATTCCATCAAATATATTCAATTAAAATAGACACATTGTTGTCTTTTCAAAAGGTAGAACTATAGTCTGGTGAAGCGGTGCAAGGAACACACATTTTCCACTAATCTGGTTTTGACAACATAGTCCACAGTTTATGTCATTTCAACTTACTCAAGACTGGAACCAACCTCCACTTTGGCTTTGCATATTCCAGCAAAATATTACTCAAGTAATGTTGAGAATCAAACAATGCTGCAAAAAATCACTCAACAAAATCTTTAAAATGTAGCTGACTCAAGTAGCTTGTGACTAACGATGGCTTTAGTTAGTTAATAGGAGGCAGAGCATTTAGCTATCAAGCTCCCTGGTTCTGGAATCAGCTCCTGCTCATGTCAAAGACGCTGACACAGTCTCTACATTTAAGATTAGGCTCAAAATATACTGGGGAAAGTCTGTCCTCTCACTTCTGCCTTTCTTGTAAAGAATAATAAATTACAGTTCATCTCTAGTCTGTTCTTTGCTATTCACTCGTTGTCCCCTGTGCCACTGTCCTCTCAGGGAGTGTAACTGTTTCAGATGCTGCTGTTCCAGTGACGTGGGCCGGACCACTGATGCCTGGACAGAAGGAGAGTCTAAGGACAGAAGGAGAGTCTAAGGACAGAAGGAGAGTCTAAGGACAGAAGGAGGTCTAAGGACCAGAAGGAGGGTCTAAGGACAGAAGGAGAGTCTAAGGACAGAAGGAGGAGTCTAAGGACAGAAGGAGAGTCTAAGGACAGAAGGAGAAGGGAGGAGTCTAAGGACAGAAGGAGGGTCTAAGGACAGAAGGAGAGTCTAAGGACAGAAGGAGAGTCTAAGGACAGAAGGAAAGTCTAAGGACAGAAGGAGAGTCTAAGGACAGAAGGAAGTCTAAGGACAGAAGGAGGGTCTAAGGACAGAAGGAAGTCTAAGGACAGAAGGAGGGTCTAAGGACAGAAGGAGGTCTAAGGACAGAAGGAGGGTCTAAGGACAGAAGGAGAGTCTAAGGACAGAAGGAGAGTCTAAGGACAGAAGGAAAGTCTAAGGACAGAAGGAGAGTCTAAGGACAGAAGGAGGGTCTAAGGACAGAAGGAGAGTCTAAGGACAGAAGGAGGGTCTAAGGACAGAAGGAGAGTCTAAGGACAGAATCAAATCAAACTTTATTTATAAAGCGCTTTTCATACATAAAATGTAACACAAAGTGCTTCACAGTGCATTAAAAACAATCCCGCTCGCCTCCACCCCCCACCCCCAAGACAACCCCCATACATGTACACACCCTCTACCCCTCCACCCCACCATACACCCACCCCCAACCCCTTTCCAACACGCGTACACAAACAAGCACACTCCCAAACTCTAAAATACATTCACATACATTTGGCCGGGTACAGGTGGACCAAAGAAAGCATCATCAGAGGAGCTGTCTGCACCAGGAGCAGAGCCACCCGCAGCTACAGGACAGCAGCCCAGGGCCCAGAGAAGAGATGAGGTCAAGACCAAACCTCCAGGGACCATGAGCCAGAGCCCAGCAGCCACAGCCGACCACAAGAAGGAGGGTCTAAGGACAGAAGGAGGGTCTAAGGACAGAAGGAGGGTCTAAGGACAGAAGGAGAGACTAAGGACAGAAGGAGGGTCTAAGGACAGAAGGAGAGTCTAAGGACAGAAGGAGGGTCTAAGGACAGAAGGAGGGTCTAAAGACAGAAGGAGGGTCTAAGGACAGAAGGAGGGTCTAAGGACAGAAGGAGAGTCTAAGGACAGAAGGAGGGTCTAAGGACAGGGGATGCTCTGGACAATCATTCATTTGCTCTACTAATAATCTGCTTTGACATTCTTGATCAATCACTGCTTCTGAATGTTTATTGTTTCATTGAATATGTATTGTTTTCTTTTTATTTACTACTATTCATGTTTGCTAAATTAATAATCTTGGGAAGTCCTCAGAGACGACTGTTGTTGTGATTTTGGGCTATACAAAAATAAATTGATTTGATTTGAGTTAGTTAAAGGCCTAGCCACTATTTTCATTCTTTAACTTGAGCCTGCAGCGTGTGACTGCGCTCTCCGGCTCTACACTTCCACATAAACCCCTCTTAACCTGTTTTTCTTCCCTTCCCCGTAGCCGTGCTCCTGACAAGCTCTCCTCGGCTGCTCACAATCACAGCCAGCCCTAAACTGAGAGAATTAAATCTTTAAATACACTTGAAACGCCGGTGTGCGACTGAAGTTCTGTTAACAAGCCCCTTCCCCGGAGCGTGCAGCGAGTCCCCGGTGTGCGCTGAGGGGATCCCATGCACACTCCAAACATCCAAACAGCACAAGAAGACAAATTTACCCAATCCCAACTCTCAATTACTCAAAAGTTTGTCTTGTGACTGCGGGAAAGCTCGAATTACGCTCCAGATTGCAGCTTTACGTCGCCTGCCAGTCAAATCCGTTTTTATTTAAATCACCAGGACGCCATTTTTTTACCATCTCAATTAAGTTGAGTTGTCCCGTCACAGTCAGACACCGGTTTTCACCCTCGATTAAAGGCAAACGGAGCTACAAAGCCAGACGACGGCTGACAGATCTGCATACAGGCCCAGGATGCAAATGCGCCACGTTTGGCAATGCAAATGTTTCCTTAAAAAAGAGAGTGTGTTTGAGACTGCTCACTCACTCGACCCCCTGTTGTTTGTCTCCTCGTCTGCAGCCACACAAAGCTCACACTGCACTTTCATTTGTCTGAATGAGACATGGCCCATCAGCTGTTCTTTGAGTGAGGCATCAGGCTGCAGCGGAAAGTACAAAAGTGTAAAGGCCAAAAGCACAACAAATGAACATTTTCAAGACTCAATAGTGGTAGGCTTAATGATTTGTTTATTTTTGTGTTTATTTACTTGGGTCTATTTATGTATTATTGTTACAGCCACCTCTCCTTTTCTCTGTACACGCCTGGGGCTTTTGTTACAGCCCCTTGAACCTGGGCTGTGTTGTCATAAGGCAGGGCCGGTCCTGGGCATAGGTCAACTAGGCGGGTGCAGTCTGGTGGTGAGGACGCCATCACAAAAAGCTGATGACTGCAGATTCAATAGGGCAAAAACTGTGGTGATGAAGTCTCATAAAACATTAGGCTTTTTCTTTCACATTTTATTATTTCTGTTCACAAAATCCAGCGTGAGGATGAAGCTGCGTTCAGATGGAGCAGTGGTGGAGGGAGAGCAGAGGGTTGGGGCCACACTGTCATATGGGGCCCCAAACACAAATTATGCATTGCTTAACAATTATATTAAAAGATGCATTAAGATACAAAACATTACAGATAACAGGAAATTGTGTCTATTTTCTTCATAAATTCAAGCAGACCTATATATATTTATATTCAGAACAAAAAAATGTAACAAAAATAAAGAGGTGTTGAAATCTTTCCCAAAGCACCAAAAGGGCTGTGGCTGGTCCTGTTTGTAGGACATGTCTTGATAAGTTAAATTCAACTTGACTTTTCAGCCCAGGCCTACTGAATTAGATTCTATTTACAAGTGGGACAGATACATTGCTTAAGCTTCATTTGGCCCTTTACCACCGTTTGAGAAGACCTGCCATACATGTACAGTAAATGAAAAGTTTTGTCTTGTACATTACAGTACATTCCTTCACTCAGTGTTTCCCAATCAGAGGTACAGGTGTAACCAGTTCATTATATATAATATTATAGTTAACATAATTGTCTCTCTGTTGCTGTTTATTCTACATACCTGGCATCCGGTCTCTGTGCTGTCGTGGTCCGCCCACGTTTCTTCTATGTCCCACAGTGCACTGGTATAAATTGGGGGATCAGAGCTTCCTCTTCCCTTTTGTGAGAAAGGTTGGTCATCCAGTGTAATCCTATGTTTTAAGTGCATTTTAATCATGATTTCACCTTTTATTTGGTCGTTGAACAAGCTATACTTGTATTTAAGTCAATATTAAGCCTTCAAGAGAGGCAGAGCGTCAATAGTCCTCTGAATGTAAAGTATTTTTTAACATGTAATATATTTAAAATATATGTTATATAAGATGATTGATTTTCTGTGAGTTTTGTGATGTAAAAACACAAACACTATGAGGGTTTTCAGTTCACCACTGAGCACAAGTCACTGAAAACAACAGTAATTACACTTCCATGGCCCAACTGGATAAGTGCACATTGATCATGAGTTCTTGACCTGTGTTGGTATTCTTTTCTTCTTAACTTCAAACTTTTGTGTGAAGACCAAAAATTCTGTTAAGAGTTTATGCGCTTATGTAATTCGAACGTTTCATATGCAAATGTTTCAAGCACAAAGTGTAAAACATTCTCAAGCAAAAAAGAAACACAGGGCCATAATCATGAGGCTAAGAACATAAATGTTTACTCTGATTTCACTTTATTACATATAGGTAATTGAACAGACAGCCAATTGTTCATAATGTGAAAAATACCTGGCATTTTCTAGTGCATCTACTCATCATTACAATGTAGGCCTCCAATCTTTCTTTTATAATAGACTCAGGCTGCAGTACATATGTTAAACCACCAGATGGAAGCCAATCTGACCATCCAGAGGTTTGGTCCAGCCCCAAACCCATCTTCCTTATATTTATTTTCCTTTTTTTGCAGGGTTAATTACAAGTAAAGAGTTTGTTCTTTATATTCTTGGTGCTGTTCTGCTTTAAACTTGATTCGGTCCTGGCTTACTTCTGGTTCAGACTTGGCTGATCTTGTGCAACTACCCAGTCCAGAGACCATGGCCCTTCGATAAATCTGGCCCTCAGGAAGATTATCTAGGCTTATGGCTTCAAAACCAAACCAAACATAATAACCATAAAAACTATATCTTTATTTAATATGGAAGGTTGTTCTTTTGAGGGTCACACCAGAAAAAGGTTGAGGCTGATTTACACACATATGACCCTAACTTGGACACAGTTAAACACTTGAACAGTGGACTTTTTTTTACACCATGTGTATGTACACCAAACACACACAGGGGGAAATTACACCCTTTCATTACTTCATGTTCTTTACTTAAACCCTAAACTCATTCAGAAAGTACAGACTCAGGCCCTCCTACAAAACAAACACATACAGCACACGTTCTGTTATCATCCTATTTAATTAGTTTGTAAGAAAAAAAACATTTTACAGCATTTTATAAACATTAGCATGGACACAGCTCCAGAGTGCTTCTACTTGGCCGTGTTTCCCCCGACTGTTCACTGAATCAAAGGCAACATCCTTAAACACAACCAGGTGGAGTCTAAACGGCCTCACGTCTCGTTTCTCGTGTGTGTGTGGATTGTGTCGTGTTATTACAAGGCAGACATGGTGCGTTATGTACACATGGAGAAATGTTACGTCTCAAACACAAATCTATTCTAAGTGCTTCACTGAGGGTAGGCTTCCACCAGCATCCCATGGCCCTGGAAACACACACAAACAGGTTTAGAGTAGATTTACACAACATTCATACACATCCTTTTTATTATTTTCATTAAAAAGGAGACATTTGCTTTTACCACCAACTATAGGTTTTGATATTATACAGTAAAATATATCGTGAACTGCATTATTGCTGTCTTGTACTACTCAACACAAGTTCAAACTTCAAGCACTTGTTATTTTATAAAGATGTCTTCCTGTTCTCACTCCAGCTTCTTTTAACTCTCACGCACAAATTCTTAAGAAAGCTCAGCAGATTTGCTCTGACTCTAGCCACCCTCTTTGGGTCGAGTTCAAGCTGCTTCCCTCAGGTCGCAGATACTGTGCCCCTAAATGCAAGACAAACAGATATAATAAGAACCTGTCGCTTTAACTGTTGTGTATTTTCTTTGTCTGTGTTCTTGTTTCTTACTGTTGCGTATGGTAATGTGTTTGTGGTATTGGTGCTCTGCTGCTGCAAACCAAATTGCCCCACGGGGACAATAAAGATTACCTTGACCTTATAGATGGTACACTTGTCTGGTGCACCTCAGCTCAGATTTGGCAAAGATTTTGTTTCCTACACTTTAAACAACTAACTGAATAAACAAAAGACTAATTGATTAGCAAAATAATTGTTGCAGCCCTATATCAATGCATGGTATTCAAATGAACTCTGTGGCGCAACTTCTGTGTCTGTGATTGGTCGCTTAAAGCAGAACTAAGTACCATTTTGACCTTGTTAAAGGGTTTGTAAGTCTCTGTGATGATGGTCACATATGTTTTTTGGGACATTTGAAGCTTGTGTTGGCTCTCTCAGGTGTTTCCAGTTTGAAATACGGCAGCTCCCCCGCCTCCTTCTCAACACATTCCAAGCTCGAATTTCTGTCTAGATAAACCCAGACTCTTCAATCTATTATTTTTTTTAAGCAGTGCAAAAAGTGCTTAGATGTGTTTTTGCTGCCTTATTTCAATCTTAAAGTTACACAAAAATGAGAAAATAAAAATATAATGTTGAGTGTCGATTAAATTGGGTAGATTAGAGCTGTAAGGGGAGCACTAACGATGAAGCTGCTTTGTTCTCCTTTGGATTAGACTAATAACTATGATTTATTTTGCTTCATAATTGACATTTCCTCAAGTGTGAAGTCTGCAGCTCAGTTGTTCTGATTGGTCAGTTTGAGCCATCTCTTGCCTCTGCTCTGTGAACTTGCACAGCTTCATTGAGAAAATCCAACGTTAATATAATTCTGACAAAGAGGAGTGTAAAAGAGCAGGTCTCCTTCTGCTGAACAGTCTCAGAGGGGAAGGTTTCTGTGGTGGAACTGAGCCGTTGAAGTTTAAAGAAGTATTGATGGTTGTCGAGCAGTGCTTAATTTGTAACTCAAACGTTGCCGGAACAAAATGTGGGTTTTGGACCAGGCTCCAGACAAGGTCGAACCTTTACCAGCGCGCACACAATAAGTGAACATAGAGGCTTAGAAATGCTAAAATACAACCCAACTGTCCATCCTACTCCATGTTAAACGATATAAAAGTAATTTTGTCCGTTTTTTTTTTTACATGTCACAGAGATTTTCATTCATTCTGACAGAAATCAGTGAACCTGCCGCTAAATCCGATCCACAGTAACAAGTAGCCCTCTCACACACATTCGTCCTGTACCTCAGCACTGCCTCCGCATCATATCTGACTCTCCACAAGTCACAACAACAACGCAGGACAAACAGCTTTTACACAGGAGACAGAGTCACAAACAGCCTTTACACGGGTCTCATACATCAAAAAGTGACGCTAAAATACACATTAAAGTAACACAGTAAAGTTAGTTACACTTACGAGAAACTGTGACCGCTACATCCGCGCTGGTTCGTACCTCTTTATCGCCCCGTACACTCCAAACACATGTGACACTCCCGCTGCCTTTAATCCATCAAAACGAGTCGCAAATAACAACAAATATTCACAAAATCCACTTAGACGCATATTTCCTGTTTTAGAAGGAGATACAGAGCGGGGCTCATCTGGAACCAATGAAAAGTCTTAAACCCGCCTGCGCTGCTTCTGATTGGTCAAATTTCCTGTCAGTTTCGCTTTTAACCAATCACAGTCTGTGACTCCGTTTTCCCCACAAATAAGCCTGTTGTTTCTGTGAATGAGAGACGGGAGAGGAGCAGAGCCGCGTCTCGTAGAAGAAAGACAAAAAGCTTATTAGAAAGCGTTACCGGAGCAGACAAAACTGTTACCGGAATGCCCCACGAGAGTTCCCGGATCTTATTCCGGCTCAAATTAAGCCCTGTTGTCGAGTATTGATACCAGTTTTAGTATCTATTAATATCAAGGTAATGATTTTTTTAACACCCTAAACTGACTCTGAGTCTATGGCAACACTCAAGGACAAACTAACTCTAACCATGTGTTTTATTCTACATATTTGTATAACATTGTGAGCACTTTAATCCAATCCAAACAGGAAGAACAGGTGGTAGGAGAAAACAGGACTTTTCTGAGCACTTTGACTTTACATGACAAAACATGATTATTCAAACCGTTGGAGTATAGATATAGAGGTTTGTCCAGAGTTCTTTTTCTACACATGTTCATGGATTCAGAACTGGCTTTACCTGTCCTCCTGCTGCACACGCTGCTACCAGCCCAAACTGTCCTCCCTCCTTCTTCAGCCTGTGTGCCACTGTGGTGACCAGCCTGCAGCCCGTGGCTCCAAAAGGATGGCCCAGAGACAGAGAGCCGCCCCACAGGTTGAACTTGTCCATCGGAGGAGTCCCGACCTGTACAAACACAACAGTGAGCTTAATATGTTCGAGTAGAGTATAAACCATCACAAATAATCTTTACCTTTGCTTTCCTGCCCATGTACGTTTGAGCAAACCAGTCAGAGTCCATCGCTTTGAGATTCGCCATGATCTGACCCTGACCAGAGAGAAAAAAAGTATTAAACTAAACAAGTACTAAGAACATAGCAAGACATTTAGAAAAACTCCAAACTACTCACAGCGAACGCCTCATGGAACTCAAACACGTCAATATCGTTCATGTTAAGCCGGCCTTCTCCAGGACTTTAGGAGTGGCGTATGTGGGCCTGAGGATTTACAACCATTAGAACAACACGGTTTATTCACGCCTGTAAAATAACAAACAAAGCTTACCCAAGGAGCAGCTGATCTTTCGGGTCTTGTGAGACGTACACAAAGTCTCTGCACAAACACATTTAGATTACTGTACTGTACATATGAGCTGAGTTGAAGTGGTTTGTCTGGACTCACCTGAGATAAGCCTTGGGTTTGTAGCCCATGGCCAAAGCCTTTTCCTCTGACATGATGAGAACAGCAGAGGCACCGTCCGTCTGGGGTCACACAGAGGTCACACACAGGTCATGAGTGATGTCATTGTGAACTACTCATTTCACTTAAATGAAGGTAAGATTTTAAAGATTTACTAAACATTTTACAAATTTCATCCCGGTTTTAGGATTAAAAATGTACTTCCTGTTCATAAATGATGACATCACACTTGATAGTTGCCTAGCGACCATGTAATAAATTGGACTAAAACTCCTTTAATGTTACAAATCTTATTAAAGTGAAAAATAAAAAAAAACACTAGAGCACAGTTATTTAGTTAAATTTAGATTCACAGGCTCATGAAAATATATTTCCAGTAATTAAGTAAGTAATGTTTATTTATATCACACATTTCATAGACACAGAGTCAGAGTCTTCACAGTGAGATGGTTAAACCCCTCCCTCCCTCCTCCCTCAGTGACGGCAGCAGGCCTGGGGCAGCTCAGCAGATGCGCTTGTTATCTAACCTGCATGCTATTGGTTGGTGGGGAAATCGGAGTGCCTGGAGGAAAGCACCCAGACACGGGGAGGACCTTCTTGCTGTGAAGCCCGAGCTTTAGCCGCCCATTTGTCGTGAGAACATGTCACTAGTGTGAGGTCACGATGTCACATGATCAAATCTAAGTGTTGTGATTATTTTCAGACAAAACATCATGATTTAGAGACATGATCACCTGTGAGCGATGATGTCACATGATCACTCACAGAAGCACTTGCCTCTTCCCTGGACTTATCTGCAGTGACCAGTTTTGTGAAACTCTTTACTAAAACACACACAGACGATCTCTGCGACAGTTCCTTTTACTACATTAATGTTTAGAAATCCACAGAACTTAGTGATCAGAGGCTATCACCTTGAACCTAACGTACATATAAGTGGAGAGTTCTTTGCACATGATTATATTTTGAACACATGTCCACAATCTATAACACACTTCATATAAATAAAGAAAATGGCTGAGAAAGGTCAGGTTAAGTTCTTTAAAACATGCCCGTGTTTAGTTTTAAGACACTCGTGAATGCGACGAGAACCTCAGAGTGAAAACCTGCAGTAATTAAACTGCCACAAATTGTATTTTTAAGTCATTATTATTTTATTTACTTTATCACATTCTGAGGCTGACCCTTCTCCTCTAAGACAACAGCCCCACCTTGAAACTGCAGTGCAAAAAAAACACTAGTCTCTGTGAGAAATATTTAACTTTTTTCCAGAAACCCCACAGATCTATTAAGCATCTGTGATTGTATTGTGACTTGAATAAACATGATTATTGATTAACTTAATCCCTAGTGTGATGTCATCAGTGAAGAACTGCTCTACTTTCTGTTATTTGCAACTGATTTTCAAACATTTCTTCACAAACAAAAACCAGTCATCCGCTTGAACTGAACAACAGTTAGTGTGTGTGGTGTGTTTGTACCAGAAAAGAAGAGTTGGCTGCAGTGACAGTTCCATGAGGCTTCACAAAGGCTGGTTTCAGTTTGGACATTTGTTCCATGGAGGACGGCCGGATCCCGTTGTCCTTGGAAACGATGTCACGACCTAAAGATGATGAAAAAACAAACAAATATTTAAGCTCTAAAATCTGATCCGGCCCTCGACCCAGCTTCTAATTACATCTACCTTACTACCTAACGCTTTAGTCTTGGTTGAATTCTGCTGACTTGATCCTGGTTTAGACCACCTTCACAGAGGTTTAAAAATATATATATATTAAAAGTGTTAATCCGCTCTGTGTGAGTCAGGAGAATAAGACCTACATTTGTGTTTAAAATGCATTTCTGCAGCTTTAGAAACTACAAAGTTATTTAAGACATTTTACCAAATTTTAAGTTAGAGTTGTGTTTTTTAGACTGAAAACAACTGTTGAGGATCTGAGTTAGCACAGGGCTGGTTAGCCTGCAACTTGACTTTAAACATTTGATTCTTTCATAAAGCCTATGGCACTTTACTATAAAGAAATTTAGTTCCAGAACCAGGACGATCGAACACTGTTAAATTCCATAAAACAGTGTTGATCTGAAAATATGATTACATACTGATTTTGTATATACTGTATGCTTAAACATTTGTTTGTATGTAACATATACAAAAGAGACGAGCTGATTGTACCTGGGCCACTCCTGTGCTACATAGAGTTTCCTCTGAAAACACTGAGTTTACCCTCACCTTTTGAGATCGCTTCATTTAAAAGTCAAAATACCACTTAATCAGCCAGGGTATTATAAGTTGGACAAGTTTAAGTACATGGATTTCAATCTGAGGTGTGTAAAACGCTGGAATAAAAAATACCAGTTTTGCATATGTTTGCACAAAGAATAACAGTCACACAACACTGCGACCCCTTTCCAAAAACACAAAAGCTCATTTCAGTTCCCACTCTGGTATCGGTCACTATCAAATATTGGGAGACACTTAGAGCCAGCTTATAAGCCAGTTTGTATCAGGATGGGTGGATCCCTAGTTTTAGGTGGTACTTTGGTGTGAAAAGCTTGAGACCAATGCTGTGTAGAGTAATAAAAACTGAACATAGGCATTAGTTATTAACATTACTGAGACAGATCTTAAATTCTGTCAAAAGTTGTGACACATGTTGCAACTCCCCGGCTCTGAAAAATCCAGTGTACTAGCCCCATGCTAAGTAATACTGCGTACTGACCTGGTACTTTGAAAGAGACCACATCCTCCAGCAGACCTTCATCTTGAGCCTTTTTGGCCAAAGTGTGTGAACGCAGAGCAAACTCGTCCTGCTCCAAACGAGAAACTCCAAAAGCAGCAGCCAGACGATCGGCGCTGTGACCCATGGTTTCTGCTGTGGAGAACTCAGCCACGGCCGGCAACTGACGACCAGAGGAAAGACAAGGATTCAAACAACTCAACACTTTGAACACATATATAGATTTTTATACACTGTTTTTCAACATGTTGAGGTTAAAGTCATAAGGAACAAGGTTTGCTATGACTCCGGGTAATTATCTGACACCCACTTTATTGATTCTTTGTCATGGTTTGTTGTTTCTATAATGCTGCGTTCAGACCGGAGCCTTTGAGCGTCCAAAGAGTCCAGTTTACATGTTAAGTCCACGTAAACCTGCGTCTTGAGGCGGCACTAATAGGGATCTAGCAAACTGAAATACGCTTGTTCAGGCGTCTGCTGACGCTGTGTCTTGTGGAGTGGACACTCAAACCTGTGACGAACGCTTTAACCGTCTCACCAGGCGTCAACACCCGAGTTGGGCTCAAACGCCTGTGTCCTCCAATCAGACTCTACTCTCCTGTGACGTAGTGACGCTGTTCTCCTCTCATATCAAGAGAAAGATTGTTTACTGAAGTCTTTTATTATTTTTTTGAGCAAAAGGTTGCTTGTTTTGAGGCTTTTTTCAAAGACTTGGTTATTCATTGCTTGTTGCCTTGTTTAAATTACTGCTGTACGACGTGACACTGGAGGAGGACAGAGGACAACTGCCGAGTGGAGGACAAAGTTTTGCGATCGAGTAAGCTACGTTTTATAACTGCTCATTCTGCTTTCTGATTGGATAATCTTCTTGAGAACCTAAACCACAGAAGAACATTTTGCTTATTGCTTTTTAATTAAGAAATAACTTCACAATGGCTCTCAGTAAAAATCTAATTGAACATGTTTACCTTGTATCTGTGGACACATACAGATTCCTTTAAAGTCTGTAAACGTGAGTGCAAACCGTACCTCTGGAGCCAGGTGTGCCATCCTAATGCTTCCGATCAAACTCAGCCTCTGCCCCAGCGTCTTGGCCTTGTTCAGAGAGAGCATGGTCTTCCTCATCTTCCGGCTGTGACGAATGGGAACGTCCGACATGAACTCCACCCCTCCAGCTACGACGGCGTCACACTGGCCTGCTGCGATCAGACCCACCGCTGGACAGACAGGAGAAGGATATGAGACACATTCTAATAGTGGCAGGTCCAAAAGGAATCTGTCAAACCTGAAGTCATGGCCTGGTTGGAGGAGATGCAGGCCATGGTGACAGTGTGAGCTGGGATCTTGTCAGAGAAGCCTGCTCCAAGTGCTGCCTGAAATGAGAAATGATACAGTAATGAAAAAAGGAACTCAAAGCACTTCCACGTGTGTGTCTTGCTTACCTCTCTCGCCACGTTGCTGGTTTTCACTTCTTGAATGACTGTTCCGTAGATGATGTAGTCCACAGCGTCTTTAGGTAAACTGGTCTTGTGCAAAAGCCCCCTAACAAAGGAAATTAGAATCTAAGCTTCATCATTAATATAATAAAACACAAGTTTTAATGATAATAAATAATAAAAGCTAGTATGAGAGGAGACCATCAGATCACATTAGGAGGTCTCACTAGGACTGGGCCATATTGACAAAAATTTAAATCTCAATCATTTTTTTGGCGCATCTCGACAACAATATTTGGATGAGACTAAACTTGTTCAAATTTATGTTGGACTGACTACTGTGGAAAAAAGGCGACCTGAAAGAAGTCTAAAATTGACTGAATTACTTTTTTAATGACTTTTTCTGAGTGTTTATCATGATTTCTTAAATAGAGATTTACCAAATAATAAGTAAATGTATTTCTTATTTCAGAAGCATTTATCACCATGATTTCAAGTCAATGTGTATTTTTCTTGTTTATGTAAAAAAGATATTTTATGCTTATTCTACAGGCGATCCTAGTCCAAACCAATAAAAACGTACTGAAACCATGTAAAATACGACTTATTCCAGGCTCATATTCCTTTGTTGTCTAGTTTAAGATGGTCTTTTTTCTAATGTTTAATTATCAGACAAACATTTGTCAAATTAATTACAAAAGTGCAGCAATCTCCCACTAAATCCTCTTTTTCCTGTTTTGTGAAGAACTTTGAATTCTCTATTATACAAACTCAATAAACTTGCTTTGTCTATAAAAACAGACAAAGCAAGCATCATCAAAAAACATACATCATCACTTACAGAAGATAAATGAGATTACATTTTTGCACATCGTAAAAACAACATTCACGATATTATGTCAAATAGGATATATTGCCAGGTCAACGTCTAAGACCCTCCAAACAGCAGAACCAGGAGGACTTACTGCAGAGCTGCTCTGGCCAGGTCATGAGGCATGAGGTCTGCGTATCTGTAAAGACAAGACAAACAAAGTCACACATACACATAAGGACACAACTGTTGGTAGCTCGGAAATCAAATGTTCCCTGAAATACCTTGAATCTGACAAAAGTCATATTATTGTAAATACAAAATTATTCAATGAACATCTAACAATGTTTTTAACGCTTGAAAATGATCACAGACAACAGTCGAAACATGTAAAGGACAGAAAAATGAGCCATAATGTCACTGAGACTTCTGCACCAGTCTAAGGCATTAGGCCACATCCGACTGCTCGAGTTTGAAAGTGAGCCGTTTGCAGGCAGCAGGTTTCAGCTTATCAGTATTCTTCTACACATGAACTGAGGTCTGAGCACATGAAAGCACCAAGAACTAAGTCCCAACATTCCTCCAGCTCGTTTAGTCAGAGGAACTACCCTGTCCCCATGTTTGTGTCACACAGCAGCAGCTTCTGAAAGTGGGTCTTACTAGCTTTAGCATTAGTAAGTAAGTAAGCTTTATTTGTATAGTGCTTTTTGAGATGAACCCTCCCCACTCAGTGATAGTAAGCAGCCCTGGGCGGCTCAGTAGAGGACATTCACCGACCACCACCAAGTGTTCCCTAACATGCATGTTATTGGTTGGTGGGGAAACCAAGTGCCTGGAGGAAAAACACCCAGACACAGGGAGAACATGCAAACTCCACACAGAAAGGCCCGGGTCGTGCGGGAGTTGAACCCACGACCTTCTTGCTGTGAGGCCAGAGCGCTAACCACTTACCATGCAGTTAGCTATATAATGATATAATCTGGAACATCTAAATCAATAATTAGGAAGTTTATTTTTCAATTCCACATAAAGCTGCCTAAAAACATTACTGAAATTACCAAAAGTTATTCACTGTAATTCCTTGTAATAGTTAGGCTATTTACGAATTAAATAACTATATTTATTGCTTTTAAATCATTTTTTCTTAAGGATAAGGAAAGTTTTTTTGGGACGCAAAGTAGCAGAGTGGTTAGAGCTCTGGCTTCCCAATAAGATCATGGGTTTGACTCCCGGGTCGGACCATATCAACATCTCATGATCTCTCTGGGTGGAGTTTGCATGTTCTCCCTGTGTCATCGTGGGTTTTCTCCAGGTACTCTGGTTTCCTCCCACCTCCAAAGACATGTTTAGGTTCATTGGGCATCACTGTAAATGTCCATAAGAGAGTGAATGAGAGAGTGAATGGTTGTCTGTCTAACTCTGTCCAGGGTGTTTTGATAGGCTGATAGGCTTCAGTCACCTGCGACTTCTAACAGGAACAAGTGGTAGAAAATGAATGATTAAGGAAAGTTTATCTAAATGCGAGAGTATAAAACATGCTTCCAAACAAAGTTAGCATTATAAATGCGCTTGTGTCACCAAAAGGTTCCTGCTCTGTGGGCACATGCCAAGAATAAGAGACTGGAGCTAAAAAAGTACTAGGAACTGAAAAAAGTTCCTTCAGTGGGAAAAGACCTATAGAGCCACCTCATGACAGTCCGGTGTTTGGTTCTTATCCATTCTCGTATGTTTTGGTCATTACCTGTAGAAGACCTGGTGTATGACCTGCTTTCTGACAGGCAACACGTTTGTTCCAGAATGCTTTCATAGTCTGGAGAACTTATTGTAAACTTAAGCAAGATAAAGAACTTGTCTTACTTTATTCTAAACACCCATTGTCAGAAGCAGCAAAACCCAATACCAAGCCTCCTCCACGTTTCATAGCAGTGTTTTTCTTTTTGCATCAGTAAACACAGAGCTGATGTGCCCTTCCATCTGTCCAACATACATTCTCCAGATCTCCAGAATGTTCGATTTCCATTCAATAATTATCATATTTTCTGTTTTTTGTAGTGTATTATGACTTTTATCAGTTTATACCATTGTTGATTATTCTTTCATTACCCAAAGTGTACCAGCGTCTGTAAATACTTTGGGTGCATGAATAGCTTTGATACATACGCTGTTCCAGACAAGAGGAAAGGCGTGCGCACTCCTTCCACCAACACGATGTTCTTCACTCCCGGCCGGCCCAGAGACTTTTTACTTTTTGCCTGAGCTACAAATCACAAATTAAAGAAATTAAAGTTTGTATTTGGTCTTTATTGATTTTATGTGTCAGGAGAACATTTAAAAAATAATCAGTGAACTTACCCTGAGCATGAAGTTGAGTTGTTGTACTCAGGGAACGAGCGGCTGAAACAAATACAATAATAATATGAACTAAACTACTGCTAGTGTAACAACACACAAAGTCATTTTTATATGACTAATGTAGAGGTCAGCAATTTAAAAATGTATAAAACAGTGAATGTTGTTTTGAATCTATGTAAAAGTTGAACACTGAGTATATCTGGTAAAACATATGCTACAAAAAGAGCTAATTAACAACAAAATAAAATAAGTAATGATGTAAACTCTTTCAAATATGCAATTTGTAGTGCACAATTCAAACATAAATTAGTTGAAAGGGAATTTTCTAAAAGGTAAATTTACTACAAATCAACCCAATTTTACAAAAGTCAGTGTTACTAGTAAAACATCTTGATCTTGATTTGAGTAAATGTGACTAAAGTCAAGTGAAAATTCTAGAAATGAAATTTGCCAATAGAACAATATATTTTTTTATTATTTCAAGTCAAGTAGGAAAACAATACATTTTTATGATTGTTTATTTGACCAATCTTATTTTAAGGCAATACAATTTGTAATACAGTCCGTTACAAGTTTAATATTAAGCTGTTTTTTCCCAAGTGTACATATACATATATACTGAAGGCCACACCTCAAAAATGACCTCAAGTGACAATATTTCAGCATTGTCTGGATCCAAATTTGTAAAAATCTTGTAGAATAAAGAATAATTGCCAAACTAATCGATTAAAGGAATTATTGCTAGTTGCAGCCCTTCTGAATAACATTTCACATTTGTTGTATGTTTTTACCTCAGCTAATAAACCTGAAAACATGCTTTATCACATGTATGTTGAATTGATAAAATTGTCCAAGTATTTTCATTTGGATGTGTGTCAAATTTGTCTAAATATTACAAGTTAACACTGGTAATTGACTTTTAATGCAATTTAAAACTGTTAACCGATTCTGACATACCTTCTCAGAATGTTTTAGAACATGTATAACATGAATCTAAACTTATGGTTGGGGAACTGTACTGTGATCATCACTGATTTATTTATGATTAAACTCAAGATTTACTTTAATTCATTTAACTTCTCTAGCTACATTGTAAAATTCTGGCCTTACCATATTGCAGTGCTCTTGCAGGGCTGACTGGGGAGCTCCGCACAGAGTTCAGCAACATGGCCATGTTTATCTGCAAAGGAAATATTATAACACATGTAACGAACATAAACGACAATACAAATCAACAAAGGCTAACAGAGCAATAAAGCTTGGCAGAGCAAGATTTTAAATCAAAGCAAAACAAAAAAGCTCTCTCAAGCTACAAATAAATCCAATGGGGACATAATAAAATACAATTTCCAGCTCAGTTTTCTATTGCTATGTGCCCTGTCAGTCTCGGTTAACCTACACTGTGTTCTGAGTCTGACCCTTCACCTACATTCAGGTCCTGGTGACAACTTTCCATCTAAAAGTAGGTCAGAGGTGTACAAAAGTAGACCAGACCGTACTGAGCTTAAACATACCTACTGATGATCTTTCTACTGTTCCCTATGCACTTGTAATTGGTCCAATGAGGCAAATGTAGCAGACTGTAGCATGTCTATGGATTGTAGTATGAATTGAAGGCTAGCAACGTTAGCAACTGAGCTTACAACATGCTAAACTCACAGAGATTTAGCTCGAGGAGACACAAACACGTTCACGGATCATTAAGTTACGCGTTGTTTTGGCGGATAAATGTATAAAACAACTCACTGTACCTGTAGTTTGTGTTGTGATTATGATACGCCGCTTCCCTGTCAGACCTGTGACACTGTGCTATGGACTACAAAAACCGCTAACGTTACACCGGCCCACGGCGGATTTAGCTGTCCTAAATATGCCTGAACAAAATATTCGATTTTAATACATAATATTTATTTTATAGTAATAAAGAAAGATAGTATAATACTATCTTTCTTTGTAGTAATGAATAATTTATTTGCCAAGTAAAAAAAATAACTTTAAATATTTTTGTATTTTTTTTTTATATTGGCAAAAGCGCGGGTCCTTGAACTTGTTTGACGTTTCATGCTCTTGCGCCCCCGTCGGCCCGAACTAAAATATAACTTGATCACTTTGAGAGTTTCAATATAAACCATGGCATTTGCCCGAGCAGCTGGAATTTTATCTAAATCTGCAACTACACAATGTTCCGTAATCGCAGTATGAGCAATGCTGTCATCTTGTGTCATTATTTTATTGAACGGAATCATTATTGCACTCTGTTTCAGAGTGTTTTATTCAGTGTCATTCTGTGCTAAACTTTCACATACATTTATGACAGAGACTGAATATGTTACTGTTTTAATGAGTCAAAACAACCATAGACAACACATCCTTGAACTCCTTGACCCTTTGACCGTCTGACTTTGAAAATCAAGAAAGGCTTTTTTTTTTTTTTTTTTTTTTTTGGTATATATTTTGCATTAATCTGTATATTATTATTTTGTATCAATTTTTGGAGTTTCACCTGTCTGCTTTGTTTCTTAGGTCATGCCTGCAGAAGCCTCTCGGTCTCTTCAGCCTTGGCAGGTAACTTACTTAAGTTGTATTAAACATACTGTATTACTTAAAATCTGCTTCATTTGTGCAAAATACAAATTCATTACAGTGAGTCTGTACAAGACTGTACAAGTGCTCCCTGTTGTTGGAGTATAAAAGTCACTTATTGCCTCTGCTGATCAAAGAACACTGATTACAGGCATTTTATAATACCTTAATGTTTTATTGCAATGCTACAAATTATGTCAGCACTAGTTTACTGCACTAGCTTGGGCCAAAATTTAGATTATGGGGAGCCAGTATAGTCTTCTATATATAGAAAACACTGCATTATTTTTGTCTCTTCTTATACATCATCAGTTAAAGAAGACATTTACTTTTTGGGCTATTTTATTTCAGAGTATAACATAGCTTATAATCAATCTTATATTTTGTTTATTATAGGCCTCATAATTGATCTAAAGCCATATGACGATTTTGACTTGGTGTGATAGTCCTTGTGGTAAATATTTATTATAGTTGTACAGCTGCTAAGTTGCAAATTGACAAATAAAAGGGGAAAATTACAGGAAGTATTTGAGTTCTAAAACTCCATGTGTTGCCAAAATGCAAAGAAAACTTACACCCAACCTGGGAGCTTAAATAATCTTTTAAAACAATATCATTTGTCAAATTATAACATCTGTGTCAGTTACATGGATTTTGGTTTACATTTACCATGCGGTTGCTAGGTAACAGTGTGGGTTCACCTCTACTAATGTCATATTTGCTGGACAAAACAACTACAAACCTTATAAAAAAAATAGCCAATCCAGGTGAAAACAAGCAGGACTAGCGTCACCTAGTGCCTTTTCTCCAGTTCATTTCACTTCAGCTCTAGGTCAGGAATGTCAGTGTTTGTTGCTGCTTGAATCAAGCTTAAGGAGATGTCGACCAATCAGCAAACAGGACTGTGACATCAAATTCAAGTGTCTTTTTGTTGTTTTGCACGTTTGGCTTTAAAGTAGTCCCACCGTGCCGCCAACTTGTTGCGCCCAATGAGTTATAATAATGAAGAGAGATAGTATGGGGCCTGTTACCGTGGCGGCTGCATGGAAGTATAATTATAATATAATACATCCATGGGCGGCTGCAGCGGCCATCTTGCGAGGGAGAGGCAGCAGAATAGGTTGGTTTCACGTGACATCACAACATTCTGCAGGCCAATAGGTGTGTTCAAGATGGTAAAATCTCTGCCTGGATTGCAGACGAGAGCAGGCGGCTGAGGCAAAGAGGAGGAGATTCAACTTGGACACTTGTTGAGCCCGAGAGCAACAAGGCAGCCTCAGATCTCACAGACTCACGGAGCTCTCGCGTTTGTTTGAAGTGTTGCACTGAATAAAACTACGTACAGCATTGTTAACGCATTTCTGTTTCCCTCACGCATCATAGACTCACTCACACATCACCAGAGAAAAGAATAAAGAGCTCATGATAAAGTTCCCTTTCAGCTCATCAGGATCATGTATTAATGTTGCTGTGTGTAACGTACAACAGTCTGGGTCTTTTCTGACTCGTGTTAAACATGTGTGATGTTATAAAAGTCACAAATACGATAAAGACAGAGGAGGAGGAACTGTAGCGCGTCACGTTTGATCAAAGCCAATCCGCGGTCAGTCACCGCACTACATTTCCCATCATGCACCTTGATTTTGTAGTCATTGAGGCGGTGAAGCCGGGAGCAGTTGCTTTCTCCTCGCCTCGACGATTTGTCAAGTCGACTCGAGCCGGATTGATCTCTCGAGATTACCGGGGCCTACGTAGCCCTGACGTAGCCCCCGACCCCCCTTACCGGCTCGAGCCGACTGCACCGTCTTGACCATCTTGAACACACCTATTGTTATATGAATGAGGTGGAGTGCAGCTAAAATGAAGATTGTTTAAATGCAGTTTATTTTTTGCAAAGCAAACCAGTAATGGGTCTAGTCATCCTAGAAATCACCACTTTTTAAATTAGCTAAATATTTTTTGAATTATTCCATGACAAAGTCCAATGTTATTAAAAGGAAAAAGTGCCTCTTGCCTCCACCTGGCTTGTAACTGACAAGAATTCTAGAATGTGAAACCCACCTATTCTAATTGAAAACGATGTAAAACAAGGTCAGATAATTTATATATTAAAGGGGTAATTGAGCTGGTATTTATTTATTTCTGGTCCAAATAATATAGAGAACTGATTTCTGTCTGTGTCTGGTCAATTTTCTTCTGAGTTGTGAATATAAATATTCAGCCATAAAACACTGCTGGATTTGATGCAGAACTAAAGCATTTTTGTGTGTAATTATGCTATATGAACACAAACATTCACATTTATGGTGCTGGCTTCACTGCTGTTGCTCTAAAAGAAGATTTAATAGCTAAAAATAAAAGTATGTTTAAAAAAAAAATCACATTAGTTTGATTGAAAAGAAGCATAACTAAATGCACAAGCACAAAAAGGTTCAATTATCAAAGTATTTGGGTGAAAAGATCATTTAAAAGTTCAGCCTCCTATTAGTTTGCATGTGTTCTTTAGTAGAGTTTCCCCACACAAGATGGCTGCCGGAACTGGACATGTGTTGCTAAAGGTTACCATGGCTACGCTCTCTCTANAATAAAGTTTCTTACCGGAGTGTCGCCCGGAAGTGCACGGTGCGTAAATAGTCCGCACTGCCATTTACCCGGACCGCTTAAAAGGGCCTTTTTGTTGTTTTGATGATAATCCTACACGTAAAAACGAAGGTTTGTCTAAACGTCCAGTCCAATCCGCTCTTCACGCCAGTCTGACACGTGTTCCCCTTTCAGTTTGTGATTGGTCGAAGTGTTTGAACCCGGAAGTAGCCGATAAGTCACGTTTTTAGTTAAATATAGAAAAGATTAAAGCGCAGACACTTTTCCCAGTTGAAAATGCATAAATCACTTGTCTGTGCACGTTTTCAAAAGTCAAATTAAACTGTAGTTGTAAAATAAACGCCGTGATTGGTTCGCTGCTGCAACCCTGATGCAGAGTGTCAAGGCCAGAATCAAGGCCAGAGTTAAACCCTGTTCATGGCATGTAAAACTAATTCCCGTGCACAGACACCGCCCCAGAGGAGCTAGACTCTTGAGGAGCTGGACTCTTGAGGAGCTGGACTCTTGAGGAGCTGGACTCTTGAGGAGCTGGACTCTTGAGGAGCTGGACTCTTGAGGAGCTGGACTCTTGAGGAGCTGGACTCTTGAGGAGCTGGACTCTTGAGGAGCTGGACTCTTGAGGAGCTGGACTCTTGAGGAGCTGGACTCTTGAGGGGTCGTTCTTTTCACCTGTGTGTGTTTGGTGCAGTGCGCGAGAAGCCCGGACCGCTGCACACAAACACAAGCGGAGAGAAGTAAGCGCGCAAATGTACCACCACCGGCACCACGATCAAAACAGGGCAGACAAGGCGCGTGAACGGGACAGATTTTATGAAACGCGCCCACTATTTGAGAAGTACTGCATTAGGGGCACAAACATTTATCCTTTGTTGACAATGGACAGTGATTGCTTCTAAATTTATGCTGTTGATGCCTCAATAAGCTTCCAAACTTCTCTGATGTGCATCAAGGCTTTGGTGAACACTTTTAAAGCCAGATGCTCCTCTCTGCATTCCCGCTTTTTTATATATTTTGAATCATTACCACAATATTGACAGCTGCGATTAGCTAATTGCAAAGCCACAATTTTCCTCCTTTTCTTACGCAGGTGCTTTTAAAAAAATATTATTGGGACACAGCACACTACAAAAGTTAACACACAGCAGCACAACAGCGACAGGCCTTTAAGCTGCACAACATTAGACTAAAGTCTCTATAAACACTGCTTTCATGACCATGCTAGACCATGCGTATTCAATAAAACCACTCATAAGTAAGGAGTCATGTTTTAAAGTGGACGTTAGCAGCTTACCTTAAACAGGCAAAACATTGATAGTTTCCCAGGCAAATCCAGTCTGTTTTCTTCACAAACATAAAATCTAAGTGAATAAAAGCGGCATGACTGATATTAGTCCTTAATCACTGCAGTGTCACAGGTTTGCTCAGTACTTATGATATTAATATTGTTTAGGGAGTTTTAGTGATCTTTTTTTTTTTTTTTTTTTTTCACTCAGATGCGGGCACTTGGCGCCATCTGCTGGCGTAACTGTATATTTCTGTCATAAGGCAAAAATCTTAGCTAGGTTGAAAAATAGCCAATTGTTACTTTTTATACAGGCCAACTGAATTGTCAAGCACACGACAGCCAATCAATCTTGGTAGTAGCATAAGTAATGTTAATGCCTAAAATGCATGCATTGTTAAACTTTTCAAATTAGTAGGGCAGTTTTTATATATATATATATATATATATATATATATATATATATATATATATATATATATATATATATATATATATATATATATATATTTTACATATTTGACATTTTATAATTGCTGCAAAATGGTATACTCAACAGAAAAAAAATGTATGCATGTTAAATATCGAATATTGAATCAAAATTGCAATATCAAACAGAAAAATCAACATTAGATTTTTTGTCAATATTGTGCAGCCCTAGCTGCTGAAAGGGCTTTGGGGCAGTTGGTGAAAAAAGAACCACTGTTGGAGCAGTTATTACAAAATAAAAGAAGTTAAACATGACTCTCGCTCGGACTGCACTGCAAAAAATGAATTTCAACAAGTTAAAGTTGCTTGATTCAAGGGAACTAAACTTAATTTCAAGCATTTTGACCAGTTTAACCTTGGTTTATTGTAGAGTTCTTATCCCACTGGCATTTATTTTTTCTTATTCAAGACTAATTCTCTTATAACCAGTTAAAATTTTGGTGACACTTTATAATAATGTCCAGATACAAATCATCTATAAATGTTAGTAAATCATTATCATAAGATTAACCTAACATTAGTAAACAGATAACATGAATAAATCATCTACTATCATTACCTAATCATTAATATTGAACATGATTGGTGAATGTCTAAATATTAGTAAATCATTAGTAAAACATCTATAAATGTTATTAAATTGTTAATTTAACATTAACTAAACATTAGTAAAAATAAGACTATATACTAACTATAAACAAAACATTAATTAATGATTAAGTGCAGGTTAATATCATAAAGTACACACCATTGTAAATAATTAACTAATCATTATTAAAAGATTTACAAATGCTTAGTAATCATGAAGAAGATAAATAACTAATTTCCAATTCAACACAAAGCAGTTGTTAATGATTAGGTAATAATTAGCAAAACATACAATAACTATTTAAAAATAACAATATTCATTAACTAATCATGCACAAAACATAAACTAACTTTATATCATAAGGCACGTGACGGTTATTTTAGGTTTTGTTCATTTGTTAATGTTAGTAAATCATAACTGATCAATAACAAAATGTAAGTACTCATTTACAAATGTTTACTTCACAAATGCGTAACATGAACAAAACATTTTTCTGGACATTATTCTAAAGTGACAGCAAAGTAGTCCGGTGTTTTGCCTGGATCATAGACTATATACCAGGGTTACTCAAAGTCCGGACTCCGGTCCGGATCCGGACCTCGAGACCATTTTGTCCGGACCGCGGGCAGCCGTTCCTCGTATTTTTAATTCTGTGCTCTACAACACCCATGAGCGGACCTTGCATTTACATGTTTACAGTGCTTCTCCACCTTAAGCGCTTCCTCCCTACCGCACGTCTCCGTCTCTCCGTCTCTCTCCTCTCTATCTCACTCCGTCTCTCTCTCTCCGTCTCTCTCTCCCCGTCTCTCTCTCTCTCTCCGTCTCTCTCTCTCTCTCTCTCCTTCTCTCCCTCGGGAAGCTGCGTGCGACTGTGCAGTGTCAAAACAGAGCTATTTAACAGACAGATCTTTTCTTTGAGAAGCATTTCGAACTCCCAGTGATATTCCGTGAAACTGGAGCTTCATATTGATCTTTATTTTGTTCAAATCAGCCTTATATTCACGGAGAAAAGGCCCAAAATGTACAGTGAAAGATAACGTGTGTAAATAACAGCGGAGAAAATCGCGCAAAACGGCGCACCGCGGAAATGTTTGAAGGTCTTACAACTTTTTACTTTTGCTGAAATGCGCTTGTGTCACCAAAAAGGTTTCCTGCCTGTGGGCACATGCCAAGAATAAGAGACTGGAGCTAAAAAAGTACTAGGAACTGAAAAAAGTTCCTTCAGTGGGAAAAGACCTATAGAGCCACCTCATGACAGTCCGGTGTTTGGTTCTTATCCATTCTCGTATGTTTTGGTCATTACCTGTAGAAGACCTGGTGTATGACCTGCTTTCTGACAGGCAACACGTTTGTTCCAGAATGCTTTCATAGTCTGGAGAACTTATTGTAAACTTAAGCAAGATAAAGAACTTGTCTTACTTTATTCTAAACACCCATTGTCAGAAGCAGCAAAACCCAATACCAAGCCTCCTCCACGTTTCATAGCAGTGTTTTTCTTTTTGCATCAGTAAACACAGAGCTGATGTGCCCTTCCATCTGTCCAACATACATTCCATTCCCAGAATGTTCGATTTCCATTCAATAATTATCATATTTTCTGTTTTTTGTAGTGTATTATGACTTTTATCAGTTTATACCATTGTTGATTATTCTTTCATTACCCAAAGTGTACCAGCGTCTGTAAATACTTTGGGTGCATGAATAGCTTTGATACATACGCTGTTCCAGACAAGAGGAAAGGCGTGCGCACTCCTTCCACCAACACGATGTTCTTCACTCCCGGCCGGCCCAGAGACTTTTACTTTTTGCCTGAGCTACAAATCACAAATTAAAGAAATTAAAGTTTGTATTTGGTCTTTATTGATTTTATGCGTCAGGAGAACATTAAAAAAATAATTCAGTGAACTTACCCTGAGCATGAAGTTGAGTTGTTGTACTCAGGGAACGAGCGGCTGAAACAAATACAATAATAATATGAACTAAACTACTGCTAGTGTAACAACACACAAAGTCATTTTTATATGACTAATGTAGAGGTCAGCATTTAAAAATGTATAAAACAGTGAATGTTGTTTGAATCTATGTAAAAGTTGAACCACTGAGTATATCTGGTAAAACATATGCTACAAAAAGAGCTAATTAACAACAAAATAAAATAAGTAATGATGTAAACTCTTTCAAATATGCAATTTGTATGCACAATTCAAACATAAATTAGTTGAAAGGGAATTTTCTAAAAGGTAAATTTACTACAAATCAACCCAATTTACAAAAGTCAGTGTTACTAGTAAAACATCTTGATCTTGATTGAGTAAATGTGACTAAAGTCAAGTGAAAATTCTAGAAATGAAATATGCCAATAGAACAATATTTTTTGTGATTATTTCAAGTCAAGTAGGAAAACAATACATTTTTATGATTGTTTATTTGACCAATCTTATTTTAAGGCAATACAATTTGTAATACAGTCCGTTACAAGTTTAATATTAAGCTGTTTTTTTCCCAAGTGTACATATACATATATACTGAAGGCCACACCTCAAAAATGACCTCAAGTGACAATATTCAGCATTGTCTGGATCCAAATTTGTAAAAATCTTGTAGAATAAAGAATAATTGCCAAACTAATCGATTAAAGGAATTATTGCTAGTTGCAGCCCTTCTGAATAACATTCACATTTGTTGTATGTTTTTACCTCAGCTAATAAACCTGAAAACATGCTTTATCACATGTATGTTGAATTGATAAAATTGTCCAAGTATTTTCATTTGGATGTGTGTCAAATTTGTCTAAATATTACAAGTTAACACTGGTAATTGACTTTTAATGCAATTTAAAACTGTTAACCGATTTGACATACCTTCTCAGAATGTTTTAGAACATGTATAACATGAATCTAAACTTATGGTTGGGGAAGTGTACTGTGATCATCACTGATTTATTTATGATTAAACTCAAGATTTACTTTAATTCATTTAACTTCTCTAGCTACATTGTAAAATTCTGGCCTTACCATATTGCAGTGCTCTTGCAGGGCTGACTGGGGAGCTCCGCACAGAGTTCAGCAACATGGCCATGTTTATCTGCAAAGGAATATTATAACACATGTAACGAACATAAACGACAATACAAATCAACAAAGGCTAACAGAGCAATAAAGCTTGGCAGAGCAAGATTTTAAATCAAAGCAAAACAAAAAGCTCTCTCAAGCTACAAAATAAATCCAATGGGGACATAATAAAATACAATTTCCAGCTCAGTTTTCTATTGCTATGTGCCCTGTCAGTCTCGGTTAACCTACACTGTGTTCTGAGTCTGACCCTTCACCTACATTCAGGTCCTGGTGACAACTTTCCATCTAAAAGTAGGTCAGAGGTGTACAAAAGTAGACCAGACCGTACTGAGCTTAAACATACCTTCTGATGATCTTTCTACTGTTCCCTATGCACTTGTAATTGGTCCAATGAGGCAAATGTAGCAGACTGTAGCATGTCTATGGATTGTAGTATGAATTGAAGGCTAGCAACGTTAGCAACTGAGCTTACAACATGCTAAACTCACAGAGATTTAGCTCGAGGAGACACAAACACGTTCACGGATCATTAAGTTACGCGTTGTTTTGGCGGATAAATGTATAAAACAACTCACTGTACCTGTAGTTTGTGTTGTGATTATGATACGCCGCTTCCCTGTCAGACCTGTGACACTGTGCTATGGACTACAAAAACCGCTAACGTTACACCGGCCCACGGCGGATTTAGCTGTCCTAAATATGCCTGAACAAAAATATTCGATTTTAATACATAATATTTATTTTATAGTATAAAGAAAGATAGTATAATACTATCTTTCTTTGTAGTAATGAATAATTTATTTGCCAAGTAAAAAAAATAACTTTAAATATTTTTGTATTTTTTTTTTATATTGGCAAAAGCGCGGGTCCTTGAACTTGTTTGACGTTTCATGCTCTTGCGCCCCCGTCGGCCCGAACTAAAATATAACTTGATCACTTTGAGAGTTTCAATATAAACCATGGCATTTGCCCGAGCAGCTGGAATTTTATCTAAATCTGCAACTACACAATGTTCCGTAATCGCAGGTATGAGCAATGCTGTCATCTTGTGTCATTATTTTATTGAACGGAATCATTATTGCACTCTGTTTCAGAGTGTTTTATTCAGTGTCATTCTGTGCTAAACTTTCACATACATTTTATGACAGAGACTGAATATGTTACTGTTTTAATGAGTCAAAACAACCATAGACAACAACATCCTTGAACTCCTTGACCCTTTGACCGTCTGACCTTTGAAAATCAAGAAAGGCTTTTTTTTTTTTTTTTTTTTTTTGGTATATATTTTGCATCTAATCTTGTATTATATTCTTGTATCCAATTTTTGGAGTTCACCTGTCTGCTTTGTTTCTTAGGTCATGCCTGCAGAAGCCTCTCGGTCTCTTCAGCCTTGGCAGGTAACTTACTTAAGTTGTATTAAACATACTGTATGTACTTTAAAATCTGCTTCCATTTGTGCAAAATACAAATTCATTACAGTGAGTCTGTACAGAGACTGTACAAGTGCTCCCTGTTGTTGGAGTATAAAAGTCACTTATTGCCTCTGCTGATCAAAGAACACTGATTACAGGCATTTTATAATACCTTAATGTTTTATTGCAATGCTACAAATTATGTCAGCACTAGTTTACTGCACTAGCTTGGGCCAAAATTTTAGATTATGGGGAGCCAGTATAGTCTTCTATATATAGAAAACACTGCATTATTTTTGTCTCTTCTTATACATCATCAGTTAAAGAAGACATTTACTTTTTGGGGCTATTTTATTTCAGAGTATAACATAGCTTATAATCAATCTTATATTTTGTTTATTATAGGCCTCATAATTGATCTTAAAGCCCATATGACGATTTTGACTTGGTGTGATAGTCCTTGTGGTAAATATTTATTATAGTTGTACAGCTGCTAAGTTGCAAATTGACAAATAAAAGGGGAAAATTACAGGAAGTATTTGAGTTCTAAAACTCCATGTGTTGCCAAAATGCAAAGAAAACTTACACCCAACCTGGGAGCTTAAATAATCTTTTAAAACAATATCATTTGTCAAATTATAACATCTGTGTCAGTTACATGGATTTTGGTTTACATTTACCATGCGGTTGCTAGGTAACAGTGTGGGTTCACCTCTACTAATGTCATATTTGCTGGACAAAATACAACTACAAACCTTATAAAAAAAATAGCCAATCCAGGTGAAAACAAGCAGGACTAGCGTCACCTAGTGCCTTTTCTCCAGTTCATTTCACTTCAGCTCTAGGTCAGGAATGTCAGTGTTTGTTGCTGCTTGAATCAAGCTTAAGGAGATGTTCGACCAATCAGCAAACAGGACTGTGACATCAAATTCAAGTGTCTTTTTGTTGTTTTGCACGTTTGGCTTTAAAGTAGTCCCACCGTGCCGCCAACTTGTTGCGCCCAATGAGTTATAATAATGAAGAGAGATAGTATGGGGCCTGTTACCGTGGCGGCTGCATGGAAGTATAATTATAATATAATACATCCATGGGCGGCTGCAGCGGCCATCTTGCGAGGGGAGAGGCAGCAGAATAGGTTGGTTTCACGTGACATCACAACATTCTGCAGGCCAATAGGTGTGTTCAAGATGGTAAAATCTCTGCCTGGATTGCAGACGAGAGCAGGCGGCTGAGGCAAAGAGGAGGAGATTCAACTTGGACACTTGTTGAGCCCGAGAGCAACAAGGCAGCCTCAGATCTCACAGACTCACGGAGCTCTCGCGTTTGTTTGAAGTGTTGCACTGAATAAAACTACGTACAGCATTGTTAACGCATTTCTGTTTCCCTCACGCATCATAGACTCACTCACACATCACCAGAGAAAAGAATAAAGAGCTCATGATAAAGTTCCCTTTCAGCTCATCAGGATCATGTATTAATGTTGCTGTGTGTAACGTACAACAGTCTGGGTCTTTTCTGACTCGTGTTAAACATGTGTGATGTTATAAAAGTCACAAATACGATAAAGACAGAGGAGGAGGAACTGTAGCGCGTCACGTTTGATCAAAGCCAATCCGCGGTCAGTCACCGCACTACATTTCCCATCATGCACCTTGATTTTGTAGTCATTGAGGCGGTGAAGCCGGGAGCAGTTGCTTTCTCCTCGCCTCGACGATTTGTCAAGTCGACTCGAGCCGGATTGATCTCTCGAGATTACCGGGGCCTACGTAGCCCTGACGTAGCCCCCGACCCCCCTTACCGGCTCGAGCCGACTGCACCGTCTTGACCATCTTGAACACACCTATTGTTATATGAATGAGGTGGAGTGCAGCTAAAATGAAGATTGTTTAAATGCAGTTTATTTTTTGCAAAGCAAACCAGTAATGGGTCTAGTCATCCTAGAAATCACCACTTTTTAAATTAGCTAAATATTTTTTGAATTATTCCATGACAAAGTCCAATGTTATTAAAAGGAAAAAGTGCCTCTTGCCTCCACCTGGCTTGTAACTGACAAGAATTCTAGAATGTGAAACCCACCTATTCTAATTGAAAACGATGTAAAACAAGGTCAGATAATTTATATATTAAAGGGGTAATTGAGCTGGTATTTATTTATTTCTGGTCCAAATAATATAGAGAACTGATTTCTGTCTGTGTCTGGTCAATTTTCTTCTGAGTTGTGAATATAAATATTCAGCCATAAAACACTGCTGGATTTGATGCAGAACTAAAGCATTTTTGTGTGTAATTATGCTATATGAACACAAACATTCACATTTATGGTGCTGGCTTCACTGCTGTTGCTCTAAAAGAAGATTTAATAGCTAAAAATAAAAGTATGTTTAAAAAAAAAAATCACATTAGTTTGATTGAAAAGAAGCATAACTAAATGCACAAGCACAAAAAGGTTCAATTATCAAAGTATTTGGGTGAAAAGATCATTTAAAAGTTCAGCCTCCTATTAGTTTGCATGTGTTCTTTAGTAGAGTTTCCCCACACAAGATGGCTGCCGGAACTGGACATGTGTTGCTAAAGGTTACCATGGCTACGCTCTCTCTAATCATTATTATAACTCAATTGTTGCGCCCCTGTATTAATCAATACTAAAATGAGTAACTAAATTCTCATTTGACTAAAACAATTTGTCTTTTCTAAAAAATCTACAAATATATAAAACTATTACAAGGCCACAATTTTAAGCAAAAAAAACTTTAGCTTTGTGTTTCAATTATGGGGGTATTCCATGAAAGTGGCTTAACAAGTCTAGGCTTATCCTAAAATCCCGAGCTGAAACTAGCTTCATCTCCAACTTAAGCCTCAAGTGGTTCCATGAAAGAAATAAACCTGGGTCTGAGCAACGCTAATTCAAGCTTGAAGATTAATCTGAGCTGTGAGCGTGCTCCCGCTGAATGTGACGAGACCAGATCAATGGAGCGACGACATCACTGAGAATGAAAGAGAAAAAGTGTTTTTCCTCATGATCTAACAAAACACCAGAGGAGCCAAAGTGCACACGGACTCTAGTTTGATTTGCAACGCAAAAGTTTTCAGTTGTAGTGGTTTATTCTGATGCGGGGAGCGAGAGGCAGCCCCTCCTGTCCTGTTCACTGCTGGAGAAAGACGAGACAGTTTATGCGTAGGAGATCCAGAGGATTTATCATCGTATTTGTGAGTAGACTCATCGTTTTCTAATGCAATGTGCGGTTTTCCACTCCGCATGTGGAACTAGTCCCACTGCGTAAAGTTGTCACAAAGTTGTAGCGTAACTCTTCACAACCAGAACTGACCAATCAGAGCAGAGGATGTGGAGGAGAGACGACGGAGAGAGGTGCGATGAAGTGCTTCTGTGCGTAAAAGCAGCAGCATGGCTCTCACACTAATCCTGCTTTCATTGCTTCATCCTTTAGAGAAATAGCTGCATGTCTGTGCTAAATCTTTTGTAGTTTAGATGCACGATAATTTTCCAGTTAAATACGTGTCTCTTTGTGCAGCCAGTTTGACGTTTGCTCTTACAAACGCGTCTTTCCACAGCGAGAGCGGCTCAAAAAAAAAAAAAAAGAAAAAAGAAAATAAAAGAAAAGAAACAGCGAAAGCGACTCTTTGGTGCCAATGCCAAGTAAATACAAATGAATAAAAAGTGACTTTATACGTTGTGTTGGGACAGACAGAGAGATTTCACACAGTGAGGATAAACATGTGATTTAAGTGTTTTTCAGACGTTTTTTGAGACAAAGCTAAAATAATCTTGGCTGTTAGCCTGGTCCCGACCAGGTTTATGTCTGTGCACTTGTTACTGCGGCAACTCAGCGTCATCTCTGGTTAGCCGCTTTAGTGGAACGGAAATGGAGATTTCATAAGCCTAGATTGGCCAAATAAGCCTGGCTTTGGCTTTAGCTCGCTTCATGGAATACCCCCAATGTCTAAAAACTCAACATGCATCAATCAATCAGAATACAACTTTGATTCTAATATCTGAACTCTTTTTTTACTTCCTATATCCCTGTTTACCACTATACACCTTTCCATCCCATCACTTTCTGTTATGTGTGTCACCAACCAAACACACTGACACAAACATAATGTAATTTTGTTGTCCACGTGCCTTCACATTGCTCATTCTTTCTTTGTCCCTGTCCTTCCCAGCTGGAGCACATGTCAGCTGTGAGCTCAAGGATGATGTGGCAGTTATACGACTCAATGATCCCGCATCCAAGGTGAGCGGAGGAGACATACATGCGCACGTCGAGAGCGGTCCCACCGGTGACACGCTTGACTGGCTGTCACGCTGCGGGGCCGTGTTTCCCTGGATTAATCAGTGTTTGTGTTTTGAGGAGGTGAACACCCTGTCAGTGCAGCTGCAGTCGGAGCTGACACAGGTGATGGGAGAGATCTGGTCCAACAGAGCAGTCAAAAGTGCACTTCTCATCTCCGGCAAACCAGGCTGCTTCATGGCCGGGGCAGACATCAGGTACGAAGCATTAATAGTTGTTATAGTATTCCATTTAGTATGTGGAAACCTGTTGGATGTGTGATTGTTCAGGCTGCATGATAACAACCTCTAAAAGTACATCAAAGGTGTCCAGTTATAGAACAGATCATATTTAGCATTAACACGCCTTCTGGCTCCTGAGGCTAATTAGATAGATAGATAGATAGATAGATAGATAGATAGATAGATAGATAGATAGATAGATAGATAGATAGATAGATAGATAGATAGATAGATAGATAGATAGATAGATAGATAGATACTTTATTGATCCTGAGGGAAATTACATTGCCATCTGTTGCACCCATTCAGTACTGCATTCACACATAAAACAGACAGTTAAAAACAATAGCTAAAATTATTTTAAAAAAGGGAATAAATAAATAATCAATAAATAGCGCACTATGTTAATAAATTAGTAAAGTGCTTATAGTGAGAGGCACAGGACCTTGCACAGTCAATTTAGCTGATTGTAGCACAATTTGTAGGCTAGCATCGTTAGCAACTCAGCTTACAAGATGCTAAACCTGCAGAGATGTAGCTTACTGTGTAGGTCATTTTGAGAAAACAACTGCTGAAGTGGGTAGGACTGTCTTGGACAACGCACGTATGCTGCGGCCTGGTTGGCATACTTTTCTTCTTTTCTTCCTTAAGCTTAACCAACTTAACTTAACACCTAAGCCTAACCCTGATCCTAACCCTAACCTCACCCAAATCCCTGAAGTAAATATTTTAAAACATAAACTTTTGCTAGCATAGCCACCAATGCAAAGTGATGGTGTGTGGCCTAACTGGGTTGGAGGAGAAAAATGAGGCGTCTTGGACCAGTGTTTGTGGTGCTGAAGCTTCCTGATTGGCTCTGTGTCCTGCCTTGATGAGCAGCTGACACTTTGCTTTTTCAAGTTTTAATTGTGGCTTGAACTTGAACGTTGAATTGCAATAGATTCTGTGCACAGAACCTGCTTGTTTTTGTCCAAATAGCTAACTTCTGTACATACAAGCATTTCCTGTTAGTGTTAGCATTTAGATAAAGTGTCCTATGGTGAATTAGTCTTTAACATGTTTTCTGTAACATGCACCACTCACTGCCACTGTCTGATCTAAAGAGGATTTATTGTTTTATGCTGGTGTAGTGAAAACCTCATAGAAATGAACTGAATAGGAAATGCTTGTACAGTATGTACAGAAGTGAGCTTTTTTTAACATAAACAAGCTAACTGAAGTTCTGTGCGCAGAGCCAATTACAATCAACAGGTGGTGCTGTTTCACAACCTGTAATTCAATACAAACTCATCTTTCAAATGGACTAATTCAGTTGTCAAATTAATCCCACAGACATGCTAGCACTATTAGCGTCTTATATTTCAGTGCAATTTCCACATCCAGAACATCTTGAAGTTACTACAACGACTAAACAGACAAAGATAACACCTTCTAGCAGTACAATACTTACAGACAGATATCTGCATGGGGCCAAAGAACAGTTTACAGGACATAAACACTCTGCCAAGTGAAGAACTATAGAAATGTCTGAAGACTACATCAGCTCTGAGTGGGCTAAACACATTCACTCAAAACAGAAACGACTTTAATGTTATGTTACACAGAACCAATATAAATGAAGAATACAAAATGAAATGTGTAAATATACTTTTAAAAACACTTTATAATTATGTCCAGATACAAATCATCTATAAATGTTACCTAACCTGAACATTGGTAAAAAATAAGATACATATACTAACTATAAACAAAACATTAATTAATGATTAGGTACAGGTCAAAATCATAAAGGACACATCATTGTAAATAATTAACTAATCATTATTAAAAGATTTAAAAATGCTTAGTAATCATGAAGAAAACAAATAACTAATTTGCAATACAACACAAAGCAGTGGTTAATGATTAGGTAATCATTAGCAAAACATGCAATAACTATTTAAAAATAACAATATTCATTAACTAATCATGCACAAAACATGAACTAACTTTATAGCATAAGGCACATGAGGTTTTGCTAATTTGTTTACAAATGTTTATTTCACAAATACGTAACATGAACAAACAATTTACAAACATTTTTCTGGACATTATTCTAAAGTGACAGCAATTTATTGTACTTAATAATTACTATAGTACAAGTATTCATCTGTTCATGTGAAAATAACATTTGCTAATATGAACCAACATGTGTACATGAGAAAAACAAAAACATGTTCATGTGAATAAAAGTGTTACAGTCTAAAAAGCCTGTGCATACAATAATGGTCATTTGTAACATCAATGATGGCGGTCTGTGTTCAGGTTTGAATATGGCCCTCAGAGACATATAATTGTCCTAAAAGATGCAACAATCTATGACAAGACAGCAAGCAATTTATCCAGAACATGCTCCAGGTCAGACTTTACATGTTAAACATTTGGTTCATGAATATATTGTTTGGGGTTTTTTTTTCTTGCTCAATAAAAATGTGTCCTATACAGTCTTAGCATGATGTCATAAGCTGGATATTTAATATTTGGATCTTCCTGTCTTGTTAAAGTTTAAAGTTTCTTTGACAAAATTCCCAATCTTGTCCAATCTACAGGTATGTCCAATTAAAGATACAACTATCATAACGACTGAACCCATGTCATGGAGTCGATACTTGATCCAGCAAAATGCCCTGGATCCGCAACGATATCCAATCCCAGTATCCCTATAGCTGAAACCAAATGAAACACACTTTGAAAGCAATATCTCCCATATAGTTGCTCTTTTTCCATTGGATTTGTGTTTTTTCTAGATTTCACGTTGATAGAAATTGTCAATGTAGAAGCAGTTAATAGTAGCGAAGCTGAGTAAACCACACTCTAAATGTTTACCTTTCATATTCAACCTCACGTCTCTGTCTATAGATAGGACAATATTTGACAAATTCATCACTTTGACAGCAGCCTGTGTGTGACTGTGTTTGTCCCAGTCTAAAGAGACTCAGAAACAGAACACATTTAGATTTGACTCACACCAGGTGGACACAACTAAACACAAACATGTTTGTCTCCACTCTGTTAAATGTGTCAGTATCAGACCTGGAGCTGCAGACTGGGACAGAAGGAACATCAGCTCCTGTGGAAGTGGCTCTGGAGGCTCAGAGGCAGCACAGCTGGAGCAGCTAAAGAGAGGAGACACATGGATTATCTGACCAACTTGTACATGACAGTACATAAGTCACATGTGGGCTGATTCCTCTGGTCAGCTTTGTGCAGAACAAAGCAGAGTTAATGAAACATGTTGTAATGACTTCTACTGCTTCTACTGCTCATTAGTTTGAGTAGATCACAGTCTGTTGTTAGTGGAAGTGAGCAGAGGAAGTATCACATCAAGTGTCAATGTACAGTTCATCTATCAGCAGTCATGTAGAATCCAAACAGTATTACTGAGCCTCATCAGGCACTGGGACATTAGGAAGAACACCATGAAAGAACAAAAGCTCAACAACACTTGGACTCATGCACAGGACAGAACGTGTTTCAATGGTGAAGTGACTAACTGAGGCTGCTGCAGTAAACAGACTTGAACTTGGTAGAGCTCAGAGAGAGCTTAGGTGTGTCACAGATACACAAGCTCTGTGGATGGAGGAACGCTCTGTCCAGCTCTTCAGCCTTTATCTATGACTAAAGAAAGAGACAGAATATGTCAAAGAGAAGTACATCTGTAACCGGTTCATTTCTATAAATGATGTGGCTAAAATATGATGAAGACGTTTGTGTGTTATAAATATTATCTTCTAAAGATCTTCTCTAGATCTGTCATGTTTTTGGTCCGTCGCTGGGTTGAGGTGTAGAACAGACTAGGCACTCATTAGTAGCCCTGGCAGTGGTTTTTGGCTCATTGTCAGGCTGGAAAACCAAGCCACGGCCCATCTTCACTTATAAGGTTAGAGCTGAATGATTTTCAGTTTTCAGCTGTCTTGTATTTCTTTTTTTTTTTTTTTTTTTTTTTTTTTGTCTTTAAGTTTCAGTGTATTTCAGGATTACAAAAGATTTCAAGGACACATTTACAAGTCAGATCTGACAGTACAGTACTGTACTGTCAGCTGTCTTGTATTTCTGATTTTTTGATCCTTGGTGATAAACAAGTTCAAGCAGGGGATGGTGACAGGTAACACGTGGAGGATAGAAGAGCTTCTTTAGAAAGAAATAACAGGCCTGTTGTTTTCTTGATGGTTAATGTGTGTATAAATGCTCATTTTATTCTAAAAATACAAATAAATAGCTTCTAAACCATGCAATGTGATTGTCTTTCTCTCATACAGTGGTTGAAGTGCTCCTATGAAAACTACAGACCTCTCTCAGTGGGACCACTTTGGTGTATAAATACTTGTTTACCTCAATGTAAGCAGACAAGACAGAGGCTGAGAGCAGCTGCTGTGTCTACTGCAGACACTGCTGCAGCTTGTACATCCTGGTCTTTCACACGCTGACACTGACACAGCCACCAAATCTGACCGACTGCTCCTCCTCTGTGCTGGAGTGACCAGGTGCTTTCTGTAAGAACAAGAGTCATATTCAAATCAAAACTATAAACAGATCAACAAAGCAAAATAAAACATTTTTTGAGTCTTGTCTAGTTGAGAGAAAACTGAGTTTGTCCTTGTTCTTATGCTCCTGGGATCGTCTGGTAGACCACACTGACTCGGCCAGTGAAGAAGTATAGTACATTACATCCCTAATACTTGAATTTGTACAAATGTGTATAGACTTCATGTTCACAGATAAATCTGTTGTGGTGTTCTCATAAAGCCAAGCTAATAACTGAAGCACTAAACCATAACATGACTTTTAAATCACTGAAACAAATGAGGTTATCAATAACAACTTATTACATACGCTCACAGGACTTTAGTGAAGTTTATTACATTTTACCAACGTTAAACTCAATTCAATCTAAAGGAGGACTGTAAAAGTCTCTACACAAACAAGACAACATTCAGTATATGGGAGAAGGTCTTCACAAAAGAACAAGGAATGAGTCGAATAATCTCAATGTGCTCTGACACTATGTGCTCTGAATAGCTCAAACTATAAAAAACAAGCAAAAAAAGAAAACTTAACTCATTCACAGACCAGTAAAAACAAAGCTTGGCAACTTTGAATCAAGTTTTATAACAGTAACATTGGAAAGACAAAATGAATGAATGACTGAAGCTGTAACGGGACTGTTCTCATACGAGCAGAAATGAATCTAAGCACGACGACGGGAAAATACTCAATAAAACAGTAATATTCGACAAATACAGAGAACAGCTGTCAAAAACCACACATTGTAACTAAAACAAACACATCAAACAATTTACAAGCAGAAGAAATGTGGATGACAAATTGCCTGCAGCTTTGAAAATTGCATTAAGACCAAAGACGTTTAAAAATCCGCCTCAAATACTGCAAATTCTGAGTTTTCACACAGTTAAACTAATAATGACAAAGAATAAAGTTTCTTACCCGAGTGTCGCCCGGAAGTGCACGGTGCGTAAATAGTCCGCACTGCCATTTACCCGACCGCTTAAAAGGGCTTTTTTGTTTTGATGATAATCCTACACGTAAAAACGATCGTCCAGTCAATCACGCCAGTCTGACATGTGTATCCCTTTCAGTTTATGATTGGTCGAAGCGTCTGAACCCGGAAGTAGCCGATAAGTCACGTTTTTAGTTAAATATAGTAAAGATAAAAGCACAGACACTTTTCGAAGTTGAAAATGCGTAAATCTCTTCTCTGTGCACGTTTTCAAAAGTCAAATTAAACTGTAATTCTGATCAAATAGACCAAAATACGTCGTTTGCGCTACAACCACAATGATGTGCTATGATTGGTTTGCTGCTGCGCTGTGATTGGTCTGGCTCATTTATGCAAATGAGGACGACATGACTGACACGGCACCCTGATGCAGAATGTCATGTCCAAGATCAAGGCCAGAGTTAAACCAGCTACTATCATGTAAAAGTAAAACCGTGCGCAGGCACCAGCAGAGGGGCTAGACTCTTGAGGGGCCAGACTCTTGAGGGGCCAGACTCTTGAGGGCTAGACAAAGTCCTGCGCAAAGATTGGTTGTAACTTATAGGCGTGATTTATTATTCCTTACTTAAACACAGAACTGGTGTATTATTACCTTAACTAAAATCTGATATTTCATTGTTTAATCCACCAATATGTTGTCCACTTGGTCAGACTGCCCAAATTCATCAGAATGCAGGAAATATCATCTATCACCCCCAGACCGCCTACTTTTAGTGTTCACCTTTCTGGGTGTGTTATACATTGGCCTTACATAGACTTTGCAAAATGAAGTAAAAAAATGTTAATGTAGATGTCGTGATTACCTAAAATCTTCTTTGGGAATGTCCTGGAAAATATTTTTGGGATATGACTGGGAACCTTAAATATCTTGTGCATTTTACACAATGTGATTTCTTTATGGGTTAGGGTTAGGGTTACACCTTCTACCACCACACAGACAAAGTTAGCACGACTAAATATGATCTGATGTTAAGACTTGCTTTCTTTTTCAGGTAATTCCTCCTCACTGTGTTTTTGCCTCCAACACTTCATCTTTACCCATCAAGGACATCGCAGCTGTGAGCAAACGCCCAGAAAAGGCACGGAACATCAGTTTTATAGTAATAGTAATTCACAAAACATCCATCTGACACATAGTTTTTCTTACAGGTGGTGGGGATGCACTATGTTTCTCCGGTGGACAAAATGCAGCTGCTTGAAATCATCCGCACAGATAAAACATCTAAAGACACTGTGGCCTCTGCAGTCAGTGTGGGCCTCAGACAAGGGAAGAGTGTTATTGTGGTGGGAGTAAGTTCTTTCTTGTGTAGAATCAGCTTTTCTGAATTTTAGTCATGCCCGAGCAGTGGTCATCATGAGTTTACTCACAGTTGTATTTGGATTGATTCCTGCGGGTGTGAGTAATCTTATTTTGTCCTGCAGCTGATGCTCCAGTGTTTTCACCTACCACTACCCCGCCCACTTGTCTGCATTACTTGCAATTACTCAAAACTTTTATATTGTATTTAAAACATGTTGAGTTCAAACAAAAAGGCATTTAAAATGAACTACTCATTTGATTGGCTATGGACTTAACATTATTATGTTCAAGGTTGTCATAACATTGTATATGTATTTCATAACAGTTTAGCTATTTGTTAGGATTAAACTTTCCTTTTCTGATTATTATTCATGATCATGTTAAGTTTTATTTATTTGCCGTTTGTAGTTAGAAACCACCAGAAAAAACATGAGCCTGAGCTGAGAGTGCAGAATGTTACCCAGTACTAACCCAGTTGTAAACTGGGCCGAATTTCCAATGTAATGAATTATTATTGTCATTTTTTATTACTATTTTTTACCAACACTTATTTTGTTCATTCATGGTTACGTGGTAAACAAAAGGGCTCTAGTGGCCTTCCTAGTGGACAGACATCTAAATGGTAAGTGGTCTATTTGCTTTGCGATTTATCATTTTTCAAGTCACACAAAGCGCTTTGGTATCAAGACTCCACTCGCCCAGTGTAACAGACTGAGGCAGTGTGGGCGAAGTGTCTTGCCCAAGGACACAACGACAATACACTATTGTTGTCCCGCTGTAGCTCCTAGTGTTCTGCGGTCTCCCATCCAAGTATTGACCAGGCTCTAACTTGCTAGCTTTTGAGATCCCAGACCAGGCTTATTTATTTATTATTATTTATTAATTTATGTTAAAAGGGGACCATGTACAATTAGAACATAAATGTTTCCATTTGATGCATTGATGTTACAATGATGATGCATTGCTTTTTATCAAAGGTCCTGAAGACTCTAAAGGTCTGCTGCAGTTTCTCCATCCTGTCCCCATCAGGTGATACAATAGGACAAGTGGGAAAAGACAAGAGCATGCATGAATGTCATGGCTGCTTCCAAGGAAAGACAAGCCTAATATGTCTGAAGTTAGCAAGGTCCTGTTTATATTTTTTTGCAGTGTTCCTACAATGTTTTTTAAAATTTACATCTTTAGTGACCCCAAGATATTTATATTCGGACACACAGACAATGTTTTCATTGTTGATGAAAATATCAGATGTTGAATATTTTGTATTTGTCTTTAGTTTTGCTGATGTTTAAGCAGAGACAGGATCGCTCGAGCCATTCAGAGACATTTTCCAAAGCTTTAGAGAGTTTTTCTGCTGCTTTAGCATGAGTATATAACACTGTGTCATCAGTGTACAGTTGTAATTGTACGTTCTGGCAGTGCTGTGGGAGGTCGTTAATATAGAGGCTGAAGAGCAAAGGGCCCAGTACAGACCCCTGGGGTACTCCCGTTGTGCAGAAATCCCCATTACTAACACTCTGACCAAACTCTCGCTAACCAAGCGAGAGTTTTATCTGAGAAACCAAAATGTGAAAGTTTTGAAATTAAAAATATTATGATTAACTAAGTCAAAAGCTCTACGCAAATCTAAGACTGCACCAACCACTCCTCCTGTCGAGTCTTGATCTTATTTGCTCTGTCAGGTGCAGAGCGACAGTTTCAGTCGAATAGTTTTTCCTAAAACCAAATTGAATATACTGTATATCAATTATAAATACATAATAGATTTGAATTCTTTTGTTCATTTTGTACATTTGAATTCTTTTGTTCCTCCAAGATGGTCCAGGTTTTTACACTACACGCTGCTTTGTCCCGATGCTCGTAGAGGCCGTCAGAGTTCTCCAAGTATGAACACCGTTATTAGACTTTGTCACGCTCTTAATCTATTTTGAATTGGATTATGACTACATTCTTTTAAAAGGAGGGAACTGGACCGAAAAAGCTGGACACTTTGACAACGAGTTTGGGTTTCCCTGTCGGAGCCGCAACTGTGGTGGATGAAGCCGGGATCGACGTGGCAGCTCGTGTGGCGGAGGTAAGACGTTTGTAAACTGCTCAGATGTGTTTGTGTGAATGTGACGTGTGTGTGTGCGCAGGAGCTCGGGAAAGCATTCGGATCTCGTTTCAGAGCTGGAAATGTAGAGGTGCTGAAGACGATGGTGGAGAAAGGTTTTAAAGGCAAGTTGTTTCTATGTTAATGTGTTCACCTTCAAGAAAATGGAGCTCACACAAGTTATGTTTACCTATATAATGGGACAAAATACAGGAAAATGAAGTGTGATCTAGTTATTATTTTGCTGACAAGTTCAAATTATTGTTGATCGTTATTAGGTCGTAAAACTGGAAAGGGTTTTTTTGTCTATGGAAAAGGCGAAAAGGACAAAAGTGTGAATGCTGACGCTGAGAAAATCCTCCAGGAGTTTAAACTGCTCGCTCCGTCCACAGTGTAAGTCTGCTTATTAAGAAACTACATTTTAATTAGATTGTTTCTGTTGTCTTTTGACCAATGACATTTCCAGGACTGGGCAATGTATCGAATATTAGATCAAATTATTATTTAGTATATCTTTGTAGTTAAAACAGTTCACATTTATTTGTCAATAAGCGAATAGGTTAAAAAGTACTTAATTTACGTATTTGATCATTTTAATTACCGATTCTAAAACAAACAAGCTTTATCCTGATTTCTTGTGAAGTGGGATTTTTTTCTGATTTCAAAATGAAGTCATTTTATTGAGGGTTCGATACTCGATATTTGCTTAACAAACCGAAATCATTCCTTCTTCAGTCACCAGCACTATGCACCGAGGTCTATTTAGCTTGACTCCAAAACATTCTTATTAGATTATGTCATATTAGTGTCATTATTTATATTTATATGCCATTATTAGTCTGAGACTCCCCCTTTTCAGGTCATCTGGGTCATTTTTCATGTCCTCATGGTAATATTATAAAGACTTTATGATTCATTCTCTCCAACAATCACATTAGATCTTATGGAGCTGAAATATTACTCATCAATGTAAAGACTTTTATAGCATTACTGTCCCAAAAACGTTTCACTTTGCATTGCTTTGTGATTGAATAAAAAACATATTAATACTAATACTAATCAAACCTAATACTTAACTGCTGCACCTTTAATTCTAGAAGTTGATCTAAAAAGTCCAGACCTATAGAGCTCAGTGCTGCGTACGGCCATGTCAGCCTCATGTTTCTCTCATTTACCTAATGCATTCTGACATTCCCAACTGTTCACTACCATGTGTTTGAAGCTTTTTCACCGCTGCTATGCTAACAGCAGTTAGCCACAATGCTAACAACAACAACAACAACAAAGTTAATGGAGTTTAGTGAACAAACAAGACATTATTAGATGTAGACAGTGCAGACTCATTTTCACATGAATAGACATACGTAATACAGTTGGGGTAACTAACTGTCTGAGCTGAATAACACGGATTTTGAGTTCTCATCAGGAGCAGGATGCAGCGCTCTGATTGGCTGTGCTTGGTCCTCTCCAGTTTCTTTTTCTTTGCTGTTTGAAAAAAAAAAAAAGGTTTATTGTCCATAGTTGCAACCAAAATGAACACATGTCAATAGATTTATGAGGAAGTCGGTGTAATCCCTCATTCGTCCAGGAGATTTATGAGGAAGTCATCATATTTCAGGTTTGTTTCAATGATAAATCATATTTAAGACACAAATTATACACCACATCAGCTACATACCTCTTAATGAAGCAGTTTTATTGGCTGACATATTGATTTTTGTCTTAAGACTTCTGTTTGCTAAATTACCAATCTTGTGAAGCCTGTTGTTGTGCCTTTGGGCTTTACCTGGTTCACTGTGACTCCCACAGATCGTCAGACGCAGACATCCAGCACAGACTGCTGTCCCGGTGTGTGAATGAAGCGCTGCTGTGTCTGCAGGAGGGGATCCTCTCTAGTCCAGCAGAGGGAGACATTGGAGCAGTGTTTGGACTGGGCTTTCCTCCGTGTTTGGGAGGTAAGTTGTTCCACTCTTCAGTCCTGACTCGTCTGCACAAATACTTCAGTGTAGTTTAACAGAAGAGGAATACATCTTCCACTTGAAATAAGGATATATATCAAAAGAGATTTTTATACAGATCTACAACTGCACAACGACATCAACCAAGAGATTTTTCACACTTTGGCTGTACAAGAGCCGGTTCTTAATTCAATATTAATGCATACAAAGTAAAGCTAAAAAAAAAAACAGTGTCATATTTTATAAAGGATTCATAAGTATCAAATCTTATTTGACTCAATGTGTTAAATGTAAATGGGGGAAAAAAAGCAATAATAATATAATTGATACATCAGTGTTGAAAAAGCACGAACTGGGAGAGAATTCAACTGGAAATGTTTGATAAGATTCTTCATCCTGAACAAAAACTTCCCAGGGCAGGTGCAGTGCTGGGCGAGGGCCGAGGGTCGGATCGCTGCAACAAATGTCACATTTTACAAGAACATAGTTTTTATTTGAATTTGAAGAGAAGATTTATTTGCGTACATACTTGCATTTATGATTAAGCTCAAACCAAAAAGTAAGGTTTTCAATCAAGTCTGAAACAATTTGGAGCAAAAAAAAAACAAAAAACGTGCCAATAGTCAGATGAAAACAGTGTGAAGGATCCATCTGGTCTGCTGTAGTGGGATGAGCTCAGACTGCTGGAGACAATGGGATGTATGTACAGTATTTTGGGACTGTGGTATTGTGATGGTTCTTGTGTCCGTCCTCGCAGGTCCGTTCAGGTACGTGGACTCGTTCGGAGCAGAGAAACTCGTTAACATCATGAGGAGATTGGAGGATGTTTATGGAGACCAGTTCAGGCCGTGTCAACTGCTCCTGGATCAGGCCAAAGACCACAACAACAAGTTCTACCGCTGACGCCAGAGAGGTGAGAGGAGGACTGTCTGGGTTTGTTTGTGGGAAGCATCAAACTGCTGTTGTTGTATTTACATATACCTACATACATATTCATAAAACCTATAAATAAGTAGAACATATTTTATAGACATTGATTCACATCTTTTCATAGACTGTGTAAAGTAACTTGACATGACATCACGTTAAGGAGTTTCTTAGCAACCATGTAGTACACAAACTAAACTATTGACCCTTTACACCTACGTCACATGATCACGTGACTGCTCCTCGCTGGAGGCAGAAGTGTGTGTACGCAGCATTACAGGAGCACAAAACTGACACATTCTCACATATTTCCTTATTTTTCCGTAAAGAAAGCAGTGGATGCTTCTAGTGCATGTTCAGTCCATTTGTCTGTGGAAGTAGGACGTCTTTTAGAAGCACACAAAACAAGGGATTTGGAAAAGCTCATGAATGCAGCTGATCCAGACTCTTCCTCCTGCTATGTTTGCCCAATAAATCAAATGTACAAGTTTGCCTGACTTTACTCCTCATGATTTGCACCATTCTGTGGTAAACAGGGTTTTGTCTCACACTGGAGCAGATTTAAAAGCTACAAGAGGTTGTTTTCAGTCACTTAGCTGTATATCATGTAAGGCTAGTTATTGGAGCTATTTGTCTTTCTTTAGTTTAATTTAAGATTTTCCTAAGTTTATTATGTTTTTGCTAAAGTTAATTTTTTGTTTTTGTTTTATTGTCTTTATTTTCTATCTTGATTATTTACCCTTTAGATTATTTTTATTAAGTATTTCTAATTTTGTTTTTTGTTTTTGGTCAAGGGGTTGCATAAGGGGTGTAGGTGGGAGGAGGCAGCGGGCATTCTGGGGCACAAGGTTTTCTTACCGCTTGGAGAGGCTATACATGTAAGCTTGCCATGTCGTGTAATAAATCACCTCAAATGCATCTTTTTGGTCTTGGATTATTTTTAAATGCTGCGTAAGGCCTACCCTGGCAATGCCCCAGTGGCTTTTTGGTTTATTTTGGTTTAGTTTAAGTTGAGTTAATTTAAGTTAAGTTTTTTAGTATTTTTTGGACAGATTGCCACAACAAAAAGTAAGAAAACCGCCCCTGGATACACATTTTTTGGATAATATGGACATTTGATCGTTTGTTACTCTGGATTGCTTGTTTGGAAACGTGGTTCGTACCTGGACGTGGAGACAAAGGCTGGGCCTAGGCGTGAACTGCGGCCTCGACGCGCCGCAGCGCATACAACTCAATCCAATCCATCCGCTGGTGAAAAGCTTTTTCTGGACGCCGCATAGGATAGCGGTGAAGCTATTGGAGCTGTGGAGCTGCATTTCACTGAATTGGGGATTGGGATTGCCGTATTCTGGATAAATTGGACAAGGCCCAAAGGCGAGTCTCCACAAGGGCGCACTAGAGCGCGCGCAACAACCACCGCTGCTTATGCAAATAAAGCCGCAAGTGATACGGAGGTTTCCACAAAGCGACGAATCAGCTACACCACCAAAGGCATAATGTTTTTCATGCAAACATGTCAAGAAAAAAGAGCAATGCATTTTAAACAAGCTAAAAAATACATGAATCAATTGTGTAATTTGATGGAGGTTACTGACAATGTGGATGTTGTGAAAACTATTCTGGATCAAATGATTAAATGTGTTGATGAAGCAAAACAACAACATAAAACATTCATGTCTCTGGATTTACCTAAGGAGGAAATGGAAAAACAAACAAAATATTTTGATCAAAGGGAGACAACATTTTCCAATTTTATTGTGGATGTGCGGAGCTGGTTGGCAAATGTGGAACATGAGCTTCCAAATCTAAATAAAGTTGTTCAAAATAAAAGTGTTGTTCCTTGTGTTGATGACTTGGAGCCTGAGGATAGCGCATCAAACATCCGCATTAACAAATCAAAGGCTGGCTCTAGACTTTCAAAAGTGTCCTCCACAGCTTCTGCCAAAATAAAAGCGCAAGTCGAAAGAGCAGCGTTACAGGAGCGAGTGGCTGCTTTGAAACAAAAACACATATTGGAGGCACACGAGGAACAAGTAAAATTGGAACAAGAGGAACTCCAAAGGAAACAGGAGGAATTAAGGCGGAAACATGATAAATTACGGAGAGAAAAGGAACAACTTGCATTGGAAGCAGAATTGAAAGAAACTAACGCAAAGCTGGAGATGCTGGAAATAAACTCCAGATGTGGCTCTAAAACATCTCTGTGTGGCTCTAAGACCTCAGATGGCATGAACTCTTATCTCGAAAAGAATAAAACACAAAACACAGTTGAAATAAATCCAAATGCTGATTATTTTGTGCCTGTAAATAAAGAATATGAATCTTTGAAACCATGTGATGTTGTCAAATCTAAATTTTCTATGTCACCACCAGTTACAAATGCACAACCAAGTACACAAGCGCAAGTGGTTCAAAACGTTGATAGTGTGTTCAGTCAATCTCATTCCAATCCTGACATTTTGCACATTATGCAACGTCAAAATGACATTACGTCACTGTTGGTTCAACAAAACTCAGCATCTGCTTTACCAATGAGAAACATACCTGTGTTTGATGGTGATCCACTGCATTTTAAATCTTTCATGAGGGCTTTTGAAAGTTGCGTAGAGGATAAAACAAGCAACGCCAGTGACTGCCTTTACTTTCTAGAGCAGTACACCAGGGGGCAGCCAAGAGACATTGTCAGGAGTTGTCAACATCTTCCTCCTCAATCTGGGTATCAAAGAGCAAAAACTCTTCTTATTGACAACTTTGGCAGTGAACATAAAATCTCATCTGCTTACATGGATAAAATTTACAACTGGGCACCAATTAAACCTGATGATGTCAATGCTCTTCAGTCATTTTCTATGTTTCTCAGGTGTTGTTCAAATTTAGTCCAGCAGATAAAGTATATGAAGGAACTGGATATGCCATCAAATCTCAGAACAATCATAATGAAACTTCCATACAAACTCAGGGAAAAATGGAGAAATAAGGCATGTGACATATTGGAGGAAACTGGAAACAGAGCAGTTTTTGTGGATCTTGTCAAGTTCATGGAAAAACAAGTGAAAATATTTCAGATCCACTGTTTGGAAATATTAATGATACAGCTTTTGGGAACCAGACAAAAACATCCACACATATGAAACAAAGGAGAAAAGGAGGAACTTTTGCCACCAATGTGACTAAAGCTAAGGATGAAAACAAGGACAACTGGAAAAATACAACTGTCTCTCAGAGAAATATAATTCAATGTCTGTTTTGCAATTACACCAATCATTCTCTGGATAAATGCTCTCAGTTTAAGTCAAAGACACAACAGGAAAAAATGCAATTCTTAAAGGAAAAGAGACTTTGTTTTGGATGTCTAAAGTACGGACACACAAGCAAAGATTGCAGGACTCGTCTGGATTGCAATATATGTAATAAAAAGCATCCATCTGTGTTGCATATAGAAAAGGAGGACACAAACAAGTCTGTCATTAACACTATGAGCACTAATGCCTTAACCGAGCAGACATGTGGCCATATTGGGGCTGGAGAAGAGGACAATGGTGTATTTTCTATAGTAGCTGTGCAAGTGAAGAGTCAGAAAAGCAATAAAATATTACATACATATGCTTTCCTTGATCCAGGCAGCTCTGGCACCTTTTGTACAGCAAGCTTGGCAAAAAGACTTGGTGTAACAGGCAAAAGCTGTAACATTCTGTTAAGGACAATGGGTCAGACAAAGAACGTTAATACAACTGTAATAGCTGGTCTGGAGGTGTCTGGTCTTGACAAAGATGATTTCATTGAGTTGCCAACTGTTCTTACACAAGCTACTATGCCTGTATCCAGAATAAATGTACCACGTCAAGAAGATGTAGCTAAATGGTCTTATTTGAGCAGCATAAAGCTATATGAAGTGGATTCAAATGTAGACCTGCTTATTGGTACAGATGCTCCTAAAGTTTTGGAGCCATGGGAGCTGATTAATAGTCAATGCAATGGACCCTATGCAGTGAGAACACGAGTTGGCTGGGTCATAAATGGACCTCTGCGTGCAGGAGATTCTGAAGGTTCTGGTGTCCGGACAGGATGCACTGTTGTAACTGCAAATCGCATTTCTGTGGAGCATTTGGAAAATATGTTAATGCAGCAGTACAATCATGATTTTAACGAAAAGACATATGATGTGCAATTGGAAATGTCAAGAGAGGATGTTAAATTCATGAACATTATGAAGGAAACGACAGTGCTAAAAGATGGACACTATTGTATTGACTTACCTTTCAGAGTTGAAAATCCTGTTTTGCCAAACAATCGCTGTGCTGCATTGCAAAGACTACAAAGTCTCAAAAGAAGATTTGAACGAGATGGTACATTCAAAGATCAATACACAGACTTTCTGAACAATATGTTGGAGCAAGGTTATGCCGAAAAGGTTCCAGCAAGTGAGCAGGCTCCAAAGGAGGGAAAAGTCTGGTACATCCCCCATCACGGAGTACATCATCCCACCAAAGGAACGCTCCGTGTGGTGTTTGATTGTGGCTGCACATATAAAGGTACTTCACTTAACAGTCAGCTCCTCCAGGGCCCAGACTTAACAAATACACTCATTGGTGTTGTTCTCAGATTTAGAGAAGAGTCTGTTGCACTTATGGCTGACATCAGTGCCATGTTCCATCAAGTTCAGGTCCCACACAAGCATGTCAACTTTTTACGCTTCCTCTGGTGGCCAAATGGAGACACTGCAAAAGAGCCAGAGGAGTATAGAATGAGTGTGCACCTGTTTGGAGCAGTATCATCTCCAAGTTGCTCAAATTATGCATTGAGAAGGACAGCAGATGATAACGCTCTGGAATTTTCTGAGGATGTCATCAATACAGTCAAAGAAAATTTTTATGTGGATGACTGTCTTAAGTCCACTGCAACAGAGGAAGAGGCAACAAAGTTAATACATGGACTTACAGCATTGTGTGAGAAGGGCGGCTTCCATTTGCAAAAGTGGGTCACCAGCAGCCCAAATGTGCTAGCCTCTATTCCCCAAAACATCAGGGCAGTGGGCTTGGAGAACATGGATTTGGACAGAGACCAGCTCCCAGTGGAAAGAGCGTTGGGGATGCAGTGGTGTGTTCAAGGAGACACGTTCAGCTTCAGGACTGCTGTGAAGGAACGCCCACACACCAGAAGGGGCATCTTATCTGTGGTGAGCTCTCTTTATGACCCACTGGGATTTTTGTCTCCCTTTATCATTCCAGCTAAGTTATTATTGCAAGAACTCTGCAGGATGAACTTGAAGTGGGATGAACCAGTTCCAGCTGCATTCTCCAAATACTGGTCAGAATGGCTCTCTGAACTTCAGCAAATGAGTGGATTTAAAGTGGATCGGTGCATTAAGCCACAGGATTTGGAACACTTGTGAAAGCACAATTACATCATTTTTCAGATGCCAGTCAAACGGGCTATGGCACAGTTTCATATCTCAGATTGGAAAATGAGGACAGTGTGCACATCTCCTTCATCATGGGCAAGGCTCGAGTAGCTCCTTTAAAGCAAATTACAATTCCACGTCTCGAACTTGCTGCTGCAGTACTTGCTGTTCAAGTTGATTCAATGCTAAGAAAGGAGCTGCAGCTTTCCCTGGAGAAGTCGCTTTTTGGACAGATAGCACAACTGTTCTAAAGTACATTTTCAATGAAACAAAGCGCTTTCACACTTTTGTTGCTAATCGTGTCACCGCCATAAGAGAAGCCACAGTAACTGACCAGTGGAGATATGTCAACACAAAGGACAATCCTGCAGATGAAGCATCTCGAGGCCTCACGGCTAAAGAGTTCATAAAAGGCAAATGGTTAAAAGGACCAGATTTCTCCACTTACCTCCAAATGAGTGGACAACATTTGACATGGAATCAAGCTCCATCTCTGCTGACGATCCAGAGGTGAAAAGAGAAGCAATTGTAAATGCTATTACAACACACAATGAAAATCCCACCAGTCATCTGATTCACTATTTTTCTTCTTGGTCCAAGCTCAAAACATCAGTAGCCTGGATGTTGGAGTTAAAGGAAAAACTTCTGCTTGTGAGTAAAAAGAGAATGGAGTATGTGGCTAAACAAAGTGAAAACGTGGATAAGGAGCTCCAAACGTTTAAAGTCACTTTGAAAAGATCCAGCTTGACTCCAGAACGTTTACAAGAGGCTGAAAAAGCAATTATTCAGTTTGTACAGAAAGAGAGTCTCAGTTGTGAAATTGCCTCACTGAATCAAGACTCAAAAACAGTTTCCAAAAGCAGTCCTCTCTATCGGCTTGACCCCTACTTTGAAGATGGCCTAATCAGAGTTGGTGGACGGTTGTCTAAGTCTGCTTTACCACTGGAGGTAAAACATCCTGTGATCCTGTCAAAAAACACACATGTGTCCCAGCTGATACTTCGACATATTCATCAACAACTTGGGCATGCTGGGCGTAATCACATGTTGCACAGGTTAAGACAGAAGTACTGGATAATTAATGCCAACTCTGCAGCCAGAAGAATCATATCACAATGTACAGTGTGCAGAAGATACAGAGGAAAACTTGGCCAACAAAAAATGTCAGATTTGCCGAAAGAGAGAGTCCTGCCTGATAAAGCACCATTTACAAATGTTGGTGTGGACTATTTTGGCCCTCTGGAGGTTAAAAGAGGCAGAACAGTGCAAAAGAGGTATGGAGTGATTTTTACCTGTTTAAGCAGTCGTGCTATTCACCTGGAGGTGGCGCACTCCCTCGACACAGATTCCTGCATCAATGCTGTGCGAAGATTTATCTGCAGAAGAGGACCTGTGACAAGTATAAGGTCAGATAATGGCACAAATTTTGTTGGTGCAAAAAAGGAGCTGAAGCAGGCACTGGAAGCTTTCAATCAATCAAAAATTGAAAAGACCTTTTCACAGGAAGGAATTATGTGGAATTTCAACACTCCAGCAGCCTCGCATCAAGGTGGAGTTTGGGAGCGCCTCATACGCTCAGTGCGAAGTGTCCTTACCTCTGTTGTTGGACAGCAGACTTTAGATGATGAAGGCCTGCTGACAGTGTTTTGTGAGGTGGAGGCAATACTAAATGACAGGCCACTCACTAAAGTCTCAGATGATCCCAACGACTTGGAAGCACTTACTCCAAACCACATTCTTCTGTTAAAAGGTAAACCTGTTTTGCCACCAGGCTTGTTCGAAAAATCTGACATATACATCAAGCGAAGATGGAGGCAAGTGCAATATATTGCTGAGCTCTTCTGGAAGAGATGGACCTCAGAGTATCTGCTTGTGATGCAACAAAGACAAAAGTGGACAAAGGCAAAGAGAAACCTCTCTCCAGGAGATATCGTCATAATTGCTGATGCCACTGCTCCAAGAGGTTCCTGGATGATGGGCAGAGTTTTGAGTACCACATCTGACTCCAAAGGGCTGGTTCGTTCTGTCAGAGTCCAAACGAAGACCAGCATCCTAGAGAGACCAGTTACTAAGCTCTGTCTCCTCCTGGAGGCCATCTAAGGACATTGCAACTCTCTGCATCTCTCCCGACATCTCTGCTCTACCTGAGTATCCAGAATATGAAGAACTAAAGAATGTCTAGTAAATAGCTCAGTTTGCTAACGCTAATTTAATTGTGGGTATATGCACAATTAGGGCACAAGGTTTTCTTACCGCTTGGAGAGGCTATACATGTAAGCTTGCCATGTCGTGTAATAAATCACCTCAAATGCATCTTTTTGGTCTTGGATTATTTTTAAATGCTGCGTAAGGCCTACCCTGGCAATGCCCCAGTGGCTTTTTGGTTTATTTTGGTTTAGTTTAAGTTGAGTTAATTTAAGTTAAGTTTTTTAGTATTTTTTGGACAGATTGCCACAACACTAGTGTTAGCCACGCATAATGAAGGCTGTGGAAGAGATTCATTGCATTTTTTTTTTTTTTTTCAAATGTCATTTTTTTTTTTTTCTCATTAGCATTGACTTACCTTGTTTAAAGTGTTCACTACAAATCTGTAGTGACTTATAGAGATTTGGGTCTTTTGATTTATTGCTGCCATCCACTAGTGTCTTCTGTCTTCATCAAAATATAAACGAAAAAGCTCCAGGTTTAGGCTTAAAACCTAATGTCTGTTTGTGCAGCGTGTTCCACGAGCAGTGTTGGGTAAGTTACTCTAAAACTGTATTACATTATATATTACTAGTTACAGGGAGAAAAATGTAATACATTTGTATTACAATATTATTGTCTCAAAAATGTAACTGAGTTACACTACTGTGAGTTAATTTGAGCTAATCAAACATTTGTAAAGACATTATACAAGACTAATCCTGTTACATTTACACTTGTTTACTGGTTAATTTATGGAAATGTGACGTCACAACACGTTTTCCTCATGATATTTGATTCACCTTTAAGTTTTGATTCTGAAGTGTCGTTTTCAATAGAATATAAAAGCAATTCATTTATAGGAAAGTAACTTGAGTTACTCAGATTGTAACTGTAATATATTATCAACATTTTTATAAGTAATGAGTTACACTACTGAGTTACTGAAAAGTGGAATATATGACAGTAACTAGTTACTCCCAACACTGTCCATGAGATACAGCCATTTTACAATTGAAATCAAATTAAAATTACTTAGAAACAAGCAAGTTTTCTGCAAAGTTTCCATAGTTTTAATGCGCACAGACACAGATTTTGCCTGGAGCATGGAGAAGTGGGCGTTCCCTCGAGGAGCCTGACCACACATGCAAAGGGTCAGTACCAATAGGCCCTTTTCACAGAGCTTGGCTAGTTCCAGTCTGAAAATACCTGTGGATAGTTTGTTCTTGTCTCGTTCATTCTCTCTGGAGAATTAGCTGAAACGCCCCAAAAGAATTCAATATTTAATTGACGCAAAACGGACACAAGTTACAGCCAGATCAAGTTCAGAGCTTCACTTATGAAGTAACTATTTCACTTGTGCTAAATGCTAATGCTAATGCTAATGCCAACCTATATTTAATTAGGGTGACCAGACGTCCTCATTTTCCCGGACATGTCCTCCTTTTGAGACCTAAAAAAACGTCCGGGAGGAATTTTGAAAATTAGACGAAATGTCCGGGATTTTCATATTGTCCCTCTCCACTATATTTGTCAGTCAGGCAGCGCCGTCATTTAGTCCTCGTGCGTGATAATAAACGCCTCTTTTTTAACCTGCAAGCGTTTAAACCTTAAATACACAGAGGAAGAGCGACGTGGGCACGCGCTACGTACATTGAGTGCCTTTCTCCGCTACCTCACATCTCTCTCTCTCTCTCCCCCCCTTCTCCTTTTCCCCCCGCGCACGTAACGAGTGTTGAAGCGTGAAGTGCGCGCTTTCTCTCGCTCGTCTTTCTCCCTCCCATCCTCCACGGTACACAGCAAACGCACCTTCCCTTCTCACGCCGTAGAGTTGGCGACTTCAAACAATACTTTAGCCGCAGTTCGCTCTGACGCAGCTGTCAGTCATCTGCCGAGCGCACATGTTCAGTGCGGCTCTGAGTCTTGACCCGGACCCGGCCCACGCCTGGGCCTGGCTGGGTCCGGGCTCGGGTCCAGAATCCAAACTCTTGTACCACAGCACGCATGCATTCACGTACACCACGCATTACAAATCAAAACATAAAACGAGCTACATTTACAGAAGATTTGTTGAAAAAATATCCCAGTTTCTGTCCAGAGGCAGAATGTCTGTGTGCAAAGTAACTCAAGTTTAGCATAATTAAACAAACTGCATTGATGTTTTATTAACAGAATCAAAACAACTTTGTCAATGAAACTGTGGCACAGAAGAGTTTTTATGAACATAATTTGTTTGTTTTTTATAGAAAAGCTGTTGCTTTAGCTAAATCTTTGAAGGTTTTAAACATATTTATCCTCATTCAGAGGATAACATGGTTTTACTTTCCATTTCTACTGAACTGTGTCATTGACTTTTCATTATCCAGAAAGTTACAGAGTCTTACACCTTTAACATCATTTAATTAAATTATTAAATGTTAAACATAACAGCTCAATAAGTTGTATTTTTACAGAGTGAAATATATGTTTAAAAACATATAAAAGTGTTCGATCCGTGGTTATTCTATGTGTCCTCCTTTTTGATCATCCCAATCTGGTCACCCCTAATTTAATGTAATTGTTAATGTGAATAACTACAAACTGAACTAGTTTTTTACAAAAACACTTGGCTTAGTATTTAATGTATTTGTAACAAATTGTCTGCTTTATATTTAAGCTGTTTTATTTGTTAGCATTTAGCATTGCGCTAAAATAACGCACTTCAATAAACACACAGGTTTCTCTTCGTATGTGAAGCTCTGACCTCGCTGCAGTGATGATCTATCTGAAATTCACTCTCTGCTTTGTGATTTTTAATAGTTTTTCATTTTAGCGCTTTCTGTAAATTCCTCGTAAGGAATGAATGAAACTCTTCACTGATAATCACAAAATGACATTAGCCTAGCCACAGCGACGTGAAAAGAGCCTATTTCATTAACTTACTGTAGAACACAGTCAAACTGTTATGTCAAAGGCTCCTAAAAGTGTTTCTGGTGAGAAAATGTCAAATGTCATTGTCTCAACTTCAAAACTCTACTTCAACAGATTTTTAAACTTTTCTTCACAAGCTTGTTCTTGATTCCTTTATATTTACAACAGGTGTTAATCTATCATACAGTATTAGGTTAAAAAATCATAAAACCCTTTCATATGCACTTTAATTATAATATAATAATGTTGTATATGTGTATAATGTATACATGTATACAAGTATGTATATAATAAAGCCTATAAACTATTTTTTCATTATTATTTTCTGCCATGAAATCACATGAGTTGTATAATTGTGTTCACTTTTGCTCTGAATTCTTGAATCTGGCCCAAAGACTTTCAGGCTGTTTGGTGTTTGCTCTAAGACACTGATCATGTTCTATCAAATCTATAAAGCAGCGTTGGAGAGCTTAGTGAGGTCTGCCATGTGTGAAGGACAATACTAAACTCTATAAGCTTTTTACTGTCGCAACGAAAAGCATTGGTAGCAAAGATCAGCCATCGTTACAAACTATCTCTGAAGAAACAAATCATTTTTTGTCTTCAGAGTTTGAGCAGACGTTTTAGAGCTGATAAATAGAGGTTCTCTTTTGTCCCTTCTGATTGCAGCTACTACAAAGATGTTCTATGTTTTTAAGTGAAAGGTATTTACTGATGAGACGTGTATTTATTGGGAAGTTTTCACTTGTTGAACGTGGCCGGATCATCGAGCTGCATAAGTAAAGCCTCTCACAGCGACTCACTGCTGCTGAGGCTGGACACAGTCAGACACTCATTCTAAATGTTCTCCTGAGCATTATGGAACAACAAAGTCAAGTGTAGACCCCAAAAATGACACCTGCGCTGAGCCGGAGGATCCTAATGTGTATTTATTTGTCCAGACACAGGGCGGTCCTCCACCCAAATTATGGCCAATTATAACCCTCAGACGATCTGTAGGAAAAGGGTTTCAAAAACAAAAAACACTTTAAAGACCTCGTCTCCTTCAACGCCACAAAACAGCTCATTTAGACTTTACCAGGAGCAGCAAACATGAGACACTGAAAGGTGGAAAAGTTTTATTCTCTGATGAGAAAAAAAATGAACCTTGACGGTCCAGATGACTTCTAACGTTACTGACAGGACAAGGAGATCCACCTGAGATGTTTTCTACGGGGGAACGGTGGAGGAGCTCCATCCTGGTGTGGGCTGCTTTTTCATTCAGTGGAACGCTGGAGCTTCAGGTGGAGCAGGTCAAACGCTGGAGCTTCAGGTGGAGCAGGTCAAACGCTGGAGCTTCAGGTGGAGCAGGTCAAACGCTGGAGCTTCAGGTGGTGCAGGTCAAACGCTGGAGCTTCAGGTGGTGCAGGTCAAACGCTGGAGCTTCAGGTGGAGCAGGTCAAACGCTGGAGCTTCAGTGGTGCAGGTCAAACGCTGGAGCTTCAGGTGGTGCAGGTCAAACGCTGGAGCTTCAGGTGAGCAGGTCAAACGGCGGCTGGTTAGGTGCAGATGTTACAGGAGCATCCCTCATGACTGAGGCCCTGGTCTGATGTTTATTGTGCTGCAGTTGGCACCAGTGAGGGCCATAATTTGGGTGGAGGACTGCCCTGTGTCTGACAAACTCCCATTAGGATCCTCCGGCTCAGCGCAGGTGTCATTTTTTGGGGTCTACACTTGACTTTGTTGTTCCATAATGCTCAGGAGAACATTTAGAATGAGTGTCTGACTGTGTCCAGCCTCAGCAGCAGTGAGATCGCTGTGAGAGGCTTTGCTTATGCAGCTCGATGACCCGGCCACGTTCAAGAAGTGAAAACTTCTTTGCTTTAACCATCAGGGGGACATAACTGTCTGAAAGCCTGACAGAAAAGGAGAATTTTGAGCAGATTTTGGCTTTTATAGCCTTTGGTCTTAAGATTTCGATCAGCTGAAAACAGCCTTTTTCAGTTTATTATTATTTTCTTTAAATTGACAAGTTCCAACATGTTTGTTGTCACACTCCCCCTTCTTGCTTTTGCATATTGTAACTCTACTTAAAACCTCATTAGGATCCAAATGTGCAAAATGTGAATTTTAGCAAATTTTCAACTGGTCTTAAGATTTTGTTCAGGACTGTATTTGGTGATTGAATGTGTTGCTCTATAGACAGTGTGTGATTTTAAGTGATGCAGCAGTTGGCCTGGCTGTAGCCCAACAAGACAAATGTCCTTTTGGGGACAGTAAAGTTGACCTTTACCTTTAAATGGGTCAAATTCTGACATGTTTTCAGTTTTATTAAATCTCACAAGAACAAACTGCTTTTTCTGTGAAACTGCTATAAACATGTATTTTCAATAAATCTCAACATTACGGCTTTGATGTAGTTTTAGTGATCTAATCAGACATTTCTAAAGATAAAGACTAAAAAATATATTCAGTCATTCGTGGCTTAATTTTCATAAACAAAAAGTGACTCCATAAGAATAAAACGATAAATCTGCACTTTATGTCCTCTGACTCTAACACAATCAAACCTTTCACAATGTGAGCCAGTTTGAAAGATTAAATCAGGAATAATGCCACTTTAGAAAGTCGGTCTCTTTATTGGACACAAGATTTTGATCACATGCACATTAGTAACACTACACTTCTGAAAGTGCAGGCAAAAGTCAATATTGTGCTTCCAAAACTTCAAAACGACACAACAGACTATCTAACATCAGATTGAACATGTTTCTGTGGTCACTTTGATAACTCCTTCTGGTTATGTTTCTTAGCAGCTTAGAACAGAAAGAAAAGACAAACGTTGGGAATAAAAGGCTTTAAACATGTAATTCTGTTCTAAAGTACAAGTCGTGTTAATCTAAATCTGAGGTATAGAGCATCTTTTATTCTAACAAGTCTATCCTTACAAGAACACATCCACACACACCCAATGGGCTTTTACCTTTTTCTGACTGATTAAATAACTAGCTTCCCTTCTTGGATCATACACAAGGCTGAGAACCATTAGAAATCCTCCGAACAGTTCAGTCTGAGGAGTTTGAATTGTGGAGGAAACGGCTTTGTAAACTCATCTGAGAACCTTCTTCACACAGTTCAGACTTTCATAGTGTGTTTGATCCAGCAGAGGGCGGAGTTTGAGTGACAGGCTCAGGCTGCTTCACAGTGAAGGCACAGAGTGGCTCAGGGTCCAACAGGCACGTGAGGGACACAAGAGGGGCTGCTTTAAACCTGCACACACAAGCAGCAAGACTCAAACAACCGACATATACCGTAAGTTAAAGGTAAAAACGTAAATTAGAAGATGTTTTTGTAATTTAGATGTTGCTTGACTTTGAGTGGGTTTGCAAAGCCTGAAAATAAACTCTGGCCAAGAGGCTGTAGTGTGGCCAGTGTCATTTCTAGACTAGACTTTAACAACAGCTGATTACCTGCTGTTGAACCAATTACACTGCTGCTCTCCACCCCTCCTTTCACCTCCTACTGAAGAGATTCACAGCGGACTCACACCAGCAGCGACTCGAGCCACTTGAAAGAGCAGGTCTCATTCCTTTCTCTGCAGCTGGAGCAGAGAGGATAGTGACCAGGACCAGGACGTCCTGAGCGCAGCAGAGTTGAGATGAAGTCAACTTTATGAAAATGAATCATCCGACAGGCACTCAGTGAACTCTTTTCACAGACAGGCCCTGGTCCAGGTACTCAAGTGCTACAATCCCCCTCCTTGGGATTCAGAGATGGGCCACAGCGCAGGGTCCAGGGTGGGTTTGTTGCTTCTGGTGTGTCTGCGGTTACAGGATCACACTAGAAGCATCGCAGTCTCATTTGCTTGACTGAGCAGAGAGGAACATGAGCACGGATCCAGCGTCTGAGCCCAAAGCTGCATAATTACTTTATGCAATCCAGAGCGACATTGGTGAGGCGACAGCTACTCAGTGAACACCTTTTCACAAACACAAACGAGGCACTCACAGCGCTCCTAATCACCCTCTCCCTCTGAACTTCCCCTCGTGGGCTGGAGACAACATGGAGGCGGGTTAATCGCTTCTGGTGTGAGTCTACGAGTATACTTCAGTCACATGGTCAGGTCCACGCGCAGGCTGCCACTGGAGCTTCTGACTCTAGAGCTGATCAGGTTCCAGGTGCGTCTAGGTGACTTTGAGCGTAGCAGCATGAGAACAGCATGAACATGGTGCTAGTGTTGCTCTTATGGACTCCCAGATGCCCAGGAGAAGAAACAAAGACAGAAGCTCCAATGGCAGCTTGTACGACATAACAGAAGGACTATAAACCACTTTATTCTTTAGCGGCAGCCTACTTTGTTTGAATTGTGTTTGCTTCATTGTAATAGTTGTAGCTGTAATCTTTTCCATTGCACTGAAGGCAGATGCAGATGCAACGTTTGGGCAGGTGAGATGTACCTAGTGCCTTCGTTTCAGAGGCACATTATGGAAGCTTAGTGTGCAGGTTTAAAGCCCCGGTGTGGGTCAGATCTTGGGTCTCCAGCCCTGGATGAACTGTGTGATCTTGGTGACGTGCAGGCGGCTCAGGTGGAAGTCGTGTGACAGGATGTCCTCTGTGAGCTGCACCAGGAGCCGGCCGTCGATCCTCTCCCTCTGGAACACCGCCACGGCAGCCTCCGATAGGCCGATGAAGCGCAGACAGGCAGACACCTCCTCCAGTGACAGCGCAGACAGGTCCTGAGGTGGGCTCCAGGTCCCGCCCCCCTCTGCTCCGCGGGACGACTCCGAGGGCGGGCTGGGCTCTGGGGAGGGGCAGGGCGACTGGCGGTTAAAGGGGTTCAGTGCACCGAAGGGGGCGAAGCGGCTCTGAGGAGGAGGAGGTCTGAGGCGAGGGCCAGAGAATGACTCCGCCCACGGCTCCGCCCACGTGGCCTGCGCCGGCTGGGGATTGGCTGTGCTGTCTGCGGGCGTGGCGGGCGATACTTCAGGACTGGTGGGGTTTGGAGCGGGACAGTCCCCCCAAGAGCAGGGGTAACAGTACAGGGAGGTGTCAGGAGAGGGGCAGCTGCAACACAAAGCAAGTCAAATTTAAATTACACTAGTATTGTTTCTCACAAACTAGGAATGAGTGATATGGAAAAAAATGTCTTGGAGCCTGATCGCAATTTTGATTTCTTCATGATTCATTGTATACAGTCTATTTGCTCCTGTTTTGAGGTAGACCGGGCCATCTGGGAAACAAATACAATTATGATTTTGTCCCACAAATGTATTAATCTTGATTTTTAATTCAGTTTAGTTTAGCCTTCTCTAAAAACAAATTACATTTTGCTGTTCGTAATGATTTTATGAACATGACAGAAAACACATTCACATTGTAATTTATACCAATATTCTGCCTCAAAATTTGACTTTGCTCTAAACCACATTTTTACTGATAAATGATTGGTTGTTGATCTGTCAATTCAAAACATCAAACAAAAATTAACAATAAAAAAACTTTGAAATGAGTTGACAAAAGCTTCCCAAAAAATAGTTTGCATTTGAACAGAACGCTGGATCAACTCGAGAAGTGGTTCAGATGATACAATCATTTTATATATACATGTATATACATGTGTATATATATATATATATATATATATATATATAAAGAGATGAGATGAGCTTGTGTTGAATTTGAGCCAAAAATCAAAGTACACACGACCAGAAGCTTCTGCACATGAGCATAAATGTTTGTCATAAACATAGAAAATGCTGTATTTATCAATAACATTTGAGTTGTCTTTATTTTAAGTTAAATATGAGCTGTGAATCACACTATTTAAGTACTAATATATTTTAGCAAATCGCTCAGAACAGTGTTAGATGAGACTGAAACAATTGCAAAACCAGTGAGTTCTTTAATTTAGGCTTCTTGACAGCAGCAGCAGAATGGAAACAAAGGATTAAACAGCATCTATACAGTTGAAAATGTAAGTTTTTGATCACTCGGTCGCCCCCTACGAGGACTATGAAATTAGCTCGTGCTAAGGCATGGGACGTGTATACTTCTGTTAACACAAAATACTCAATGTTGTTGACCCATTGTTGACAAAAGCAGTGTGAAGTGCTCAAGTCCTAAAACTAGACTCCAGGTGTCAAGCACTACTCAGTAGTTCTTTTGTAACAGCTAAAATGAATGGAAATCACTCAGAGAGGAGTCACTGGGGTGGGGTGGGGCAAGGCAGTGGCGGCTGGTGGTATATATTTTGGGGGGTGCGCAAAAAAAAAAAAGGAGGGAGTTTTATATACAGCTCCACAGCCCATCAGCACCATGTGTAGATAACAGGAGCACATGGAACACACACACCCCCACACAGCAACAAGCACCCACCCAACATGCACATCATCATCATCATCATCACGTATTTGAATGAACCATGAGCTCTTTTTTTCTTTTACACATAACTTTGTTAGCAGTAGGGCTTTAGCTGCTCAGATGTCTCCAAAAGTGAAGCTAAAAACCAAATGTCTGACCTTTTCTCCTCCAAAAGTGAAATGAAACTAATCCAAAACCACGTTCAACTTGTTCAACCATTCCAAAAGTTTAGAAAAAAGAAACAATATGCTAATATAATGTTTATCCTCCGGTGCTTCGCTGTGCTAGCATGGAGCTGCACAGTGAAAGACCGCTCTGGTTCCGGAAGAGTTTTGCCCCATGTTATAGGTGCCATAGGCTTTTTGAAAAATTCAAATATTAAGAGTTTAAAGACATACCGCGGGCTATCCAGCTATGTGCTAACTCAGATCCACAGCGCGGTTGTTTTCAGTCTAAAAAGCACATCTAGAACTTAAAATTCGGCAAAATGTCGTAATATTTCGTAGTTTACAAAGCTGAAAAAACGTTTTTTAAACAAAAATGTAGGTCTTGTACTTGTGACTTACCACATAGCTGCTTAGCCCCAAGGACGTTTTCAAACTTTTAATATAATTTTTTATCGAATTCCCTATGGCAATTTAACATGGGGTTCGAGATTTAGGAACCAGGAAGTGGGCGGTCACTGTTGAGCTCCATAAGAAAGCATGCTGGTCATACTGAATCCTGATTGGTTGGTGCGTATTGAATCGTGATTGGTCAGTCACAAAATTTGTGAAAAAGTTCGTTTTTTAGACTAAATAAGTACTTGTAGCATTAGAGCAACGATGATAAGTCATTCTTTGGTCTTATTGTGACTGTTAAAGTCAATGAAGTCAGTGAGTACATTGGTTTTCATTGGTCACATGTTGCACCATGACAGAGAAGTCTGTGGCAGGAATAGACTTCCCCAGGGACATTTAAACTATCAAAAGGCGCAGTGCCCAGCGCACCTAAAACGAGAACTTGGCTGTGCTATAAACTAATGGAATTTAGCACGAGAATTTAAAATTTCACGCGACACTTCAGGCTTCACCATTGCAATCTTAAGCGTTCGCTGAAGCCTCATGCTCCAATGGGAAAACCCCATAGACTTCAGCCAGTCTTTTACACTAACATAGGAATATATTGGAAGGTTTTTTACGTTATTTTTCGGGGTCAAATCAGGGAGTGCGGTGCACTATGACCAGCCGCCACTGGGGCAGGGGCGCATTCCACTTTGGACTCCACAGTGACATGACATGACCGAGCTCACAGTTCCATTCTCATCATGATTCAGCCTAAGTGACCCGGTGCAGTCCTGGTGTCTCTCATCACATGTTCGTACCTTTCCTGAAGTCCAGAGGAGTAGAAGGACAGGTTGGGCCTTGGAGAGGTGGATGTTTTGGGGAAGCGTGGTGGCACCGGTGGACTCGGAGCAGGACTGGAGATGGATCCTGCTTTAGAACAGCGAGGCGGGACAGGAGGAGCGATCAGGTACCGACACTCTTCTCTGACCTGCAGGTAAAACACACACATGCAGTTACTTTGTAGAGTTGAGTCTGTGTGTGTGTGTTTGTGAGCTGGGTGAAAGCTAAATGTAAGAGAACAAGATGACAGGAGACAGGCTGTAATCAGGCCCACACAGCACAGATGACTGTCCTCAGATGTCCTGTGTTTAGGCTGCTCTGTGCTTAGACATCAAGTCAAACACTACTAATCACGCTCTACTTCTCAGCAATAGAACAAGCATATTTTGTGCACCAGATTCTTCAAATATATATGTATATAGTAGTAGGAGAGAGAACCACCTGATGGACTGGGACAATGCCAGAGTCATGGCTCAACAATCCGAAAACGCACCCACCAGACTGTAAATCGGGACGAGGGGGCGTACCAACTATCTCACACCTGGGACACAGTTCTGAAGAGGTCAGACTGCAGATGGCCCATTGTCCTACTGTCCCAAGCAGGAAAATAGCACCACAGGAACGCCACGTGACACTTCTGAAGAAGGCCACAGTGTGCAACCCAAACTGTCCAGGTCTGAATACAACAGAGGTCGGTTCAGAAGAAACACAGAACTTTTGAGATTCATTTGTGACAAGTAAACCTCAACTACCACACTTAAAGTCATGTTTTTACACAGTTCTGCTGAAGAGGCATAACATTGTCTAAAAACAATAATAATCCATTTATAATATTGAGGTAATACTACAAGAAAAAAGAAACGCAACACTCAGTTTTCAGGGTTTTGGGGGGCAGAATAATGTTATTTTTGAGATCTGTCTGTTTCACATGAACCCTACATCTATTTCTAATCCTCAGACCAACTCTTGTGTCGTTTACACATTTTCAGTCCAATAACACAACCAAACAATAGAGCAACCCCCAAACCAAAAGTGACAGAGTTTCATCAGACTGTCAATAGTTCACTGACCCCCGTTGGCCCTGGACAGAGGTTATTCAGCCTCATGGATCAGCAGTAGTGTCTGAGTTGATCCATTCTTCAACTGCTGCTGAGTTTTGGGAGGATGTTCATGTCGTTGGACACACACACTGAGCAGATCCCAGACATTTTCAATGCGATTTAAGTCCAGAATCATGGTTGGGGTCACATGGGGTCGTGCATTGTCGTACTGGAACAGAGCTCCAGCCCCAACTTGGTTCAGAAAAGGGAGCACCACAAGCCTCAGGATCTCATCTCGATAACAGAGACCATTGAGGTTTCCTTCGATGAAAACCAAGTCTGTCGACATGGCTGCCCAAACCATGACACTGGGACCACCCCACCGGTTCACTTGGAGCACACAAGGTTCAGCCTCTCCCAGCTTCTCCTGTACATCTGATCTCAGCCATCTGCTCTGAAGCACTGGAACATTTTTTCATCACTGAACACGACTTGGGACACCTCTGCAAAGTCCAACGACGATGTGATTGCATCATTGGACCCAAGCTCTAAGCACTGGTCCAACATATGGCCCATATGGTGGAATATCGTCAGCGCAGAGGAGATTACGGATGGGTCTGGAGACACTGGCCTGTGGTGTGTCCCCATGGTCTGGGCTGTGGACCTGGTGGAGGCTGAACCTGTCATGGAGATGTGCGGGGGGGGCGGTTGGTCTTGTGCAGCGGTCGTTACACGGGGGCCACCAGTACGAGGGCGGTCGTTAGAGGAACAAGACGACTAATGGTAGAGCGGTGACTCCAAACACCCTGAAGACACAAGACAACAGCGTCCATAGCTCCATCCCTCTCTGGTTGAGACATCGTGTGTTTTTGGCTTCATTCTGGTGCCTTTTATAGAGAAGACTTGAGCACAGTTAACCAGCGGTAAAAGTCAACTCTGAGTTTCAAACATAAACGACCCTGTAATGCACTCTTTATGGTTCTCACAATCAGTCAAGCCTGTCTTCAGCGCTCTATGGACTCAAATCAGGATGTAACAAATTTTTACAAATGGACTGATTTTCTAGAGAATTTTCAAAAATTTAAATGTTGCGTTTCTTTTTTCTTTGAGGGTATATATAGATAGATAGATAGATAGATAGATAGATAGATAGATAGATAGATAGATAGATAGATAGATAATAGATAGATAGATAGATAGATAGATAGATAGATAGATAATACTTTATTCATCCCTCGAGAGGGAAATTCATTCTCTGCATTTGACCCATCCTGCAGAGCCTCTGGGGCGTCTGTCAGGAGCAGTGAGCTGCCGCTGAACGGCGCTCGGGGACAATCTCCGTGCTGTTGTGCTTGGCTTCGTCAGGGCCTTAGCTGGAGGAGCAGGTGCAGTTGGAGGTGGAAACTGGAGTGAGAGACAGATGACAATCAGGTGCAGGAGGAGCAAGTAGATTCTGTAGACACATCACAGTCAGGTCCAGGTGGAGCAGGTGAACTTCTGTTGTTTCAGTCGGTGATAAAATCTTCCTCTGCAAAAGCTTTGGCTGCAGCAGTTGTAAAAGTTCTGTAGCATTTCAAAAGTCCAAAGCTAGCAAAGTTAGCTTTCATAACTTCATGTACCATCTCCATGGTTACAAGACAAACAAACAACTCCATTCACAGAATCTTAACTTGTGTCTGTTGAACATCACAGGGTGGATGAAATCCCAAGAATCAAACTATTTTCACTGCAACGTCCTCTGCTGCTTCAGGTGTGAAAGTCTGCCATTTCAGAAGTCCAAAGCTAGCGTAGGTAGCATTAGCTTTTGCATGGTCTCCATGGTTACGAGAAAAACAGATGTCTCCGTTTCACAAATCTGACAGTACTTAACTCATGTTTGTAGAACATCAGAGGCCACACGTCTTATTGGTTGAAGGCCACAGTTGTCTTGCCAAAAACTGAGCTAAAAACCAAAAAAGTTTCAAAAAGTGCTCAGTGCCCCAGAGAGACAGCAAGAAAGCAGCCAACCACTCTGTTCAAAAAAATGCAAAAAAAAAAAAAAAAATATATATATATATTATATATATATATATGACAGTCTGTTTAACATTTTGAGAGAAAATATGTTCACTATATAAACATGAACAATAATAAGTAAATATAAGTAAAAATACATTTTACTGCTCCACAAACATAATAAATCCCATGAAATATAGCGTGTTTTCTGGACTATAAGTCACACTTGTTTTCATTGTGGTTAGAAAAAATATTTTCTATGTGTTTTGATCATTTATAATCATTAAAATTGGGCGACACGGTGGCGCAGCGGTTAGCGCTCTGGCCTCATAGCAAGAAGGTTCTGGGTTCGATTCCCAGTCGACCCGGGGCCTTTCTATGTGGAGTTTGCATGTTCTCCCCGTGTCTGCGTAGGTTTCCTCCGGGTACTCCGGTTTCCTCCTACAACTAAAAACATGTCCATTAATGCCTCCCCTGACCCTTCCCCCAGGGCTCCCCTGCAAAAGAGATTCTGAATCTCAGTGGGACTTCCCTGGTTAAATAAAGGTCAATTAAATTAAATTAATAAAATGATTCAAATAATGATGTAAAAATGCATTTGTAAGAACTAGGCTAGTTGACCTCTGAACTGTCACAGAGTTGATCTAGCTATAGGTTTACAAGTCAGCAAAGTGACAAACTTGAGACTGATCTCTGAGATTCGACACTGGATGAAATCATCAGTGGATGGTTTTGAGAAGGGACCAGTGATGACCAGAAATGAGGTGAACCTAAGACTGATCAACTTAACCATGCTAAAGAGGAAATGGAGAAACTTTTGAAGGGCAAATAAAAGAGAACTTTGAACTGCTTCTTTGTGAACACGCGACAGGTTTAGATCAGGAAAGACATTGTGTGTTTTCCCTTTGATCAAAGTCAATCTTATCCAAATTTGAATCTTTTGAGTCTTGGTTGCTTTTCTAAAAACAGGGATTACAGTCCAGAGATACATTTGTCCACCAACAATCGTCTGCGACTTATAAACATAAAATAAATATGAATTATAAAATAAATGAAGGGAGAACTCCAAACTCAGAAGCAGCACGAAAGAAAACTTTCCAGAGGCATGAATGAAGGACTGGCTTTTATGCACGAGAAGAAAATAACATGTGATGTTTGGGCAAAATAAAGAGACGTGTGGAACTGTGCTTCAGGTCAGAAACGCTCCAGTCACACTGTGATTTGTTGAATGTCAAATGGACACAATACTGATGATTTAGTGAAACTTTAAGAGCTGATTCAGTCATGTTTTGATCTGCTTTTGCCTCATGTCAGCGACCTTTGACCTCTGTGAAATCTCTGTGTCAAAAAAAGTCACACAGAAGCAGGATTAACAGACGTGTCCCTCGTCTAAGGATGCACACATCTGATACTGGGATCAGAGTATGATAGTTGTGCTTTTAATTAGACATAATGAGACTGATTATTGGCTGGTGTTGATCCAAAACGTCACATATTATTGGACATTTATTCCAATGAAGTTGTGTACTTGTGATTTGCACTATAAGTAACTGTTACATACCACTTTATGACACAACTGGTATCAGTTGATATAGAGGGATTTTTTGTTTCTCCACACGGGTGATGTGCGCACACCGCCTGTAGAAAGAGCCTCCGCACATCGACACAAACGAAAAAGCTCAGTTGTCAGTAAGTACAAGAGTCTGTCACTGTGAGACATCAACATTTGTGAATGAGATTCAACCCTACGACCCTCAAAAGGTACATTCAGGTGAAAAAACAACGAGAAAAACACAGTCTCAAGCTTCAGACAGATGACTGTCAGACCGGTTCAGACCTGATCCAAACAGCTGCTCTCGTCCTGTTTCGTTGTTTTATTCAAAGAAGTTTCCTCAGCTAAGCAGACTGAGAGGAGCTCTTTTTGCAACACGCATTTGCAGTATCCCTCTATCAGGTATCGGCAGATACTTAAAGACAAAGTATCGGAATCGGTATCAGAACAGAAAAAGCTGGATCAGTGCATCCCTACCTTCAGCTGTTCTTAGTGTCAAATTCTGTCAAATTCATTTCCACCAACTTAATCCAGTTCGACTTATATATGTTTTTCTCCTAATAAATGCATTTTTTTTAGCTCGTGTGACTTTTATTCTAGAGCGATTTATAGTCTGAAAATTTTGGTAAAAGTTATTATGTTTGTGGAGCTTTTGTTATTATATTTTTGTCAGGAAAAGTCAGTACATTATGAGTTTATTACATCTAAAAACTAGGGCTGGGCAATTAATAGAAAAATCAAGATCAAATCATCAATGATTTGGTTGTAAGTTTTCATTTGGAAGATTAAAATCCAATCTTTTGTCAATAAAAATGTGCGGTCAAACTTTGAGGCAGAATATTGATCTATAATGTCAAAACAAATCTAATAAATTGGACATATTAACTCTTTCCCTGCCAATGATGAAAATATCTGTCATTGTGTGGATAAAGGGAACCTGCCAGTGACGTCTAGTTCCATCACAAACCTTTTATTATATGCGGCGATGGAGGGCTTCTCATCTGTAAAGCCGGCGGCACACTACAGGATATTTCGCCAATTTTTGACGTGACAAAGAAAAGAATGTTCCACGAACATAAGGACATTTACAACGATTATTTGTCTCGCAGAAGAACAGAGACTTGACAGACTTGTGGAGTGGAGTGAGCGGAGAACAGTGTGTGTGTCACGTGATCGAGTGGAGAACAGTGTGTGTGTCACGTGATCGAGCGGAGAACAGTGTGTGTGTCACGTGATCGAGGGAGGACAGTGTGTGTGTCACGTGATCGAGCGGAGAACAGTGTGTGTGTCACGTGATCGAGTGGAGAACAGTGTGTGTCACGTGATCGAGCGGAGAACAGTGTGTGTGTCACGTGATCGAGCGGAGGACAGTGTGTGTGTCACGTGATCGAGTGAAGAACAGTGTGTGTGTCACGTGATCGAGCGGAGAACAGTGGTGTGTCACGTGATCGAGCGGAGAATAGTGTGTGTGTCATGTGATCGAGCGGAGAACAGTGTGTGTGTCACGTGATCGAGTGGAGAACAGTGCGTGTGTCACGTGATCGAGTGGAGGACAGTGTGTGTGTCACGTGATCGAGTGGAGGACAGTGTGTGTGTCACGTGATCGAGTGAAGAACAGTGTGTGTGTCACGTGATCGAGTGGAGGACAGTGTGTGTGTCACGTGATCGAGCGGAGAACAGTGTGTGTGTCACGTGATCGAGCGGAGGACAGTGTGTGTGTCACGTGATCGAGTGCAGAGTGTTTCTTTTATGTGTGTTTATAAAAGTGAACAATGAAATGTGAGTGGATTAAAGCAGGTTTTTTAAACGTCACAGGAGAGCGGAGGAGCCGTTGCACTGACGCACTGTGGGCGTGAAATGAAAAGGTTCAAGCAAACTCCGTGTTGGCCATGTTCTATAGTAAAGTCTATGTGCGCCTCACATTGTTTAAGAAGCAGGTGTGTTAGAGATGACGTGTGTAATGATCGTTAAAAACAATCTACGAGCACAAAGCGTTACATTTATTTACAGATGATGAGGCAATGTTTCTTCAGTATTTTACGTGCATGTGCAGCAGGTGAACCTCACGATGATGCATCTCGACAAATAGTCGCAGTGATGCATAGACATAAGGAGAGAAACGACAAAAAATCTCTTAAGAAAATGGTTACTTTGGCCACGTCTCTCCGAAGTCGTAGAGGGAAAGATCGAGCCATAGGCGCCGATTTATATTTTTTTGCGTGGGTGTCCAAAATAATGTGCACACACGCGCGCCACGTGCACGCGCATAATGTGCACGCGCGTCATTTGCACATGTCTCTTCTTTTGCGCGTTCATTTTGTTTCTTTTCTACCTGCAACTAACAGACGTCTGGCTCGCACTGGTGCGTTCTTTTCTCAGTTAACAGAATCCATTCACATAAAGCCCTGCAGAGCCCCAGGTCTGTCCTGCCTGTCAGCGCAGCTCTCACGGCACCGGGCCCTACAAACAGGAGCAGTGCTGTTCGTCACTTCTTTACATCTCAATTCTGAATCGCAACGCACCTTCTCCCCTCTTTCCTGACTTGATTTCCGGCGCTGCTTAAAGCACAGTTGTGAATTAAACCATGATCACACAGGGCAGGGACAGAGCAGCAGCAGAGCGACTGACGCGGGTATCCCTGCATGCAGCTCCGCTCCGCCCCAGTCCGCCTCCGAAAGGGACCACGAGTCTAATGACAGCGCGCGTGGAGAGAGAGCTGCTGTATGAGCGCTTATTCATGCAGACAGATGAAAGAAAGCGAAAGAAGAGTGTGACTATGTATGACCGAATAAATGCGTGCTCTCAGACATTTAGAGAAGCCTGTTAATGAAAGTAGGAAAATTCGCCTGGGTGCTCAGACATTCCAGTGGGTGCTTGAGCCCCGCGGCACCCATGGAATCGGCGCCTATGCATCGAGCCAAAACCCCTGTAGTGTGCAGCCGGCTTTACACAGCTTTTGTTGGTTTAAAGATGAAAAAGACACTCGTCCTCATTGTTTGAATCATGTAAACCTCCTGTTTTATTCTAAAGACATTATTTCATTGTAGTGGCTCAGATTCTTTCACCAAAACAGAGGAAAACAACACTGACATGAAGTTTGATTTAGAAAAAGGAGGCTTTCTCCAAAGTTTCTTGTCAAACTTTGAAATCTAATCATGTAGTCAGTCAGGTGTCATTTGATGTACAACAGAGGTGTCCATCCTAACTTTTGTCACAGTGGGCCGCATTTTCAAGCTTATATTGAGTGGAGGGCCATATAATACATGATCATTCAAAGGTTTGCATTTGACCTACTTTTTCTACACTGCCACACGTTTGTAGGTGCACTGTGTAACTTTTGGACCAAAATAGACCTGAAAAAATGCCAGTTTTGGTCATTTCTGTGACTTTGCATTAAAAAATGATATTTTGTTATTTAACCGGTGGAAGTCTCTTGTATATTTTCATGGAAAAGCTGTATCTTTAGCTGTATTTTTACATTTCAAGGCATAAAACATCCCCTCTCAGATAGACTCAAAGTATTGTTTTACCTTTTTATTCCAATTGAAAGGTCAGAAAGTTACACAGTGCACCTTTAACAAGACGAAACATTCATTTTAGGTTTGAAAGGGAACAACATTTTTGTTCTTTTACTTATGACAGAAGAATTGCTCAAATTTGACTGTAAAACTACAATTTTGTAATTTGGGTCAATCTAGCAGGTAGTCTCGGGCCGCAGTTTGGACATGTCTGATGTTAAACATGTCATGATTCCAATTGCACAAAGCCGAGAATATTGTTTAAATGAGCCTGGCATAGAAGGGGTCAAAGCCAGAATAGGCTGGGTTTTTTTTTTATGTTCATACATGCATGTTTCTTTTGTTTTTGAAAAGGTTAAGCAAAAGATCGTGATCATATTTTATCCCAGATCGCCCAGCCATTTAAAACTGACTCTTTTTAATTATGTTTAAGGATTACTACGTTTGTGGGTGTTTTTATGGACTACCTTACACCACACTGGTCAATACTCAATAAAGAACTTGAAAAACACCCACATTTAGTCGAGTCTCCACAGTTACATAAGATTAAACACACTTATACTGTATATTTATGGTTTGTCTTGAGGTTACACTATTTTTAGCCGTCTAAGTCACAGCCCAGGATGTATTTGCGTCACATAAAGAAGCATTAGCCTTTCCAGGAAGTGTGTGAGCGTGCGTTTGTGGTCAGGACGCTTAAAAGCTGCAACGTATGAATAATTCAGGGGCAGCCTCCTGACTTTCAGAGGCCGGAAACTGCCCCGGACAGAGCCACAGGACGAGAAACCACTCACAGCATCGGATTTGGGAGGTACAGGTGGCGGGGTGGACACTCTGGTGACCACCGTCCCCACCGACCCGTCCATGGAGGAGGTCGAGTGAATGGAAATGATGTTGGGCTCCTTCCCTAAACTCTCCGTGTTCTGATTGGTCCAGAGTTCTTCGTACGGAATCTCCTCGTTGTTTCTCAAGTCTGTGTCCGTCCACTCCGGAGTCATGTATTCTCGTTCCTCTCCCGGCCCCTCCCCCATGGAGTCCCTGCAGCGCTGCGATAGGCCGTCAGATGAAACCCCGCCCACGTATCCTCCGCACATGGAGAGTCGCTGGAGCGCGGGGGCCAGCGAGTCTTGTCCCACGCACACACGGGAGCGTCGAGGGCTGGTGCATCTTCCGTTATGCATTCCAGCTCGGGTCGGGTCTCTCGTACGGCTCGGGAGTACGCGTCCGGGTCGAAGGAGTGACGTAACAGCAGGCTCTCCAGCGCCGCCGTGTGGACAGACGACTCCGCCACGTTAAAGCGGGGCATGCACCGGAGTAACAGGAAGTGGGACGGGGACACTTCCTGTCGGCGGAGGACCAAACACAGCACTACGGTCTTGCTGACGATGTTGAGCAGTTTGTAGCGGTGGCCCTCCCTCACCGCGTGCCGGTCGTACGGGTTGCGGGGCGGGCGAGTCGGGACGGAGACGTTGACGGGAAGGCGGACGCGCTCGATGATGCTGCGGACGGTGTGTTCTCCTCCCAGCATGCCTTGCTCCAGAGGGGAGCGCGTGCAGAAGCGGCCGCGGCAGGCGAAGGGCAGGCTCACGCTCTGGTTGGTGCGGTGGTTCATGCAGACCAGGCACGGAGTTTTACCTGCACGAGAAAGAAACACGTTAGTTTTAGGTCACTTTTGGAAGTTTGTGGTAACTAAAGCCATGGCACCATTAGCCTGGATGGTCTGAGAGGGGCTCTATAATACAACACAAAACAAACAAACAAACTTTGGAGAGGTTTGGGTTCTTATGTTAATGATGGTGAGTGTTTCTGCAGGTCCAGACTTCTGAGGGTTTGTTACATGAGCTGTTGACATCACACATTACACAGTGGGCTGCTCTCTTGCTGTCTCTCTGGGGGCACTTGCACTTTTTGAAACTTTTTTGGTTTTTAAACTGTCCTACAAAATAGTTCACAACTGGATCTGTTACCAAGCTGCAGACTTGGTTAACAGCTGCAGACTTCAATGTGTGGAAACGGCAGCCATGAAGCGAAATATACGAGTATTAAAATTTACAATCTAACCCGGTTCTCAACTGGATCAGTCCGTACTCCGGTCCGGCGTACGGGGCTTCCGTTCTGAAAAGTAATGAGAGGCTCCAACCGCGATCCGTCCGGTCGGCGAGCCGCGCGGCCTGCTCCGTACGTCCGTATCGTTCCGTCATTTAAAATTTCCGGATGCGAGCTTGGTAAAGTTGTGAAAAGAAGACACGACAACAGAAACCAAGCTCGGGGTGAATCGGTGGTCAAGTAAAACTTACGTTTCTGCTACAACAATACAGCAAAATGCTGACATATACACGACTATTGAAACACAGAGGTAATAAACTCCTATACTCATATGCGTGAAAAACAAAAATGAAGACTGAACACCGCATGGTTTACATATCAGGCAGAAATCCCTGAACTCCAGTTACGGAATCGTGCCGCGAGGCCAGCAGAGTCCGTGCATACGCATGCATATCTGGAGCAGTGTGAGTGACAACCGGACGGATCCGGATCTGGATATGGTCTGGATCTGGAGCAGTGTGAGCGGTTAAGTGAAGACACGCTGCAGCTTAGTGGATCATCACAGACAGAAGTCTGGACCAATCACAGACACAGAAGTTGGACATCACAGACACAGAACTGGACCAATCACAGACACAGAAGTCTGGACCAATCACAGACACAGAAGTCTGGACAATCACAGAATACCACAGGAAGTCTGGACCAATCACAGACACAGAAGTCTGGACCAATCACAGACACGAAGTCTGGACCAATCACAGACACAGAAGTCTGGACCAATCACAGACACAGAAGTTACTCTACACAGTTCATTTAAATGTCCTGCATGGATACAACAGACTAAAACACAAATGTGCAGACATCAGCAAATATTTAATAGATGGATCTAGTCTGAATAGCTGTGTCTTTAGTTCAGACAAGTGTATTTTGTCTGAGCCAAAGATCCAAAGCCAAAAGTGCACAAAGTGCAGTCATCATTATTCTGACAATGAAAGAGTTTATTAATCACAGATTAAAGATTCTTCAGTCTAGTTACTGTCTCTTGATATTGAATAAAAGAGTACGCAGTGACTTTCACATTTCCTCATTCTCCGCTGCTCTCTTTCTTTCTTTCTATGTTGGACACATTACGCACAGGATTTATTATTTTTACAGTGTTTTGCCTCGACAAACAGGAAAAAGCTGATGCTCATGTGCTAGCTGTCCTGGGTTAAGTCTATCGGAACAACAAGGTTTTCCCTCAAGTCGGCGTTTGGTGAGGAACACATTGTTTCTGTCTGCTTTTGACCTGAGCCTGTGTCTCTTGTCCAATTACCAAGCCTAAAAGAGGGATGCTCCAGGGTCCAGGGTAAAAGCAAGACCAAAACGACTCACTAAGACCCAGTGAGCAGGGCGCATAGAACTGTACCGTACCGACTTGAGCTTATGGAAACAGGGCTTTGGTCTTGACCCTCAGTGGTTTGTCTTGGTCTTGAATATTGTCTTTAAAGGTCTCTATTAGTGCAGTCTTGACTACTACTATATAGATCAGGGCTATAGTTTGATTATTTCGGCCCAGCTACAGTTGAGTCTGAGTGTACAGTCTGTTACAAAGTCCAGACGTTGATAATAGTCCAGTTGCTTCCTGGTTGATTGCATTAGAAGCTCCTAAAGTGTATTAAACACCAGGTGACTTACTCCTGGGAGTCTTGCCCAGCCTCCTCAGCAGCGCGCTCAGTCCGCTCTTCTCTTTAGAGGGCGTGGCACACAGAAGCTCCGCCTTCCCCATGAGTGACAGCTCGTCTCCGGCCTGCAGACTGAAGCTGTACTGCTCACTGTCGTCGCTGAACTCCCCGGACACAACCTACACACACAACACATCTGTGTTAGAAAACAACTTGTGTATCAATAGAAATGTACAAGATTAACCCAGAAGAACCCAGACCTCTAAATCCTTCAAGGAAAATGATGTGGGGCACAACACAGACTAAATAGAGTGTTTTGGTTTGTTTTAGAAGTGCACCTCAGAGATGTGTCGTGTCACATACAGTATATGTCACACTTAATGATGTCAAATGTAATACAATGTCATCATTTGATTTTAACAGAATATAACAACTATGACAATAACAATTGTTCTTTCAGCAGCTTCCACTGAGGTTGTAAATAAAAGTGAGTTTTTACAGACGTACGAATACATGACACAAATGTGTTGTGTTATTTACCAATGATGTTTTGTCTGCAGTTTTGCCTTATCTAACCACAAATGAGGTTCAAAGATCATCAAATGAACAAATGCATCATAATAAACAGATTTTGTCTAATCTAGATCAGTTTACTGTGAATCTTGAATCTACAGTCTGTTGTACATTTGAAAACACTGGTGTATCAGATAAATGTGGAGCAGAACTCCTGCAGCTCAGCCTCAGGTTTTACCTAGTGACATCACAGTGTGAGTCCACAAACCACTAAATCAGACTTTTATATATACAGTATATACAGTCCTGATCAAAATCTTAAGACCGTTGAAAATTTGCTAAATTCACATTTTGCACATTTGGATCCTAATGAGGTTTTAAAAGGGGGAGATGTGACAACAAATTTGGAACTTTAATTTTAAAGAAAATAATAATAAACTGAAAAAGGTGTTTTTCAGCTGATCGAAATCCAAAGGCTATAAAAGCCCAAATCTGCTCCAAATTCTCCTTTTCTGTCAGCTTTCAGACAGTTATGTCCTCCTGATGGTTAAAGCAAAGAAGTTTTCCTTCTTGAACGTGGCGGGTCATCGAGCTGCATAAGAAAGCCTCTCACAGCGACTCACTGCTGCTGAGGCTGGACACAGTCAGACACTCATTCTAAATGTTCTCCTGACATTATGGAACAACAAAGTCAAGTGTAGACCCCAAAAAATGACCCAGCGCTGAGCCGGAGGATCCTAATGGGAGTTTGTCAGACACAGGGCAGTCCTCCACCCAAATTATGGCCCTCACTGGTTTCCTACAACTGTACCAAACACAAAATGTAGGCAACCTGCAAGTGAAAAAGTAAAGTAGTCTTTAGTCTTATGTTTGAGTTTACTTTGAAGATATAACCTTGTTAAATGTATCTTGTCCAGCTAATAGGAATATAAACCTATCACTGTACTTGAAGCTGTCAAACCTTGTTTAAGATCTAAATGTTACACTTTTTCACATGAGCAGGGGACCAAATCATTTCACAACCACAAGCACTGTTTGTGCTGTGACACTTGTTTTCTATGAGTGAATACAAATGTAAACATCAGGTTGTGTGTGACAAAGGACTTTTCTGTCACTGTCAGAACAATCACATGGTTTCACTTTGAACAAGAAATATGAACTTTGATAAAAAAGCTAATTAAGACACATGAGCAAAGTGTAAAAACGGCCATTTTGGAAATGCTGCTGTGTGAAACAAAGTCACATGACCAGGACCATGATGCATCAGGAGGTTCACCAGGAGTCACTCTGGAGAAAGTCAAAACAGTGAATAAAATCATTTGTAGAAGCTTCCAGAGGAGCTGAAGTGGTGTTACACCAGTGTCACGGTGGAAACAAACGTATGTGTTAAAGAGTGTTTGTTTTTTTTTGACAAAAGGCATGAGCCTCTTCTTTTCATCACAGTGGACTGGATCTGGTGTACAAGGCACATCTGGGACCAAACTCACCTCACAGTCTGTGTACGAGGGCGTCACAGCAGGGATTATGTGTTGAAATCCGCTCTCTGCTTTGTGATTTTTAAATATTGATTCATTTTAGTGCATCTCGGCTAACTCTACTATATAAGATGGAACTCTCCACAGGTGTCGGACAAACAGGAACCAGCCGAACTGCAGTGACGTGAATTAAAAACACTTTTACCAGATTAAAAGAGCTGCAGGTTCAGATTTAGACTGTAACAGAGCTAAAAAAAAATCCAAATGATTCCACTGACAATGTGTGGAGTTTAAAAACATAGTGGAGCATGTCTTTTGTTTTTCAACTAATGACATCATCAGGTGGAACAGAGAGTTTTCAGTTAAGAGAAGAACAGAACCTAAACAGGAAGAGTTTTTGTGTTAAAGAATTGTGACTTGATGTGAGGCATTGACATTATACCATAGATTAAAAAATAAAATAATGTAACACAGGCCCTTGAAGTCTGCCTGTGCTGCTATAGATCCATGCACTGGTTAAAGAAACATAAAGAAGTTGATCACTACACTCAGGGCTGGTGAACCGACGCTCTGGAGCCGCGTGTGGCTCTTGGCCAATCAGAGTGCAGCTCTTTGGCTTGTTCAGAAACATTTGTACCTCCACACTCTATTTCCCTCTCCCTCTCTCCTTCCTCCCTCTAAAACAGTAGTACACTGTGTGCTACTGTCAGTGTTTAGTACAAATCTGTCTTCTATCCACACAGAAAAGGTTAAAACACACAGTGAACTAAACATGAGAAAATAACAGCAGTGCATCTTGTGCAAAGCGCGCAGCGCAGAAATCTTCAAACGTGATTCGTACAGCTTTTGCTTTTATGAGAATGTGACATAAAACAGACACTGACCTGACTAAAGTGTGTGCAGCAGTGTTTTCTCTGCTCTGATCTCAGGACAGTCTGTTAGAAAAGTCCAGTTTACAGGGGCGAGCTAAGAAGGGGTCTGGGGCCCGATTTTTTTTTTTTTTTTTACTAGCATGTATTTTTAATTACAGTAAAATTATACATAATATCACATAATATAAATATCAGTTGTAAAACTCACCAAAATACGGGAAAGTGCTTGGATTCTATAAAAACCTTCTGAGGAGATCCCCTGATTACACCAAAACCTTGTTATATTGAAATAAACTGTATTTAGAATAAAGAGTCTGTGTTGTAAAATCAATTAGATTATTTTTGATTTTCTACTGTTTCTGTTTGCTAAGTCAACTGTCATAAGAGACTGTGATGAGTTGGGCCTCAAAAATGAATTCATGATTAACTGATTGCTTCACAATTGTTGTTATGCCCTTTGATATCTATATATTCTTTCTTTGACAGTAATAGGAATCAAAAACTTCTGACCTCACTAAAGTCTTCAATACTGTGATGCATATTAGGACAATATTACATGTTTGAATATTGTTACCATACTGTTTATGAAGCTAAAATATACCATGAAAAACTCCAAAAGTCTCATCTGAAACTTGGTCCAGCGATGTCTCCTGCTGGTGTCGAGAGAATGTCATGGTCTACAACATTCCAGGCTCAAGATTAACATCCATGGTGATCCTCACAAGGAAAACTTCAATTGGATGTTTTTTCCCAGTATGTGCAGCCCTACAATAGGCCTACCTTTACATGTGCAGCGTTTAAAGTAGCGTTTGTTTAAAGTTGTACCTCATTGTAAAGGTTAGAATACAAACGTTTAGTCAATCAGCAATCAGATCAGTATTTACTGCGGTTATTATATTATCTGTGGAGTTGTTTGTTGTCGGACTGCACCTGAACGCAGCACCAGGCTGACACTGCATTACTAGTGCGCTCTGAGGCAGCGCTGGATTTAAACTCTCACTCCGCTACTAACTGAATGAAGAAAAGGAAATATCAGATGATGCCGCAAACAACAAAACGGACTTTTCTGGTGAATTTTAATCACCTGCTCCTAATAAAAAAAAAAGAAGCCTATTTTTCTAGTCTTGGTTGTCATATCTGTTAGAGGTCCTCCAAGCCCTCTCTATGTCACTCTCAGTATCGGTTCCCAAAAAACCATATCAGTCGAACATTTTTGTAGTTTTCTCCAAATGTGTCTGTTTTGATGAGGTTTATAATAAAGTTTATGCACTAACGTCTTCTGTCTCAGATTGACACAGGTCGCTACATCTGGTGGTGTAGTTGCCATAGTGACACAGTTGTTTGCTCCAAATGCGATGGACTTTTCCTTATGAAAACCTGGTTCAGAAGCTGCACTTTTCCTGCTGTTACAGCCATCGCTGCTTCTACAACAGATGACAAAAGAAAACTTTTTTTTAAAGAGGATTGCGTCAGGACAAGCCCAAAATCCCTCACTGATGTTCATTGCATTTGGTGTTAACAACTGTCACTATGGCAACTACGCCTCCAGATGTAGCGACCTATGTCTATCTGAGACCGGACAACGTTTTTGTATGCCTAATCTGAAAATGTAAAAGACAATGTAAAGCATGTATCTTCTGTTTGTAGTCCTTTCTCTCTCTACAGGTGAACATCGGATTCTGTGTTAAGTCTTTACCTTGACGCTGAACGTGATGGGCTCCATGACAAAGACTCGATCAGGAAAAGCTCCAGCCACTTCTTCTACACTGGAGAATACTGCACCGGGTCCCTCACGTCACGGTCCTCGTCCAGCAGTTTGAACTTCCCTGGACAAACAACACTGTTAGCATGCAGACACACCAGGTCAAAACAGACAGAAAAATCACTTTTGTTCACACATGAACGCACATTTAAAGGAATGATATAACACAATAGGCTAAAATCAAGTATTCATGTTTTTAAAAATACAAACAAATATAAAAGCTTACTATTTCTAAAATCTGCATTGTTTGGCTACTGCGCCATATTGTGCATTCTGTGATACATCAAAGGGCGGTGTTGCCATGAAACGACATTGAATACATCTTTGTCCCCTCCCACCACATTCTGCAAGGAGACCTGTTGCATGTCATTTAAAAAGGGAGAAGACCCATGATTAGATGATACCAAATGACTAAAAACTTTTCTGAGATGTTCTTTCATCATTTAGTTAGTTTACTTCACACTTGTACTCTTGGCATGTTTGAGTCATCTTGTATTGTCCTGCAGCTCAGAAAACCCGTCTTCACCTACCACCTATCCCCGCCCACCTGTCTGTATTTACTTGTGATTACTCTAAAATTAAGATGGCGAGTAAAACATGTAAATGATCACGTAAACACTTTCCAAAAACAAAAAACATATTTTCTTACTCTGTGGCTTACTAAAGTTCAGTTTTACAATGAGGAGGCGGAGCACAGATATTGAGATTTAAGTGAAGGCGATCATCAAAACTCATTGACTTCATTGTCTGTTTGTAGATCAGTATGTAGGCATCCATGTGGAAACAATACAACAAGTGTTGTATTAATGAATTCAATCCACTTCATTCATAAAGAGTTCAGTGGAACTTTGTCAATTCAAAGGCTGTTTTCTTAAAATCTATTTTCTTTTGTCCAGCAAAGAGGCTTAGAGATTAGATACATACTGTAGATAAAGACGAACTGTGAGCTCGTCAAGGAGCTGCAGCTAGAAAAAATGAGTTGCAATGTGAATACATTCCTGGAAGAGATCCTCCATACTCGACTCGCCTTTGGAGGATCGGATGGACCCTCATTCGCTGCTGGACAGGGCGATGTTGTTGCTCCACGCGTCAAAGCAAATACAAGGCTGCTATTCTCTCAACGTTATGGCCCGTGCACACTGAAGTGATCTGTCGCTGTAGTTTCGCCAAGTGGAGCGAGAAGACGTGCAAACCAACGAGGAAGTGGGCGGGGACAGCTGCCGTGAAATATATAAATATAAACACACTCAATGCTTGCTGCGTAAGAGATCATGGACAAGAGAAGAGAACTAGTCCTGTTGGGATCAGCCCAAAACACCACCATCTCCTTGTTAACTTAAATGAAGCCCTGTGCTCTATAATCGCATTGCTCCAGTTAAAAGAAATTCATCTGGACCGAGCCATTTCTTTGCTCTGATTGGCGGCTCATCAGGAGCTCCTCCGCTGACAGACACAGACACATGATTGGGATTTCAAGCGAAATTTGCCGCTCGTCGCATGTTCAATTTTGAATGGTAACCTTCAGAGAGCTCCTCCTTTTTATGATGCACGAAGCGACCAAGGCGAATGGACGCCTGTCGAACAGTGCGCTTTATTTGGACGTCTGCCGCGGCTCCTTGGCTTGTTGTCTACATTCAACACTAGGCATCTGGCACAATTTAAGTGTGCCAGATGTGAATGTACCATAATATGTCCTGTTTGTCACCAAACTTCACTTGTCGTTGTTAGTATTGCTACCTGTTCTCTCACTAACAGCTTTTTAACAGCATTTTAGGTTTTTGCACATTATAGTCAGAGGCTCAGAGTAAGTGCGCAAAAGATGTGACTGTTGTAGGAAGTTTGAAATAAGATTTTTAAGGAAGTAAAAACTCGTGTATAGCACCTTTAACTGCTGTAAAACCAGGAATGTGACTATGACTAAATAACACTTTAATGACCTTTGACAAACCTAATGAACATAAATGCAAAGGCCTAAAGACAAAAGTCACAGAAGTGAAAGTTAAGAGGCACCTCCGTAACCTCTGACCTGGCACCGGCTCCCGTCCAATCAGCGGGCAGCGGGGTCGTCATGGTAACCCATAAAGGAGCCATTCTCAGGCAGAGCAGAGACACGTCTCCATGGAAACCCTCACACACACACAACGCTTCAGCCCGTCGGTCCGTAAATGTTTGACTGGAGCAGAAAACATTGACCTGTTCACTCTTCTGGTTCTGACACTTTGAACAGCTTTAGAATTCATGTGCATTTTATAAAACAAGACAAATCTACTCCGGCACAAAACAGCTCACTGGTTTGTGAACACGTCTACTATAACTGAATGCCAGAGATAACACAAGTACTGATGTCCACTACTCAAGTAAAAGTACAGTTACAACTCAAGTCCTCCTTTACTTGAGTACAACAGGTAAAACCATCTTAACCCCAGATTAAAATCCAGGTTTTTATGACATTTTAACCAATCTTAAATGTTTATTTATTTATTATTATTTTGCAGTGTATACAATTGGTTTGCAATATTTAAAAATGAGAGATGGGCAGATGGGGTTACAGTAAGCTAATATTATTATAAGGCTTTAATCATGTGATAATTTCTCCTTGTTAATGTGTTGACAGAGCTCAGATACACGGCGGCAGCAGGTTTAAGGTGGTATTTAAAAGGAAAACAACTGTTTTATGGGTTTATAAAGTAACTAACGTGTTGGAAAAAAAGTGGGGGAGTGTAAAGTGCAAATGATTCTTGAAAAAATGTTAGAAGTAAAAGTAAGAAGTCACCAAATGTTTTAATACTCAAGTAAAGTACAGATACTCATGAAAACTACTTAAATACACGAGTCAACATACTTGCCATCTCTGCTTTGGTGTGATATTCTCTGAGGTAAATATTGATCACAGTTTTGTAGCAGTTAAGCTGCAAATCATGAAGAAATTGACAAATAAAAGTAGAAAATGACTGGAAGTAATTTGAGTTCTAAAAAAAGACAATTTATATTATAGTTATAATCATTTGTCCCATTGTCACTCCTGTATTATTTATGTTGATTTTGTCCCAGATTTACAATGTGGTTGCTAGGTAACAGTTGTAGATTCCTGACAAAAGACGAGAATGAACTTCACCAAAACAACCAAACTGAGTAAAAACAAGCTCAATGTTGAATGTGAATCATAATCATCTCTCACTTGTCATACAGGTGAGACTACCTTATTAGGTAAAGACTACCTGTACCTAAAAAGCTACAGGTAGTCTCTTATTGGTAATATGAAAATATTACAAATGTTTTTTAAATACCAGAACGAGCAGAGTTACTCTAGAGAGATTTTTTGTTTCTCAACAGGGGCAATGCGCACACACCCGACTCCAGAAAGAGCCGCTGCTCCTAGACACAAACAGCGTCTGTCAGACCGCTTCAGACCTGATCGAAAAAGCTAGCTCTAGTACCGTTTTGCTGTTTTATTCAAAGAAGTTTCCCCAGCTAAGCAGATGGAGAGGGGCTCTTTCTGCATAACGCATGCACAGTAGAGCAGAAAGTCAAGTTGACCAAAATCCCTCTACAGTATACGCAAACAGAGCGTGTAAGGCTCAGGTGTTCTGAAAGCTCCACAGCTCCAAAGAAAAGAAAGATTCTGGAAGCACTTTGGTCAACAGGAATAAGTGGCATGAAGAGGACACGTATTGGCCAAGTAAAGAAGAGAGAGGAAGTGAACACAAAGAACATTTCTGGTGGATTCTGTTAAAAGACACACAAAACATATAAAAGACTAATTGATCTGACCAAAGTGTCATCTGTTCACAAAGTCCAGCCCTGGTTATTTCGGCTTTGTTCGACATGCATTCCAAAAAACATTCAGAAATTTTGCTTGGGGCACAAAAACAGCAGATCACAAAAAAAAAAAAAAAACATCTTCAGGAGCAGATTTGACGATGTGTTTCCAAATGAAAGCTGGTATCCTGAGAAAGCAAACTGGACAAGCAACAGAAGAATAAATCTGCATGAACGTAAAGAAGAAGTTTCTGTGGTTTGTCAGAATATTCTGTGTTATCCATATTGCCCAGATGTATCTTAAAGCAGGATTCTTAGCTGATCCAACAGAAGGCACATAGTTACACCTGCTTTTACAAACTCTAGTGTGAGGACGAAGGAGGTGAACAAAAGGATTTGTACATGCTTCTACACATAAGAGTTGGGTTTATCAATGATTACGTAGGCCGTATTTATAGGATCATGTGACATCACAACTTTCTATGGGCCAAAGACGGATAAACATGTAATGTGTTTCCCACATTAAGAATTGACTTATGGCTATGTTCACACTGCAGGGTCGGAATCTTAATTCTGATTTTTTCATGTGGTCGTTCACATTACACAAAACATGTGACTCCTACTTGTCTATGGTGTGAACCGGATGCGGCCTCAAAAGTGACCAGCATGTGCAGTAAAGAGCACCACGTCACAGGCACAGAGTGTAGTTACACAGCCAAGACACGTTTGTGTCTGTTTCAGGCTGTTTTGTGCAGAAACGGAGCCAAAAGGACCAAATACTAACAGTGAAAAGTTGTGCTAACAAGCTAGCGTACATTAGCATGTTCTGTTTCCTGTCCAAAATAAAGTCAGTCATTTTGAGACGCTCAAAGAGTTGGAAATTTTTAC
>CM076405.1:3975860-4045860 GCA_038363315.1 Mugilogobius chulae | reverse complement strand
GAGAGAGAGAGAGAAGAACTGGGGAGAGAGAGAGAGAAAGAGGAGATAGAGAGATAGAAAGAGAGAGAGAAGGAGAGGGGAGATAGAAGGAGAGAGAAACTGGGGAGAGAGAAAGAAAGAGAGAGAGAGAGAGAAAGAGAGAGAGAAGGAGAGGGGAGAGAAAGAGAGAGAGAGGAGGAGGGGAGAGGGAGAGAAGGAGTGGGGAGGAAGAGAGAGAGGAGGTGGAGTAGCAGAGAGAGAGAGAAAGGGAGAGATAGAGAATGAAAGGGGAGAGAGAGATGGAGCGGGGAGAGAGAGAGGAGGAGAGAGGGAGAGAAGGAGTGGGGAGGAGAGAGAGTGAGAGGAGGAGGAGAAGAGAGAGAGAAAGGGAGAGAGAGAGAAGGAGAGGAGAGAGAGAGAGAAAGGGAGAGAGAGAGAAGGTGAGGGGAGAGAGAGAAAGAGAGAGAAAGGGAGAGAGACAAAAAAGAAAGAAAGATAAAGAGAGAAATGAGAGAAAGAGAGATAGGAAGTAAGAAAGAAAGGGAGAGAGACAAAAAGGAGGGGTGAAGAGAGAAGAGAAGAGACAGACAAGAGAGAGAAAGATAAAGAAAGGGGAGAAATATATAGAGAAAAGATAGAAAGTATGTGAGAAAGGGAAAGAGAGAAAAGAAAGATAGGGAGAGATTCTGAGATAAAGAAAGAGATGAAAAAGGGAGAAAGGGACTGACAAAAAGACAGGGAGAGAGAGAGAAGGAGAGAGACAAAAAAGAGAAAAACTCAGGGAGAGAGAGTATGAGTATATGTGTGTGTGTGTAGAAGGTTTGATGGACAAGAGCTGAGAGCAAACGTGAGATAAACATCCAGACGCCTGGCTCAAAAAAGTGAAATGACAACTGTCAGATAAAACGGCCACATAAAATGTCTCCAAATCTTCAAAGTAAAATTCACTGCATTGAGCAAAGATTTGTACATATTCACAAGTGGCTACTTGATATCTGATTTTATGAATAATCGCAAAAAGACAGAGAAGAGGATAGATGGAAGGTAAAAACACTGAAATCAGCAGGGCTTCTTAATTTCAATCTAAGAGACCTAATTGTTTCTGTAAAAAGTATTCTAGGGCCTGGTCCTTTGGTTAAGAATCACTGATCTACAGGACAATACAAGATTCCTCAACCTGCTGGATTCAATCCAAACAGTTCTGCAAGTAAACCAATGATGAGAGACACTGTTAGAACATGGATGAAACCAAAGTAGTATGGGCAGATTCCTGGTCTGAAGGGTTCACTAAACTTACCCTGATACTGAAGGGGTATGGTGTTCCTACCCAGATACTGGAGGGGTATGTGTTCTTACCCTGGTACTGGAGGGGTATGGTGTTCTTACCCTGGTACTGGAGGAGTATGGTTTTTCTTACTCTGGTACTGGAGGAGTATGGTGTTCTTACCCTGGTACTGGAGGGGTTTGGTGTTTTTACCCTGGTACTGGAGGAGTATGGTGTTCTTACCTGGTACTGGAGAGTATGGTGCTCTTACCCTGGTACTGGAGGGGTACGGTGTTCTTACCCTGGTACTGGAGCGGTATGTCGATCTTGGGTCCGATGACATAATGTCCCTCCTCCAGGCTGTGGGCGGTCACTGTGGTCCACTGTCTGCAGGAGTGAAGCAGAACCAGGTCCTCCTCGGCCAGGCCCTCCACACACTCACCTGGAAAACAACACAACCATTAGAAAACTTACAATGACTGGAATATAATGTGCTCAATAACTATGTAACAATAACCGGTCTTGGTCGGAGAACCGGTCTCAAAACACTTATTCGACCACAATTAAACTCAGTCTTGACTTGCATCTGCTAAGCTTGCATCAGGAGAGCAATGACATGTCCCAGGCAAAGTTTGCAACAAGCCCTGCACAATGTAGACACTGATAATTACAAAGAAGGTTTTGATTTGGTCTCGATGAACTTGGTCTTGTATCAGTCTTGACCTATAAAAGTCTTGTTCTTGTCTCGGTCTTGGGACTTAGAAAAGTCTTGGTCTCAGTTAGTGCGATCTTGACTACTACACTTCTATTTCTCTTAACCTGACTCACGCCAGGTGGATCTGTGTTGAACCCCGACTTTAGTTCTTCCACATTATCCATCTGGAACCTCCCCTGCTGAAAGAGTTTAGTAAAAAGTGGGACATTTAATGTAACTAATAATACTTCAAGCTGGATAAATGTGATCCTGATCTTACTAATTACTTAATTAACAAATATTGTGAGTAGAGATAGACCGATATATCGGTTGGCCTGTCGATATATCGGGCCGATATATATATATATATATATATATATATATATATATATATATATACATTTTTTTTTTTTTTTTTTTTGCATATTGGCAATTGGCCTTATTTTGCTTATTTTTGCCGATATTTGATCAGGCAGTTGTTGAACAGTTGTCTGTAGGTACCGCTGCTCTCACAGTGATCAGCTGAGATCCAAACTAGTTTTGAAGAGAAATGATACAGTTTGTTTTTTATATCTCCATTTTGCTGTTTGAAAAGGAGCACTTTCTTGAATGACTCTTTAAAATGTTCTGAAATGTGCAGAAACATGTTGTATTCATGAAACAATGAGACAACATAATAGTTTAGATAGACTCTTATCTCAGCTATGTTTTCTAAAAAACTAAAATAAGAAAATTGGACTTGAAAATTGGCCATTGATATCGGCATCGGCTGACAACATAAAAAATAAATTAATTAATAATTAAAAAAAATAAAAAAATAAAAAAAATAATAAATCGGCATCGGCCCGAGAAAAACCCATATCGGTCAATCTCTAATTGTGAAAGAATCTATCTGGCTGGTTAAATTTCTACAATATCACAAAAAATAAAAGCACCATCAGTACTTACTGGGTTATAAAGTCATGCTCACGAAAACAAGAAACACTAAGTAAGAGCTGCTTGATAATGGTAAGACTAATAATCACAATATCAAACTGTAATTGGAATCAGGGAAGACAATTAGTATTAGTATTAGTGCCTCTTAAATACAAACTGTGCGAACAGATCAAATGAAACAGGAAATAAATGGTTGCAAACGTACTTAAAAGCACTGCCTGGCTTTTCCACTCACTGAAATACAGAAACATGTTTAAGAACACACTTATGAGTGAAAGTTAATAATCAAATTAATACACACTTTTTGTAATCGATAATACCAATAATCATAATTTAAATTTAGATTCAATGAACTGCACAGCTATAAAAATAAAAACTTTTCAATCTTTAAATCAGTCTCACACAAAAACTGAAAAACTGTCAGAATCATAGTTGTTGCTGATCATTAACACATCCATGAGGGGAAAAAAACATTGACCGATTCTCACTTATTATTACTACTTATTACTTTTTTTTAACTTTATTTACAGTTAGGGCTATAGAAACAAAAAAAAATCAAATACTTTTTATCAGAAGTTAAGTAGATCAAAAGAGCCATCAAAAATGGTGGAAAAACAGGTCACAAGGGTTAATGACTTCTGGTGGTCGTTTGGTCATTTGCAAACATTTCCTTTGTGTCTATCCAGTTTGATTTGATCTTTACCCCAAACACAAAAGCATGAGCGCAGACTCACAGGCAGCTCAGTGTCTGTAATTAGTCCCATCTGTGACACTCGACCAACCCTACACTCATCAGCACTTTTGTAGGATCTGGCAACCCACTATTACACTGCCCCCATGCACGCGGGCCGACACATCCAGTGACACAACGGCATTGATTTGTACTGAGAGCACCACCACCACCACCACCACCATACGTCAATGAGAACAGCTCACATCCACGCTCAGTTCAAGTCAAACCCACTGCACTGGAGCGTGGAAGAGAAGAGGAAGCACAGACCTGGAACCAGCTCACATCCACGCACAGTTTAAGACAAAGTACAGGCCTGGAACCAGCTCACATCCACGCTCAGTTCAAGACAAACCCACTGCACTGGAGCGTGGAAGAGAAGAGGAAGCACAGGCCTGGAACCAGCTCACATCCACGCACAGTTCAAGACAAAGTACAGGCCTGGAACCAGCTCACATCCACGCACAGTTCAAGACAAAGTACAGGCCTGGAACCAGCTCACATCCACGCTCGGTTCAAGACAAAGTACAGACCTGGAACCAGCTCACATCCACGCACAGTTCAAGACAAAGTACAGGTCTGGAACCAGCTCACATCCAAGCACAGTTCAAGACAAAGTACAGGCCTGGAACCAGCTCACATCCACACACAGTTCAAGACAAAGTACAGGCTTGGAACCAGCTCACATCCACACACAGTTCAAGACAAAGTACAGGCCTGGAACCAGCTCACATCCACACATAGTTCAAGACAAGCCCACTGCACTGGAGCGTGGAAGAGAGAAGAAACACAGGCCAGGAACCAGCTCACATCCACACACAGTTCAAGACAAAGTACAGGCCTGGAACCAGCTCACATCCACACACAGTTCAAGACAAAGTACAGGCCTGGAACAGCTCACATCCACACATAGTTCAAGACAAAGTACAGACCTGGAACCAGCTCACATCCACGCACAGTTCAAGACAAATACAGACCTGGAACCAGCTCACATCCACGCACAGTTCAAGTGGATGAGAGAGGAAACACAGGCCTCATCAGTTAGTTCATTTAAAAGGACATTTTTGTGTTGTTTATGTTTTCATGTCAGTTTCTCTCTTTCTGCTTTTAAATGAAAAGTGGTGGACATTTTTAAAGACTCGTGTAAATGTTTTACTAACTGAAGGTCATTTTTGCATGTTTTTCTATACTTCTGTTTTACTAATGATTGTGTTTGTGTGTGTCGTGTCGTCTTACTCCCTCTCCCTTCCCTTGGTGTTTTTGCACTCTAGGCCAATGTAAAAATAAATCCTGAGCTCTTTCACTTTGGAATGTCATGCACAGAATCAAGAAAAATTGATTGATTGATTGATTGATTGATTGATTGAAATCTTTACCTCGAATACATCTTTTCCCCATTTTTTGGAAAATGTAAATGAAATTAAATGAATGAAGATTTTTGAAATAAGTGGAAGTAAAATTTATAAATCCTATGCCCCTTTTCCACTGCAGATACAATTGTTAAACAACATGTATTTGTACAATAAGTTACATTAGAATAAGTCTTTCAGTTTCATACAAAACCACTGAGTGTGACCCTATCGATTAACACTTCAATAAAACAACTAAAACAATCTTAATCTCTTCGTTTTAGGACAATCCATATCTTCTCTAAAACTGTTACATAACATTTTCAACATAACTGCCAAAAACAGTATCTTTAACATACTTTTAAATTGCACTAAGTTTCTGCTTTTTTTTTTTTTTTTTTTTTAAATCCTCATATAATCCACAAATCCAGAGTTTGAAAGACCTAGTTTATTTTTTGTTGTGTGAAGCAGCTGCTCTCCCCTCTCAGATTCTAGCCTCCTTACCTGTCACAAAACCATTTCTGGATGTTTGCTGGTAATACATTTTTTCTTGCCTTAAACATGATTGTAGCTGTAGTAAAGCACACATGGCAGCTAATGTGTTTCTCACATCAAGAATTGAGTTAGAGCTCCAGCTACTGGCTGCAAACACAGTGTAAACAATCCAAGTGATATTCTTCAGCTGCAGAAATGCACAAAACGGGTCTAGATGATTTATAGACCTAAAAACAGAATTTAAGGAGGAATAGAAAAGTGTCTTCATCTAAAAATGCAGTTTTTTAGATATCCAGATTTTGAATGATTTGGTCCACAATTTTCAGCAAGTTCACTTCCTTTAGTTACTATTAATAGTTTTATCCTTATCATCTAAATAAAATGATTAGTTGAAAAAAGAAATTTTCATCGACTAAGACTCCATCATCTGATTAATCACCTGAACGACTAAAGGCCTACAGCACTAGAAATGTTGGCAGTAACAGGAAGTAGTTCAAAGTTTTTAACTAAAGAAATCAGGCCTAGGAGACGAGGACATTTTCCATTTTCTCAGGAGAAATTAAATACTGTTTCCCTCATAAACATAAATATATCAAAATCAGTGTGTTCTAGTGTATCAAGTAGAAAAATAAATCTTAGCCCAGATATTTACCTGGTTGTTAGTAGGGCTGTAGTTTGATGTATGAGCCAGTCTCATTTGACTCTCATTGGAGCTTGTTTGTTCTATGGTGGGCGGGTCCTTTTTCACATTAACCAATCACTGCCATTTGTTTGTTACTAGACGTTATGTATGTCCAGTATCTCCACCAACACAACAGTTGTAGTCTGGGAAGTAAAGTGTAAACATGGACTTTCAAAACAGTCTCATTAGAAAGCGTACATATGCCACAACTCAAAAACAGCGTATTAAATCTACAGTGTACTTCTGCATGATGTGAAAAAGCGCAAAAAGTCATATTTGAATCTAAGTTTCCAACAACTATTAATTAAACGGCAAACTTGCAGAACTACAAACACTTGAGTTTAATATCTGTTCACTGATTGGTCGATCATCTCTCAAACTTGATTCAAGCAACAACAAACACTGACATTCGTGACCCAGAGCTGGAGTGAAATGAAATAGAGCGAAGGCTATATTGACAAAAACAATAATCTGGACATTTTTGGGAGTATCTTGATGATGAATTTCAGAAGATTTTTTATCAATCCAACTGAAATGTGCTTGTTCATGGTAACAGGCTTCGTTCACATTGTAGACTTTGATGTCGTAAGTCCAGATGGTGAACAAAAGTCAGTTTATCCAATAGGTTGGTTTCACGTGACATCACAACATTAGACTGGCCAATGTTATTTCAATGAGGTGGAGGGCAGCTTTCTACTGTGACGTTGTAAACAAGAAGTGAGTTTTCCATCCTAAGAAATGGCCAAAGTTCCATGAACCTGTGACTAGAGCTGTGCAATATATCGAATTTTAGATAATATCATTACTTTAAAGATATGCAGAAATTGAATATCGAGTATATCCTGCAGTAAAAACATGCTACAAAAAGCTAATTTACAATAAATATTGAATAGAATTTGTACACTAAAGTTCTTCACAAAGCAGGAAACAGGAGTATAACAATAGATTTCTGGACTATTTGACAAATACGTATCTGATAATTAAACATGAAATAACATAGATAACAATAATTAGTATTTTGCATCTTTTGGGTAGATTTTCATTGGCTTGAACTAAGATTGCAAATGGAACAAGTGTAAAAGATCTAATTTTACATAAAAAAAGAAAAGAAAAGAAAAATACACTAATTGAAATTATGAAAAGAAAAAAATAATCTGTTCTTGAAATCAGCTAAATTTACTTGTTCTACTTGCAAATCTCTACTTATGAAAGTCAAAACCTGCTCAAATCACAATAAACACTTCTACTAATCAATTTTAATCTTATTGGCACACTTAAGGTTGTCATTTTTCCAGTGTACTAACAAACCTGAAGACAGATTTTAAAACACGTATATTGGACTGTCAATATTGTCAAATTATCGTTAGTGAGATATGACAAAAAAGTATCGCGATATTCATTTTTCCCAGTATCGCCCAGCTCTACCTGTGACGATGATGGTGTTGGTGGCAGCAGTGGAGGAGAAGGTGGAGGAAGAGAAGGAAGAAGGCAAACACGACGCCTTCTCTCATGAACCTGTGGTGTTGGTGTTGGTGTTGGAGGAGGATTAGGATGGTAAACACAACACCATCTTTCATCAGCCTTAATGATGGAGAAGAAAAAGGTACAAAACACCATCTTTCATCAGTCTGTGGTAGTTTGGTGATGGAGATGATTGTGGTGGAGAAGGTGGAGGTACAAAACACCATCTTTCATCAGTCTGTCATAGTGAATTAGTTTGGTCTAAAATAACTGGCATAGGCTCCATTCAACTGCCAACCCAAACAGGAACAAGCGGTAGAAAATGAATGAATGAATGCTCTCTTAACTATTTTGACTATGGCTGGGGATATGGCAAAAAATGAATACCACAATTTCTTGGAGCCAGATCACATTTAGAAAACAACAACAACCAAAAACGACAGCCTAATATTGATATAAAAATAGCCGACTGTACATGTTCTTCACCTTTGACCTTGTGTCAAATATTCACTTAGAATTAGGGTGACCAGCCAAAAGAGGGACATCATCTCTGTTTAAGTGGGACAAAGCGAGGGACATTTTTCAGATGAAAAGTAATAAAGTAGAAGGCTAATAAAATTGCATAGGCTTCTGTTTTGCACAGATCTGTGCATGTCTGTTATTTCCCAACATTAAAAATGAACTCTTTTAGCAGTGCAGCTATGGAAAGCTCAGCTGTGTCATTGCTTTTCCAGTCTTCTTTTGTCAGAGTAAATGTGGACACATTAAATATTACAACTATATATTCATTTTTGAACATGAAGTAAGTCTATAATATTTCTACATTCTGATTTTAACCACATTCGTGTCAGTTTAGTTAACTCTACACTAATCCAAACCCAAGTCACTCATAAAACATTGAACCTGGATCCCCCCCTCAGAGCAGAAGTGAGTTCATGTGATACGCGCTCACCCAGCGTCCTCTCTTCCTGTGGCTGGTTTGTGCAGCTTCGCTCCGGTGTCCACGCGCACTTGTCACATCTTTCGCCCGTTCTTATCACACATGCCACGGCACGTTTATCAAGAGTCAGACCGCATATTTGCGGACATTGAATGAAATGCGGGACACAGCTAAAAATTTGCGTGACGTGAGAATTGAGTTGAAAATGCTGTGCAGTCCCGCACAAAGCGGGACATCTGGTCACCCTACTTAGAATATGACATTGTAACTTTTAATTTGCAGGTTTACCACAGAGAAAAAGCAACAACACACAAAACACAGCAGTGAATGATTAGAACACAAAAGTCGTCGCCTGTTGAGAAGTGAACAAACTCCAATGATGTGATGTCAAAGTGTTTCCAGGCTCGTCCCAGCACAAGTCCAGAGAATATTGTCTGAGTTGAGTGTTCCAGTTGTAAAGCTAATCGTGTGTTCTTATGTGCTGTCACAAGAAAAAGCAGAACACATGTGGTTGAAACTTTTTTCCAGCGGCTTAGTTCTACTAGTTTGAAGTTGAGAAACAATCAATATTAATTGCATAGTTCAAACCATCAGAGATAGTAAAAGTACTGAAGGTCACACTCAAGTAAAAGTACAGATAGGCTACTAATGTAAAAAAAAAAAAAAAACTCTCAAAGTCAGAATCCTGCTGAAACTGCTTTACTTGAGTAAAAGTATAAAAGTAAACTTGTGTAAATTAAAAAAAAGTCACACTGCCAAAAGGTAGTCTCAATAAAACTAGAAACTTGGCAGAGATTTGAGCTTGAATCAAATTTGTCAGTGAGGTGAGTAAAAATGTCTTACGTCAGATTTTAACTGTAATATTTCACCTACTTAGACAGGAACCCCCCTCAGGCTGTTCAGTCGAAGTCTAGTAGGGTATTGCAACATTTTATTGACGTTTTTAATTTGTTGGATAGCTGGAGATATTTAAACCCTAATACTAAAAGCTACACATTCTATTCCCCACCCCACAAGTCATTTTCACGTATTGATTATATACTTATATCAAAACACTTGGCTCCTTTGGTAGAGTTGGCAAACATTGGTTCTATTGCCCTTTCAGATCATGCACCTGTTACCTTGGTAATGCAGCCTCTTAGACCAATGGAATGTTCATTTTCGTGGAAAATCAAGCCATCCTTATTTTATGACGATGACTTTATTAAATTACTGGAAACCCAAACAGACATATATTTAGAGATAAATGATAGTATTGATTCTGATCCAAGAGTGGTGTGGGAAGCATACAAAGCCTATATGCGAGGTATAATTATATCATATTCAAGCATGAAAAAGAAAGAGCGCCTACAAGAGCAACTCAAAATGGAAAACAATATAAAGAAATTAGAAAGGGATTTTTTGGTTTCTAAATCTGATGAGGTGTTAAAAGAATTAAAAAAGGAGAGATTATCTCTTACTAATTTACTAACAAAGAAAGCTGAGTCTGACATCTTGTTTGCCCAGCAAAGATTATTTGAATTCGGAAATAAACCAAATAAATTTTTGGCTCGCCTGGCAAGAAATTTGCCCCCAAAACATTATTTCTTCAGTTTATGACGAGCATCAGACTCGTCAGTTGAGTAATGTAAAGATTAATGATAGTTTTAAATATTTCTATGAACAGCTATACAAGTCAGAAATGGACACTGAAAAACTTGCAGGCGGCTACTTTTTAGACAACTTGGAGATGCCACAATTGACACATGAACGTGCCAAATTACTTGAAGGACCGGTTACTTTAACAGAAATTGATAAAGCAATTTCCTCACTTCAATCTGGCAAAAGCCCAGGGGCTGATGGATACAGTGTCCAGTTTTATAAAGTATTGAAAAATAAAATTAGTAAATTATTACAACGTGTGTTTAACAAATCGTTTGAGGAAGGGGCTCTCCCTAATTCAATGTATTTAGCTCATATTATAGTCATTCCTAAAAAGGAAAAGATCTTGAGCATTGCTCTTCTTACAGGCCAATTAGTTTGCTTGGGTGGATACTAAAATATTATCTAAAATATTTGCAAACAGATTGGAACAGGTGGTAAAAGATATTGTTAATACTGATCAAACCGGGTTCATAAAAGGCCGGAATTCTTCAAATAATACTAGGCGTCTAATTAACATTATTTATCATCTCAACTCTCATCAAATCGAAAGTGCTATTGTAACGATGGATGCTGAGAAAGCATTTGATCGTGTTGAACGTGAATACATGCTAGAAGTTCTTAAAAGATTTGGCTTTCAATCTGATTTATTAGATGGATTCGTCTTCTATATAGTAAGCCTGTAGCTTCAGTCTTAACAAATGGTCTAATATCAGGCCCATTTCAACTCAGTAGAGGTACTGCCCAAGGCAGTCCTCTCTCCCCATTATTATTTGTTTGGCCATTGAACCATTAGCAATTGCTGTGCGCCAAGCCTCTGACATTAAAGGAGTACAAATAGGAGGAGTTCAGCATAAAATTCTTTTGTACGCTGACGATATTCTCCTGACACTAACAGAACCTTCAGTGTCATTACCTGCGTTAATTAAGTGTGTTGAGGAATTCGGTTCAATCTCAGGGTATAAAGTCAATCTTACAAAATCAGAAGCTATGCCTTTGGGGATGTCAGTTACTACAGAGCCTAAATTTGTAAAACCTTTCAAGTGGGCACCTAGAGGATTCACCTATTTGGGAATTAAAGTAACACCTACTATTTCTCAGTTGTATGGTGAAAATATTATTCCTATAATAAAACACATTAAGGATAAAATGTTGAGCTGGATGAGGCTTCCTATATCACTGCTTGGCAGAATCAATTTAATTAAGATGACGATTCTTCCCAAATTGACTTACCCATTATCTATGCTTTTTTTACTTCTGAAGAGAAATAATATTAATGATGTAAATAGGTCTCTCTCTGACTTTATTTGGGCTGGCAGAAAGCCCAAAATTAAAATAGACATTTACAACTTCCTAAAGAGCAAGGAGGATGGAGCTTGCCTAACATAGTAAATTACACAATGTCAATGCAAGCTAGAATTATTTCACTATGGGCGACTGATCAATCAAAACCTCCATGGTTTGAGATAGAAGCAACTTTATGTAAACCATTTTCTCCAATCAACCTACTTGACAAAAGTAGAAGTGAACTTCCAACTTTGGCTAAAGACAACTTTTTAATTACTAATGCTATTAAAGCGTGGAGTACCTTAAGGAAAATATTTGGGGCTAAACACAGACTCTGCTGTTTAACTACACTCATTGGAAATCCAGATTTGGCGGGAGATACCACTGGATCTAACTATCAGAACTGGTATGAAGTAGGAATAAAACGTATTGATGATCTGTGGGAAAATGGAAATTTTAAAACTTTTGAGTCAATAAAATCTGTAAACAAAATATCAACAAGAGATTTCTACAAATATTTTCAAATAAGACATTATGTACACTCTAAAATGAAGACGTTGACTCTCCCGCGAGACTTCAATACATTGGAAAAAGCCATTTTGGAAATCTCTAAACAGACTCACTTCATCTCAAAATTTTATTTTAAGATTCAGCAGCAAACTGCTGACAGATTATCATTCTTAAGAACATTTTGGTCAACTTTAGTTAAAACAACAATAGATCTGGAATCATGGGATAAAATTGTCTTATTACCTTCAAAAATATCAATATGTAACAAATTTAAACAAATGCAATATAATATTTTACAGAATGCATATATTTCCCCTTATATGTACAGTAAATATACGAAAGGTGCATCTCCACTTTGTCTGAAGTGTAAAATTGCTTTAGGAACAAGTTTTCACTGTCTTTGGGAGTGTGACAAAATTCAGCTCTTTTGGCAGGCTGTGTGTAATGAGATTGTTGGTATAGTTAAGCAACAAGTACAGCCAAACCCATTACTATGTCTACTAGGCCTGTTACCTGACATCTTGAGAAAACACAAGGACATTATTCACTTTCTTCTTATGTTAGGACGGAAGGCTATAATGACCAAATGGGTAGGTGATGAGCCTCCAACTGTACATTTATGGAAATCTTTAATATCAGACACTGTCACTCTGGAAAGACTTAGATATTATGTAAAAGGGCAGGGACATGTCTTTATAGCAAAGTTTGGTAGAATGCTGAGTTATTGAAGATTTAGGATAAATATTAGAATAATTTACCACACTAATAATCTGAAAACTATAAAACTGTTATGGTGAGCATTGCTGTGTACTTTTAATTTTGTATAAAGTGGATCTGTACTTGTGTTTGATTTTATACGATTATGTGTTTGTGTTACACTGTACTGGATTGTTTTTTATTCTAAAAAGTTCAATAAAAATAATATTTAAAAAAAAAAAAATGTCTTACGTCAATAGCAAATAATTGTCTTGAAAAAGGAACAAATTAATTGAAACAAGACAGAAAACACATCGAAACAAGTCATATAATCTAAGTACAATAAGTAAAACCATCTGAACCAGAAAAAGACCCAAAATAAAGATTAAAGTGCAGGTTTGAAGACATTTTAAATACTAGAAATGCTTTTTTTTGCAGAGAATAAAGCTGGATTAGAATGTTATTTTCAGTAAATTAAAGTTGTGGTAGCTAACAAAAAGTTAATTGATAATTGCAGCACTTTGTGAAAAAATTAGGTCACAAGGTACTGTCTGAATCGAATAATAAAGAATTTTAGTTCTAATCAGGAGCAGAATGCAGTGTTCTGATTGGCTGAGCTTGGGTGGTCCTCTCTAGTTTCACTTTAAAGGAGAAAAAATGAGGGTTTTAAGTCAAAATTGCAACCAATCTTCATACATTTGATATTAACAAGGTGTCGAAGGATTTATGAGAGAAAGTTGTCAGATTTAAAACCTAAATGTTGTTTGCTGTGTAAGAATCCCCTACCCCAGCTTTAATTATAATTTAACAAACTTTTTTCATGGATAACTCTGTAATGGTTAGAAATTGGAATGTTTTTGGCAATTTTCAGTTGTACATTCATTTACACAGCTTTGACACACAGCAGCTCTGTACACTGGAAAAACAATAGCTTAGGGGCTTATAAAGTAACTCATCTGTTAGTAAAAAGTCACCACATTTTGTAATAGTTAAAGTACAGATACTCACAATACTTAGTTACTTTCCTAAAATCTCATTTAGTCACAGCGGTGGACTTCACAAATGTGCCTTGACCCTCTACAACGACGCGTATTATGTTTTACAATCAAATAGCAAAAGTGTCATTTGTTTAAGAGACACAGAGGTTAAGAAAACTACAATGTCTCTTTTGTTACTCCTCGCTGTATTAAACCAACAGCTTTTCTGAATCCTTGGAAAGTCATTTGATACCATCTGGGACTTCTGCTCTCCTTCCATCCCACGCACGAGTCAAAAACCGACAGATCAAACCAAACTGTTAACGTCCGTGGAGCTCTTTGTCAATAGCTAACCTCGTCCATTTGCAAACATCACAGATTCAGGTTAATCAACAGCCCTGGCTCTGAGCAGAAGAGCGTAGTTTGACGGACGTGTGCGCGCCGTGCCAGGGTCGGTTCACAGTTTTTCCCTCGCTCCTTTTTAGTATTCCTCACATTCATCGAGAGATTACGACATTTGCATATGAAAAGGGACGGAGCAGCACTCGAGCAGCACAACAGACACTTTGTGGTGCACCGGACACTTTTGGCTGTGACGGGAATCCTGCACGACGACGGCATCGGAATGGGACGGATCCGAAGGAACGTAAAGGCAAAAGGATGTAAAAGAAAAAAAGTCCCAGGAGAATTTAAACTGCTAAGTAGCCGTTCTGCACCAAGTCATTCCACTTTCTTTTTATTTTCCTACACCGTATACTTGAGATTGTGTTTTTGCATTGAGGATATTATCTGAAACTGGATATATTGCACAGCTCTACTTGTGACCCAATGCAGCCTGTTTCATTACAGACTAATAAAGTTTACCTTCATGTTGCAGTCAGACTCGACCAGTGTGAGGTACAGCCAAGTGTGCCTTGAAAAAAGTGCCAGTTTCTAAAATTCAATCAATGAAACAAATTGTTTGCCATCTTGGAGTGTTTGAACAACATTTCACCAAGAATGAAGCAAAACAATCACTATTTAGTCATTTTAATAATATCACACATTCTAAATGTCCATGCTGAGAGAGTTAATGGAGAGAAAGGACATTTTCTCTTGTAAGAGTTCAATAAACAGCTAAAACAGGAAAAATAAACTACAGTTTGATAACAAATTCAACTCACAACAAGTCTACTGAGCACTGGGTTTGTAACTGACATGTAAAAAGAGAAAATCAAGTCAACAGTTGTAGCAAAGCAGATAAACAACAAGACTTCAGCTTCTCACATTTATCAGACATTGAAATCACACACAGTTGAACTCATTACCTTATTAATGCCACTCATTCTAAATGTTGCTAAGCCTTTTTGGAGAAAAATTACGTCAGTGCATAACCTCTATAAAAAATTCGCTCTAGCCTCACAGCAAGAAGGTCACAGGTTCGATTCCCGCACGGCCCGGGGTCTTTCTGTGTGGAGTTTGCATGTTCCTCCCTGTGTCTGGGTGAGTTTCCTCCACACTCTGGTTTCCCCACCAACCAATAACATGCAGATAGAGAACAGCTGATGTTGGTCGGAGGTTGAGGCGCCAGGTGTTAGGTGCCACACTGAGTGAAAAGAAATCTGTCTGTGTAGAAATAAACCATTCATTCATTTCATTTAAAAGTGCACTATGTAACTTTTCCAACACAGAGTTTGGTCACTACTTTGACAATGTTCCGAACTACAATATTGAACATCCAGCATGTATTTGATCAATTATATATCATTTTATTTATCAAAAAAAAAAAAAAAGAAAGCTTTAAAAATGTTTCTAAATTAGCTTTTCTTTAGATCAGGGTCTCAAACTCAAATGAAGCTGGGCACAAATCATCAAAGTCAGAGTTGGTGGAGGGGAGCGAAGGCAAGTAACTCAGTATTTTTCTTTAAGTACTGTACTTTACTTGAGTATTGAAAGATCTGGACAGTTTTTACTTTTACTTCTTACATAGTGTAGCTACTTCTACTAGATACAATTTAAAAGCAGGTGAGTTACTTTAAAGGTCCATAAATAAATACATTATAATGAATTCGTTGCCAAGCCCGTCTCACACTCCACAACATCACAAACCAACTCCGTGCACTGCAAAAAATGTATATTTAGATTGGCTAAAATTTTTTCAAATTTGGATTTTAATTTGTATTTTTTATGGTTAAGATGGACCTATAGAATATTTGACTTGTTTTCTGCCTTGTTTCAATAAACGTGTTCTTATTTCAAGTACCAGGGTATATGCAGGGATCTTGAAGTTAAATTTTTTTTAAGACTTTTAATACCTCTAAAAACAAAAATTAAGACTCCATCGCAAGTCATTTTTGTGTGGTAAATAATTAAAAACGGCTATTCTTGTGAATCATGATAGACATAGTTAACAGGCTTAGTGGGGAAAAAAAAATCTTGAATCTTAAATACAGTAGTTTTTTCCAACTACTGTATTTAGCAGAATCAGACACTAATTTTAATCTTTTGAATCCTAAACAAGTAAATCCAGACAAGTGGGCGGGGCTAGGTGGTAGGTGAGAACACTTGAGCTCCAGTTAAAAAACAATACAAGATTACTCCAACATGTATGAATCAATTGAAATAACTTTGAGTAAACTAATGATGAAGAGAGGCCATTATCACAAGGTTAAAATCTTTGAATAAAACATTTTACATAATAGGACCCCTTTTAAATTTTTCTACAGCTTGATCAAGAAGCACCTTATATTTGTGGGCAAATTTTGCTTAAAACAATGTATATTATTCAACAAAAAAAAAAAAAAACTCTTACATCAAACAAACTCAGTATTATGGACAAGACAAGGCAGGTTTTATTTCCTCCTTTAGTGCATTTAGTCAGATTAAAGACAATACATTTGTAATTCATATTGACCTGCTCGTCTCCTTGTGTCTTAGTCTAATGTCAGACTTTTTGTTTGGCATTATCTTGTCTATTTAAAGCACGTGTGTTTTATTGCTTAAAACCAGCTTAATAAAAGGATAAATTCTGTGTGTGAGCAGATTCACATTTCCACAGATCTGACTTGTGGCATCATCTGCCAGACTCCAAGCAGATACTCCTCACTAAGGAAGTTACAAAGTGCTCCTTTAATAACCTTACTGCCCTATCACAAGCTCTGAATGGAGGAGAACGAAGCATAAATACAAAACATAACTTTGTAATTTCAAAATAGATCTAATATTGTCAGCTCCTTTGGCCTAGATTTTTTAAGTCTTTATTGGGTTAATTAAGAAGTCCCTATCAAACTGAGAAGACAGTGTTAACACAGATGTACTGTACATTTTTGTTAATGATGTAAGACATTTTTCATCACAGCAGTGGCAAATTCAAGCTCAAAACAAGTGCAAAAGACTTGAAACAAGTGAAATATTTATATATTTTCATTCTAATCTGTCTGAAATAACTAAAATTAAAATGAATTTTCTGAATTCTCGTTATATTAGCAAAATATTCGGAGGCATGATTGTACTTTTACTCAAGTAAATGAATTTCTGCAGGACGTTTAGTAACTTACTACTACTTGAATAGATTAGAAAACTTAAGTAGCCTACTGCTTTACGTAGACTGATAGAGGAGCGACATTCCAAGCTAGCAGGAAACTTATAATGCTCCTTTAAAGTTTAACAGACAATATTCACACAATAGATTTGAGTAGATGTGCCACGAAAAAAGAATTCCACCAAAAAGCGTGCCATGAGCGAGAAAAGGTTGGGACACACTGGACTAGACCGCTGCCGAAGCATCTCAAAACAACACCGCTGAAACTTGCCCGCTTAATGTCTCCACTTTGCAGACTAAAGTGCGCCGAACCGTGCCTTACCGTGCGCCAGGCGGACCAGAGTGGGCAGGCGGAACTTGCTGACCACCGCGTCCAGAGGCAGTGCCAAGGGGTTCCAAGTGATCTCCGACAGGCTCGCGGACAACTTCTCCATCCTCCCGGGTCATCACGCGTCCGGACGGCACAGCGGCGTGGACGGAGCGGGGGATGGACGAGGTGAAGAAGAAGAAGTAGAAGAAGTAGAAGTAGTAGAAGAGGAGAGTGTTCGTGGTGATGAGGGAGATGGTGGAGGCGGAGGGATGATGGCAAAGAGTTTCGCCATGTTTGAGAGCGCGGACTGGAGAGAGTCGGTGCGCGGCAGAAGCAGAGGCGGCAGCAGCGGCAGAAGCGGCGGTGGGAGGGACCGAACGCACGCGCACAGTCCCGCCCACTTCCCCTCGCGCCACACGTGAATGACAATTACATTCAGTGGTGGAAAGTAACTACATAAGTAAAAGTACTGGACCGAGTCGCGCCACTTTCCTTCCTTCTCAATCAAAACATTTCCACTCAAAAAATTAAACGTACAACAGAATAATCAAAGTTAGAGTTGGTTGAGGGTCACATTTTAAAGGTGCACTGTGTAACTTTCTGGCCACAAACAGACTTGAATAAAAGCATGTGTGTGTGTGTTGCCATTTAGATTTTTTTTCGTATTGCACTAAATAAAGAATAAAATCTGTGTCTTTAGTGTGATGCATGACCACTATATGGACAGTTATATGTTCTGGAGGAACCTGCTCATGTTGTTGTTTCTATAGAAAAGCTGATGAAGCTGTAACTTTCACATTATGGCTAGACCATTAAGAACTTCCCAAAGCATGGTTTTAACTTTCTAATTTGGGTGAATTGTGTAGCTAACTTTTCACCTCCAGAAATTATAGAGCACATTTAAAAGATCACTATTTTATATTCTCTATAAATGTGCATATTTCAGAGCACTTAAAAATCAAGAATTACATCACACACCCAGTGTCCAGAAACACTGAGGCAATGTGAGGGAAGCATCTGCCAAAGGACTCCACAGTCTCACTGTGGCTCCTGGTGTTCCAGCGGTCTCCCATCCAAGTACTAACCAGGCCCTTATTTGCTTAGTTTTTTTTTTAGATCTGGTGAGATCAGGCTTTTATTTGATTTGATTTTATTTAGGTTTATTTGATAGGGACAAGTATGTTTTTGAGCTCATGGGGAAAGTGGGGTGAGTTGTGCCAGTTTTTACTTAACTTGCCTTTAGAGCGAGACCATGATCTTAATTCTTCAAACTACAACATGAACATCTTTGGAAATGTTGTTTTTAATCTCAAATATATTGTTTAAGAAATACAGCTTTTGAAAAAGAAGTTGTCATGTGGCACAACTTGCCCTGTGTGGGGGAAGTTGTGTCTTTGGACAGATTAAACTGAGGTCAATTGTGCCATTTATTATTACAGTAAAAGAATATATTTTAATCTAAAAAACAGATAATTTATACACGTTAACAAACTCAGTATACATTTTCTGTTTTTTAAACAGGTAACATTAAATAATAAACATTCGGAGCACAACATGAGCAGATCTGATCAGAACTAAAGGTCTAAAGGCCAAACTTGATGGATTAGATTGGTCAGTCTAATTCTCTTACATCCTGGTCTTATTTCTTCATTTTTCCATCTGTGTTTGGTGTAAAATGAAGAATTAGATTACTTTAGTGATAAAATGACACAATTCCCATAAAATATTTTTTCAATGATTCATTAAAGTGGTGTCCGTGGCACAAATCACCCCAGGCCCACCATTTTGGAAAAAATGCATCATCTGTCAGATTTGAGCGAACATCATGTCAGCTTTACAGATTCCAAATATAGCTTACCAAAGCACATGGGTGAAATATTACAAACTTGCAAATAATTGTTAAGTTACAACAATCAAAAAACCTTGATCAGAGAAATTTTACTTTGAAGGGCAAAATATAGTTTTTTGTATTTAAACGCTCTTATTTCTCCTGCAATAAGGCTCCATCTTTACAGGATGTATTAAATGGATCAGTCTTCAATAATGTATAGTCACAAAACTCATTTTTCTATGGTTCTGGCACAACTTCCCCACTGACACAAATCATCCCTTTCTCCAATATTTTAGCCATGCAAGGCTAATTATTAACGTCCGTCCTAGTCCGGTTTTACATGAAAACAATCAAAATACAATGCAACACAACACAATATTAAATACAGTACACATAGTCAATTCAAAACAGGTCAGTGGTTACAAATCTGAGCTGTAATTAAAAAATCTTTAATTTTTGTTTAAAAAGAACCCAGTTTGTCTCTCCTTTCAATTCTACAGGTGTGTTCCATTTTTGATGCCTACAGTGAAAGAAGACTGTCCAAAAGTTGTTTTGCGTCTAGGTACTCTACTCTCTCTGAGCCCCCCTGGTAACTGACCCTTCAACTGACAAGTACATATGGCCATTTAGAGACTATATTATTAGAACTGCTTGAGTCTCCAGTCAGTCCAAGTCCTGATGATACAGTAAATTGATATGTCTGAGCTTTGTTTGTCTTACACTTTTTTGAACCTTGAGTCAGTAAACAAATTACAGCAATTACCTGAAAATCTAAATAGTTTTTTTTGTACCTTCTTTGACTTGCAATCCAGTATTTTTGTAGACTTAATGTGGGTCTCAGGTTGTGTGTGGTAAAATATGTGAAGCACTAAGAACATCCCACGCTCAGGAAAAGCCAAACATGGGCATGTGCTACTTATTCCAACTGGTTAAAATGTAAACCTGAAACATAGTAAACCAAGTGAGCCATTCACAGAGTTTTGTGCTTTTTAGTAATAAATCCATTCCACTATACTTCAGTGACTACAATATGTATACATTCTGAGTAAAACCCACAAAGAAACGATTTAAATATCAACTTTATTGGTTCCATATTCACAAAATTAACACGAAGCTGGTCTCTGGTCGATGCATTAGAACAGGCAGGTGGGTCACACAGCAGACAGCTCAATGGGCCGGCTCTGTAGAGGGAAAACACAACAGCTACTAATCTGTCCAGTAGAGATAAGACTGCATCAAGGTGTTCTGCTACTAAATATGCAACATACTCAACATTATTATTCTGAACTACACATTTCATTAGATTAAGGATTTTAAAGTTTCACTAAACATTTTGCAAAGATCACCCAAGTTTAGACATTTTTTTCAGATTCCAAATGTACTTCCTGTTCATAGATCATGACATCACACTAGGGCAGGCCTATTCAACTTAAAGAACACATATTATGCAAAATCAACTTTTTTGAGTTTTTAATCCTATTGTAAAGTCGCTTCCTCACCAAAAAGGCTGCTGAAGTTTTGTTTGTGAGATATCTTTTGTTCTCCCAAAAACACTGTCCTGAATGTCCCAGATCTGTGATGTCATAGATAGATCTCTGAGATCTTCTGCTCTGTTTTTAAGTCCATAAAACATCTAGACTCGTTTTGAGCATTTCTGCAGGATTAGCTCATCGGGCGAGACTGGTTTGATTTCATAACCTCTGTAATTTTCTTTGGAGTGAGTAAATAGAGCTCTAACTCAATTTTTGATGTAGAAAACACACACAACCTTTGTGTGACTGTACTAGACCTTTTTATTTGTTCTGGTGCATGAGATTCCAAAGTGGAGGTGCTCCGGAGCAGGTTTGAAGGAAAAAACAACAAAAAAAAATCCATAATATGTGTCCTTTAAGGCTCGAGGTCGGCTCTCCAACAATCTGCCCTGGCACTCAGTTTACTTTCTAAACATTACACAAATATATATTTTATTTTTGTAGATTTAATTCTGGGTTATTACTTGACAAAAAGTGGCCAAGTTAAATGTCTTGAATTAGACAATAGTCATCTTGAGTTTATTATATTTTACTGTCTGAAAATAGGATTTGCCAAGTAGATCTGGTGTATTTTTCTTGTTTCAATTTTCACTCATTTCTAGTGTGAAAGTGCTGTATTTTTCATATTGTTTGCAAGTCTAGTCTTACGAGTTAAATAATGCTCGAATAAAGATAAATATGACTTCATTTAAGCATTTATTCACTCAATATTCAGGTTAAAATGATCACTTTTTACAGTGTATACCGTAGACCTGGTTTGGTCCTGGTTTTAATACCGAGTACTCCAGGTTCAGATTTGGTTACTAGCAATAAAAAAAGACCACAGCATTAGTTATTCTCACTATAGAAACAAATCTAGTTCTGTGAATAAAGTGCACAACCTTGTGTCAGAAGAGGTGACAACGGCAACTACTCATAACCGGCCCACATGCCGTGGTCCTCGGGAAAATAAAGTTGAACTGCCCTGCACTAGGGAGTTCATAACTTGGGCCTCACTTCTTGAGACATTAAAATACACAACAAACTCATTTAGTTGAGTTGATGTTTATAGAGTCATTCAAATATGTTCTTTGTGAGAAAATGTAGAATGTCCTCGTCTCCACAGTGTGATGTCATCTGTTCAAAACTCTGCTCTACTTCCTGGTATTTTCAACAACTTTTCTTCACAAACTTTTTTTATGATTCATGTGAAACAATCATTTATATTGACATTATTTACAACTAGAGTTAATTTAGTAAATTCAATTAAATACGCACTTTAAACAAGAATCTGATGAATTTCTGCTTTTAAAAAGACAAAATCCTGTGTTCTTTACAGAGGCTGTTTTCTAAATTGCATTAAGTGAAACTGCAATTAAGATTTAATCATGAAATGTGCAACTCTAAATGGAATCATTCCACAAGTTGCAACAATGTATTAAGTCTATGAAGCCAGCACAGCCACCTTGTCAATGGTTCTATTAAGATCATAAACAATAACAAAAGTCTACGTAAAAATCCATCTAAAACATGGATACTTACTGCTGTCCTTCACAGCTTTCTTTCCTGTGAGAGAAAAAACAAAACACAGATTAAGTCAATCACATCCAGTCCAAGTCGACAGTGACGTTTCATGTTCTTTAAGTTAGAATTCAAAGATTCAGAGACTTAATTTGAGTCAAGTAATTTTTTTCCACAAACACAGATCCTCAGTAAAAAATAAATATGCAGTATAGTGAAGAATGTCAGACACTAAAAAGAGAAATGTGTTAAGTTGAAATGTATAACAGCTTCAAAGTTTGTACAGTTTAAAAATCATCATTAAAACTCATTTAATTTAGTTAGTCTAAAATACTAAATAAGGTTAAATCAAAACGTGACATTGATTAATATATTTTTTATGAGTGTAAATGTTATACTCTGTGTTGGATCAGCCTCAGTCACTCAAGTGTTTGTGGGCTGTTCCTTTCCCTGCCAGCGGTTCCTATGAGCCACTCTGGGAGGAAAGAAACCTGAAGGAATCGTTTGTGACTGCTAATAAAGAAAAGGAAAGACACTCAATGCTGTCAGTCTGTCATTTCAAGTTCGTTCTGCAAAAGTAGGTCCTATTTCGTTTTATATCTTCACACTCTGCTTTTAAGGGGCACTAATACTCTGAGCTCCCTCTAAGCAAATAATCGTTTAAATAATTGTGATTGTAGTTATAATTTAAATAATTGTGATTCTTATTTTTATCCTAATCGAGCAGCACTATCTGTCAGTCTATAAGCTCCATTATTAATCTTACCTCCATAGGATAGTTTGTAGTAAAAGTATCCCATGATGCCCAGGCCGACCCACATCTCCTGGTAAGCCTTTGTGTAGTAGGGGCCCACCTTTGCCCAATAACTTGCAAACAATCGTCCAGCCATCTGCAATACACATAGAACAAATATTTAAACATAAAAGTTTGTGCCTTCCAAAAGTGAGATCAAGTCATTGTTTTGCAAGTCCAAGTCAAGTCCCAAGTCAAAGAGAGACAAGTCCAAGTCAAGTCCCAAGTCAAAGAGAGACGAGTCCAAGTCAAGTTCCAAGTCAAAGAGAGACAAGTCCAAGTCAAGTTCCAAGTCAAAGAGAGACAAGTCCAAGTCAAGACCCGAGTCAAAGAGAAACAAGTCCAAGTCAAGTCCCAAGTCAAAGAGAGACAAGTCCAAGTCAAGTCCCGAGTCAAAGAGAGACAAGACCAAGTCAAGTCTCAAGTCAAAGAGAGACAAGTCCAAGTCAAGTCCCGAGTCAATGAGAGACAAGTCCAAGTCAAGTCCCGAGTCAATGAGAGACGAGTCCAAGTCAAAGAGAGTCAAGTCCAAGTCAAGTCTCAAGTCAAAGAGAGACAAGTCCAAGTCAAGTCCCAAGTCAAAGAGAGACAAGTCCAAGTCAAGTCCCAAGTCAAAGAGAAACAAGTCCAAGTCAAAGAGAGTCAAGTCCAAGTCAAAGAGAGACAAGTCCAAGTCAAGTCCCAAGTCAAAGAGAGACAAGTCCAAGTCAAGTCCCAAGTCAAAGAGAGACAAGTCCAAGTCAAGTCCCAAGTCAAAGAGAGACAAGTCCAAGTCAAGTCTCAAGTCAAAGAGAGACAAGTCCAAGTCAAGTCCCGAGTCAAAGAGAGACAAGTCCAAGTCAAGTCCCAAGTCAAAGAGAGACAAGTCCTAGTCAAGTCCAAGTCAAAGAGAGACGAGTCCAAGTCAAGTCTCAAGTCAAAGAGAGACAAGTCCTAGTCAAAGAGAGACAAGTCCTAGTCAAGTCCAAGTCAAAGAGAGTCAAGTCCAAGTCAAGTCCCAAGTCAAAGAGAGACAAGTCTAAGTCAAGTCCCAAGTCAAAGAGAGACAAGTCCAAGTCAAGTCCCAAGTCAAAGAGAGACAAGTCCTAGTCAAGTCCAAGTCAAAGAGAGACAAGTCTGAGTCAAAGAGAGACAAGTCTGAGTCAAAGAGAGACAAGTCCAAGTCAAGTCCCAAGTCAAAGAGAGACAAGTCCAAGACAAGTCCCAAGTCAAAGAGAGACAAGTCTAAGTCAAGTCTCAAGTCAAAGAGAGACAAGTCTAAGTCAAGTCTCAAGTCAAAGAGAGACAAGTCTGAGTCAAAGAGAGACAAGTCCAAGTCAAGTCCCAAGTCAAAGAGAGACAAGTCCAAGTCAAGTCCCAAGTCAAAGAGAGACAAGTCCAAGTCAAGTCTCAAGTCAAAGAGAGACAAGTCCAAGTCAAGTCTCAAGTCAAAGAGAGACAAGTCTGAGTCAAGAGAGACAAGTCCAAGTCAAGTCCCAAGTCAAAGAGAGACAAGTCTGAGTCAAAGAGAGACAAGTCCAAGTCAAGTCTCAAGTCAAAGAGAGACAAGTCTGAGTCAAAGAGAGACAAGACCAAGTCAAGTTCCAAGACAGAGCCCCACTAGTTCAAGTCTTCTGCTTTTAGGGTCAAGTCTTTAAATCAAACTACCAAATATACAGTATCTTATATTTCTAGAACTTCATAGATTTTTATAAATGATCTGGTCACAAAAAAGAAATTAGGAGGGTATTGTTTCAGTTTGTAAATGTAAAATTACACAGTATTTTTTTTAGAAGAATCAAGTCAAGTAAGTCTCAAGTCATCAAAATAGTGGCTCAAGTCTGACTCATGTCTAAGTCCATTTGATCTGGAGAAACTTCAGAATATATTTAACTTTTAAATGTCCAAATATAAACACCTTTCTGAAAGTAAACTGAATTTTATATCAATATGACTTTGCTTTCACTTGTAAAGTTAAACTGGCATTAACTAAAATATAAAAAAAATATAATAATAAAAATTCGGATTATCACAAACATTGAAATATTGTTAATTATTAAAACTTCTAGTCCATCTATAGATACAATCATGATGAAAATGAATAGGCGTGTATTTATATCCACCTGACTTTGTGCTTTCACTTGTAACACTAAAGCAGAGCTTATCATTTTAGCTATAACGCATGAATTATCAACTAAATAATGCACGGAAATATATCATGCCATCTCAAAATGCACTATATTTGTTACATCATAATAACACTTTGAAATCCATGATGTCACGTATCAATTTGAACATTTTAAACAAGCTTTTGAATGAAATAGGCAGCTACCCTTTGTGATGCTAACTAAGCTAGCCTGATTTTAGCACGTGAACACACCATACATTCAAATATAACGAGAATCAAACCTCTCAGTAAAGACCAACCGTTTTGTTTGAACCTACGAAACGTAATACATCTAAATAATAAACGATAGCACAATTACTTTTCTGGTGATTTGCTGTGGAAGGAAGGTCAAGCGAGCTGCTGCGGCTAAACGTCAAAGTCGTGGCGATCAGGCGGCTACTTCCGGTGTTTTGTAGTATCTGTTTCCGTGCACAGCGCCCCCGCATGGAACCAGGCAGAGCCGCAGTCACAAACACAAACACCTGAGTGGCTCCATCTTGAGGACACAACGTGGACATGGATGGTAAAAAAGATCTTCGGTAACATTTAAGTTTAGCATTTTGGCGAGTTAAAAGCTTACGATTAATGCTCGGTGATTTGTGAATAGTTTTAATTTGAAGACGTTATAAACTTGGGTCACGTTATTTACTGTTTAATGGCAAACTTAGCTAGAAGCTCATAATAATTAATTAACCATATTAATATATTGTATCACCACTAGGCAAGATTTGGCAATTATAATATAATGTTTTCTCATATCTAAGACTTACATGTTTTCTTAATTTCACCATTTTAATATTCTTTTCTTACCAAGAGGTAAAACCCTAACCTAATATTTATTTTGGTAAATTGGCCAACACTCTGTTTGATCCCGTAAAGGAGACATAATTGTGTGTTGTCAATGTATTTAGGAAGAAACTAAGACAAACGTATATCTATATTCAAATTTTCTTTATTATAAAACACAAAAAAATGACCTAAAATCATAGACTGTATAATCACAGTCTATGCCTAAAACAGCTTACAAATAAAAGCAGGTCTATTTATTTCTTGTTCAAAACCTGAACTGACACCTTTTTTATTATTACATTGATATTATTTTGCAACAGATTTAACACTTTTCTGTTTTTGGAAAGTGGCTGCACCAGGGTTGCCAAATTTTGAGAGAGCAACAATTGACCAAGCCTTTGAAAAAAAAAAGAAAAAAGAATCTCAAAACAAGCAACATCACCCCTTCAGTAAAAAAGATTAAAATGGTCAATTATGATTGATTGAATGAATGAATGGTTTATTTCTATAGCACATTTACATAGACAAATGTCTAAAAAAGTGCTTCACACAGTAACACCCCTACCTCAGCAATAGGAAGCAGCTCAGCAGAACTAAACACCTGGTCCCTCAATCTCAGACCAACACTAAGCGTTTACTAACTTGCATGTTGTTGGTTCATTCATTCATTCATTCATTCATGCATTCATTCATTCATAATCCATTAGAACATTGCGTTAATAATAACATGTACTGATGATAGCATTTCAATAGTATTTTTAAGAAGAATACATTTGAAATGAAAATATGTTAAAAATCTATGTTTCATTGATGAATGTATATCTCCAGGTTCAATCTGAAGCTTTTTTACCGCTCACTGGATGTTTGGAATCTAATGAATGAATGAATGATTTATTTCTAGAGCACATTTACACAGGCAGATGTCTTCCAAAGTGCTTCACACAGTAACGCCTCCTCACTCCTCACAGCAGCAGCCCTGGAGCAGCTCAGCACAAGTGATTCGCCTGGCGCCTCAACCTCCGACCATCACCACGTGTTCCCCAACCTGCATGTTATTGGTTGATGGGGAAATCGGAGTGCCCTGAGGAAACTCACCCAGACACGGGAAGGAACATGTCGAACCTGCGACGTTCTTGCTGTGAGGCCAGAGCGCTTTCCACACATGGTGGCAGAAAGACGAGTTAACGATTGTTCAATGACTAAATTAGTAGATTATTTCAATAATCGATTAGCTGCGATTAATCAAATAACTTGTTGCAGCCCTAGTTAGCACCAACATTTGAAACTGTGTCTGTAGGAAACCAGACGCCAGTGAAGAGCTTGAAGAATGGGTGTAATGTGAGCTCTTGTTTTGTGCGGGTCATGATTATCTCTGCGGAGTTTTAGATCAGCTGCAGACGAGACATGGTCCACTTTAAATGAATAATGTTTTTTCTCTTACCCCTGCATTAATAGAATTTGTATATTTGTTCCTGAAGCTGCAGTGGCTGTGGGAGTGTCTTCGTGTGAGCTCCTCCTCTCCACTCCTCCCTGCTCGTTTGTGCTCACCTCAGGGTGCAGTGCCTGGAGGACTGTTGTGGTGTGGATCCAGACACCGCCCCTCTGCTCTGCTCACACACACTGCCCTGGATTCTCCTCATGCACCATGCTTTAGCCCTGCAGGTATGTGTAAGTTAAGAGCATAACCAGTTTGTCTAGTGTGTGTATATCAGCGTGTTGTGTTTTCTTGGCCTGAGTGAGCATTTACCTAAACCATGGTGACTACTTCTGCTTCATCTCCTGGTGGAAAGTTTGGCTTGCGTGAACATGTTTTAGTAAAAGTTTTAGAGAAGAAAAGGGTGTGGATCACGGGCAGGTCTTCAGATGACTAATCAGACTTATTAAACACTTGGGAGAATCTTTGGCAACACTTCAGTATTTTTTGTGTCTGAGATGAGAGGTTGGAGATGGCTTCAGCTGGAGCAGACGAGGAGGATGAGGGCATTTCACTGGACATCGATGACATGCAAATGCTGCTACATGGTAAGACAAATCAGTTAACATTATAAAATATATATATATTATGTTTTATTATGACAATGCAGTTTGGATTAGTTATTACCAAGACATAAATACAGTACACAACATATTCCACCTTAAAAAGTTTTAAAAATGCATAAAACAAGATCTGCTTGAAAAAAGTGAACAACCAAATGGAACAAGCACATTTTGTCCATTTAAGACTTTTTGGCTTAGTCAATAAAAAGCTCATTTACAGTAATTAACGACTGTTTTGTACGACTTAAAACAAGTGTATGTATGTGTATAATCTCACATTTAATTGTTTTTGTCTAAAGACACGGCTCAGATCAGTTTAGTCCTGACTGTCCAGTTAGTCCTGTTTTAGTCTTGGTCCAGTCCTGATTTAGTCCGTTTTAGTTCCGAGTCTTTAGTTGTCAGTCTGTTAGTCCTTTTTGTCTGGTCCAGTCCTGATTTAGTCTGTTTTAGTCCTTGGTCCAGTCCTGATTTAGTCCCGTTTTAGTCTGGTTTGTCCTGTTTTATTGCTGGTCTATTTCTGGTTTAGAACTATTTTTAGACCTGATCTAGTCTTGTTTAGTCCAGTTTAGTTCGGTCTTGTCCTGGTTTAGTCCAGTTTTTGTCCTGGTCTAGTCCTGATTTAGTACAGTTTTAGCCTTGGTCTTGTCCTGGCTTAGTCCAGTTTGAGTCTTGGTCTTGTCCTGGCTTAGTCCAGTTTAAGTGCCTCTGATCTGGTTAGAATGTTTTTACTTTTTAGACCTGATATTGTCCAGTTTAGTTTAGTCCAGTTTTAGTCCTGATCTAGTCTTGTTTTTGTCCAGTTTTAGAGTTGATCTAGTTCTGGTTTAGTATGTTTTTTAGACCTGATATTGTCCCAGTTTAGTCCACTTTTAGTCCTGATCTAGTCTTGGTTTAGTCCAGTTTTAGTCCTGATCTAGTCTTGGTTTAGTCCAGTTTTAGTGCCGATCTAGTTCTGGTTTAGTATGTTTTTTAGACCTGGTATTGTCCCAGTTTAGTCTAGTTTTAGTCCTGATCTAGTCTTGGTTTAGTCCAGTTTTAGTCCCAGTCTAGTCCTGGCTTTAGACCTGGTCTAGTCCTGGTTTATTCCAGCTTTATTCCTTGTCCAGTCCAGTTATAGTCTGATTTTACAAATCCATTATATTGATTAAAGTAAATAATTGTCGTGTTTTTATATAAAACATTGATTTATGTTAAGAACGTCTAATTCAATTCAGTTTTAGCACAATGAGATTTTCCAAAGTTCTTTTCATCTTTTTGAATTGAACTGAGCTAAAACAATCCAACTAGATCAACTGAGAACTAACCCAGAATAAGATATGATGTTTTTACAGAACAAGCTCCAACAGAAAGGTGACCTGCAGAAACACAAACTGAACTGTGCTGGTCATTTACCTTCATATAAACATAACTGAAATGTAAGATTTGCAAATACAACAAGCACTTTTTTTTTGTTAAATAATTGGATTTTTCTGATGATTTAAAGTGGCACTGTGTCACTTTTTGGAGGTTTGTTAGTTAGGCCTTTTACAAACAATGCTACATTTTGCTGTGCTGGTTTCCTGAACAAACTAAATTAACGTCAGCGGTCTTTTAGAAGTCCACGCTCACTAGTTAAACAACACTTAATAAAGCAGCTTTAGTTCAATTACAAAGTAAACATGGTGTTATGTTTGTCACACTCTTTACTTTGTCAACAGAAGTACTTCTCTGTATTTACCACAGGCCACTTAGTTATTTTTTTTCTGAATGTATTGTTGTAAATTCACTTACAGTACATTTGTAGTGAAAAACATCACTTAAACTGTCTGATACTAGTAAAGTTACCACTAAAAGAAAAAGTTACTGTAACTAAATACAGTTGCTCATGATTAAAGAGACACTGTGTCAACCACACAATTCAATACAAACAGAAACAAAACATTTGGTTTTGGAACATTCTTGATTGGGATATAGACATTTTGTGCCATAATATGAACAAATATAGCAAATGGAACAGGTTTCTATGGAAACAAACAGGAGGAGGCCCTCCTAGTATTTATTTATTTATTTATTTATTTATTTATTATTTATTTATTTATTTATTTGGGACAAAGCATATTCATAAACAAACATGATAAAAAGTAGTGCTGTCAATCAATTAAGAAACTGAAGATATTAATTAATTATGATCTGTAATTACCGTTAATTAATCTAATTAATCTATTTTTAATCTCACCTAAAAATTGCTGAGAAAAACACTCAAGTGTTTTTGTTTTGTTTTTATCCAATTTAATTAATGACATTATTGTTGCAGATGGAAATATTAATATATTGCAAAAAATGAAGACTTTAGGAAGTCTTTTGTTGTTAAGTTGTCAAGTTGAACAACCCTTTGTAACTCACATATGGAAACAATGAAGTTAAAGATTTCAAAATAGATTAATACGATTAAAAAAATTAACTCGATTCATATGTCTGTAATTAATTAATCTCAATGAATGCACTAATTTGACACTCCAAATAAAAAGTGAATGTAAACACACCAGATTATAGCCAAGGGCTTATTCTCATTCATAGTCCCAAAGGGCGGGGTCACAGTGGGAAGCAAGAAACACAAAAGTACATTTTATGTACACCTTCACTTTCATTGCACAGTATCACAATCTCTTTCATTTTACATTCCCAATTATTGCACATTCCACAACTATTGCACCTCAATACAATTTCATATTCAATACAAATACAGCCCATACATGCTACTGTCACATACAAGAAAAAGTCAAACTATATAAGTTAACTGGGACCTATTTTGTAAAACTTACTTTTCTTTAGTTTTTACCCCGTTACACTAGTGTTCGCTCATCATTAGTTTACTCAAAGTTGTATTTGGATTGATTCAATATTGTGTTGTCCTGCAGCTGATCCTTCAGTGCTCAAAATACCCTGTCTTCACCTACCACCTATCCCCGCCCACTTGTCTGTATTTACTTGCGATTACTCAAAAATGAGGATTGCAGGTAAAACATGTAAGGTTCAAAATTCTCACTTAGACAACAACAAAAAATACAAATGTTTCAATGTGTGGCTTATTAAAGTCACACATATCAGTTCTGCACTTTTGAACAGGAAGTCCTTGTTGGATTATCATTGCATTTAATACAATTCTTTTAGATTACATTAAAAAATGTGCAATGCATTTGACGTGTAAACATGTTAGAGACAGTGATATTGTACTGACATTCTCATCTTTTAACTAGTAATAGATAATGTTTTACACACACCAACACTGAAAACTAGTATTCTCCACATGTATGGGTTTGTGTGTTCACTTCAACACTGATCTTACGTGTATTAAAATGTGCTTCTGTTTTGTTACAGTGGAGCAAGAACAGATCCAGAAAAGAACATTTACCAACTGGATAAACGCTCAGCTCGCAAAGGTAATTCAAAAGATTCATGCAAACAAGGTTAAGTAAAGTCACATTTCTGCAGTTTAGCCTTTTCAAGTTCTAAACTGTCACGTGCAGTGCAAAGTGAAAGTGGGTCGAGTGTTTATCAGACGTACAGCCATAGGAAACCCCTGAGGTCCCGTGTGGAAGTGATCTGCTGCAGACGGTCACATGCTGAGTCATAGAGAGGAAACAGGATCAGGTCAGCTCTGGTCCATGTCCTGCCAGGTTTACAAGTATAAATAGAGCTTAGCCTTCAGTCTGAACTGCCCACACGTTATTATTACATCAACTTTAGAGCTTCGCAGTAGAAATGAAGTGTGTAGGCTGTAAAAATAAAGTCAAAATGCAGAAATATAAACTCTTAATTGAAAGATTATGATGCAAGCTTGTTTTAGTTTTTATTCAAGTACATTTTCCTGACGGCCACATTTTTCCAAGTACCATGATTTGTGGGTCTGCAATGTTGTGACAAACTACAACAAACTACAACATGATCACATGATCTTTTAGTTTTAAGAAAGAGCCAAACCAGTGGAGTAAAACTGTAAAGGAGAACCAAAGAGAGCTCCCCCTACAGAAGAGCCAGGATTTCTCACTTTTGCCAGAATTGCAAGTGTCCAGCAGGAGCCAGTCGAGAGCAGACGTTTGCTTCAAATGTCTAGAAAATACACCATATGTATATATGTATGTGGTAGTGTACCGCAGATACGTTTTAAGCACAAAAGTGTGCCCTGACTCAAAAAGGTTGGAAAACACTGCATTTAAGTATTGCCTGGCATGTGCCACAATACTCTAGAATATAATACATCCAATTTTTCACCAAGTATCACAAAGCGATAGATTGTCCCTATAATATACAGTATTATCATTTACAGTACATTCTATTCAGCAGACATGAAATAGTCTTTTCTAATTGACTATGTTTCCATATTGAAAAAAGTACGTTTCTATGGTGTTTTAGGGTCATATGTGTCTCTCCTAATCTTGGCGTTGACGTGTCTCAAAGAGTTGTTTTGTGTTTTGGCCATAATGAGCTGCAGAGACAACGCCCATAATGTGACATACTTGTGTGCTCCCAGGTAAATTCATTAAAACATCTATTAGATCTTTAATCTGATGGTGCTGCACATTACAACTGCTGTGTCAGTGTGAATGCAGCTCTGTCCACGACAGAGCTGAGACACACGAGATAAAACCAGCAGAGCACAGTACTACGTAAGCTCCAGTCCCTTCTGCGCCTTTTGGATCAGTGGCCATACACCCTCAGAACAGGCCGCTGTACCTTCCTGCACTGCTCCACTGTCATGTTCTCTTATCTCTTCACGCCAACGCCAAGACACAGAGCAGGGGCAAGATAGGACTTTTAGAGCCAGATTTATCAAGCACTTGCTCATGTGCAAAACAGGTGAGGGTGAGCCTAATCCTAACCCCTTTTTTTTTTTTTTGCACCCGCAATTTAGTAACCTGTCCAGCCAGATATGGTTTATCTCGTGATATTTGTGTAGTCACAAACACAAGATAAACTATCTGGTCTTCCAGCCGCCTGATTGGTTTGGGAGTCTGAACCAGCGGTGTTTCGGCGGTGTTAAGACGGCTGTTAGCTCCTCGGCACCGCCGCCAAGTCACATTCAAGTTATGGCGGTTCTCGTGGATGTTTGTGTTTCTGCTGCTTTTGATGCGGTTTTAGTAGAAATACAGAGTCATTTCTTTTTGAAAGAAGACACGTACTTGTTCTATCTCACGCGGACATTGGATACATCATTACGAGTTGTTGCTGTGATTGGCTAGCTCAAATAAGGTCGGCCCCACACCCAATCAGCTCGAAGTATTTCACTAAACGTCCCGCCTTTTCTCGAACGCTTTCAGTGAGTCAAGTCCCAGATGGATATAGTGAGAACTCAGACAGGAGTTTAACACATATTCATCTGGCGTGAGTCAGGTTAACAATTTAGCACCTGGCTGGATAAATCAGGCCCTTAGTGTTAAAGATGAATAAATGACTTAATGGTACACTGTGTAACTTTTTAGCCCAAAAAATAGACTTGAACAAAAGCAGTTTTTTTACCTGGATGTTTTTGTTGGACTAAAGCATATAATATAAATGTTTATTTTTACTCTGTGGGAGTTTACATCTCTCTTTGTGTCCTACAGGAGTCTCATTTTCTTGTTTCCATGAAAATCTAGTTTCTTTAGCTCTAATTTTCCGCATGAAACGGATGTACTGTATATCTATATAAAACGTCCCAAGCTATTGTTCAAACTTTCTATTTCATTATTCAACTCTGAAAAGTTACACAGTGTCACTTTAAATAGGCATGATCATTCATATAATTATATTTTCTTTGTTTATGTAGTTGTTGTAATGTGTTTTGTGGACAGAGAAGTGCTCCCTCTCGTGTGTCTGACCTGTTTGAAGACCTCAAAGATGGATCCATCCTGCTCGACCTTTTAGAAGTGATCACAGGACAGACTCTGGTACTTTATTCTTTCAGTGCTTGTCAAATCAAAACTTAAATAAGACTAAGGATTTAAATGTTCCAGAAAAGACACAGAAGCCGTGGAGTGTTTCAGCAGAGAGCCGACATCGAGACAGCGCTGGACTTTCTCAGGAGGAAATCTGTGAGTTTAAACAGGTTTTACGACAGCGGAGACACTTCTGAATGTCATCTCTTGTGTGTGATTGTAGGTAAAGTTAGTAAATATAAACATCCCTGATATTGTCGATGGAAGACCTGCTATCATTCTGGGTCTAATATGGAACATTATTCTGCATTATCAGGTATGTGCAAACAGCTCTTTACTCGTAGTTCAAACTGGTAGTGTTAGAAATATAATAACATGACAAAATGTATTAACCCTCCTACACCCCCGGATAACTTTGGCTGTGGTGCATCAAATCTCATGAAACTTGGCCAGGTTGTGTGTTTTTTGACGCTCTTTCAGATTCTATGTTTTTTTTGTGTGTCAAGTAATTTTATAAGCCTTTAATTCAAATACTCACACCCGTGGTCCTAGAGTGCATTTTTGTCCCATTGACTTTCATTATAAACACACTTTTTTAACACTACAGATTTGTTTTAAAATGTGATTTTAGAAATATTTTTTTTGTTTCTCACTGATGAAAAGGGGTTACATTTTTAAGATTTTTTATAATATTTAATATCTATGTTTAGAGGAGAAGTAGACGAAGAGATTGATGTGAAAAAAGTTGGAGAAAAGTTTGTTTTATATAAAAATAATGGGTGTTAAAAATGAGAGTGCATTTGTGCACTCTAGGACCACAGGTGTGATTTTTTCTTAAAAATTGAAATTATGCAAAAACTATAAAAGTGATCAAATCAGTTTTCACACTATTTTAGGCCACCACCAGGGTCTATAAATCCCACACCATGAAAGAAAAAAATATTGACGGATTCAGCATCAAAAATATGCTACTTTCTCATATACAAACAGCATTTAAGGGGTTAAAATTGTAATAATTTTTATAATATTTAATATCTGTGTTTAGAGGAGAAGTAGACGAAGAGATTGATGTGAAAAAAGTTGGAGGAAAATTGTTTTATATAAAAATAATGGGTTTTGAAAATGAGAGTGCATTTTTGCACTCTAGGACCACAGGTGTGATTATTTTAAAGATGTGCACTCGTGTTAAAAATCATGAGGGCATCAATAATAGATCAAAAATACAAAATCAGCTGATTCTCAAGGCAGACAATAAAATGTTCAGTATGAAAGGGATTAAATCACTAGTATTATATCACTGATTAGAGGATATGTTATATAAAGGTTTTTTAAAAGCTTTCTGATGGTTGCAAAACTGTGTGTTAAAGGGACTATAATTGAATTTTTTTTTTGTTTTACAATAGAATAACATAAAATATTTTCTCCATACTGTAGTTCCTCGACTTTGTCTAATAATGTCCTGTTTGTTCACCAAACTCCACTAAGTTTGTCTGTTGTTAGCATTAGGCCTTTTCACATTGTAGGAACCTTTTTTTGGTTCTTAGTTCTTTTTCATTTTAAGCGTGTTCACACAGAGCAGGAACTATGGACACTTTGGGACTTTTTTAGCTCCTGCTTTACGTGCCTTCCAGTCAAACCAGGAACCTTTTGTTGACACAAACACATTTACAGCACTGGCTTTGTTGTTTTACATTTTCTCACATTTAGACAAACCTTCCTTGTCTTAAAACCATAAGACCGCTTTTCCTTGTCTTATGACTTTAAAGTATTTTTTGAGGAAAAATTACTTTAAAACTAGAAGGCGTTTTTGCGCATAAAAGTACCAAGAACCAGGCATCAGGAACACTCTACCTTAGGAACAAGTACCGCTGCATTTGCAGGATCCAGGGGACATTCGGTGACGTCAGACACTTACGTTGGCTGTGTAAGCTGGATGGTGCCAAAATAGGATAGCAAAACATTTGGTGTTTTGTTTTTGTTTGCCCCACTCCGGCAATTTTCCTATAGCCTTGTTTCATTTTTTTATTTTCTCGCCGTATTGCTTAACTGTTTTATTAACCTGTTTGAGTTAGATTTTTCTTGGTACTAAAACTGACCAAATAGATTCAAATGGATGATTACTTTGTTTTTTCTTTGATCAGATTGAGGAGTTGGCCACCAGTCTGCCCAGCACACTTCCTCTGGACTCTGTAGAATCCACTTCAAATACTCAGCCATCACTAACTGCCAGCTTTAGATTGTCAGCTAAACAAGCCCTGCTCACATGGGCTCAGAATCAGTGCCACAGGTGAGTTTGTACTGTTAAATTATGTTTTTCTGTTGCCCTGGGCAAAAACCAGACCAAAAACTGAACCTAAACTCAAGCTAAAGTTTTTTTTTTCGAGTGTAGGAAGCAGGTAAGTGGGCAGAAGGGACAGAGGTGTGGGTTTTGAGCAGCAGAGAGCGGAGTTTCAGAGGAGCAGGTAAGTGGGCAGCAGAGGGGCAGTGCCCCTGCACCCAATATGTACGTAACGCAGAGCGGGTAGGGTACCACCTGATCTGGAGAGCACCAAACAGTGCCCTGCCGTCTGCTGCCCATGGAGCCACCTGAACGCTGGTAAATAAGATAAAAGCACGTGAAAATTCCCCCAATGACTGGAGACCCTGCTCGCTGTCCCATTCGCTGAACTTATGAGTGACAGAAAAGTCTGGTCTAAATGCATTTGCCTGATGATTCTGAACATTAAATCAAAGAGCAGGGATCCTGACATTTTCATCTATTAAAACTCACATGTTATGCTTTTTGTTGCTTTTGGAACAAGGAGTTCTTTTGTCTGTCAGTCGAAACACAACTGTTTAATGAGTGTTGTACTTCTAGGGTTGGCTGCTCTGTCAGGATCAAAGACTTTACTCTGAGCTGGAGGAGTGGAGAGGCGTTCTTGTCCATTCTCCGCTCTATCAGACCAGAGCTGGTGGATTTAGCTCAAGTCCAAACCAAAACCAACTTGGAGAAGCTGGAGTTGGCCTTTGAGCTGGCAGAGAGAGAGCTGCACATCCCTCGTCTGCTGGAGCCGCACGGTCAGTTCATGTTTGAATCTAGGGTTATCTTTTCTGTTACACTCTTTAAACCAGATTTATTTACCGTGTTTTTCAGATGTGGATGTCCCTGATCCAGATGAAAAGTCCATTATGACTTTTGTGGCCCAGTTTTTACCCTTCTCACTTGAGTCGTCTTCCTCTGTTAACACACAGGTTTGAAATGAAGAGACATGCTTACTTATTCAAAACTAACTTTAATAATATTCTAGTCATTTCACCTGATAAGTTAAAGCTGGGGTACTCAAACTATTTATGTTTCAATTTATTTATTTTTTGCAAATTAGCAAACATAGTATGTAGTAAAGTAAAGACAGCATTTTCTGACAAAATCAACAGACTGTGTATCGTCTGAATCTAATGTAACGTCTTTAGTTCTAATTCAAACATAAAGGCAGAGCTCTGATTGGCTGCGTGCGGATGGTTTCACTCTGCAGCTTGAAAAGAGCTCTTCTTTAGACATAAAATATGTTTTTTTGTTTTTTTAAAATATAAAAATTATGTCCAATAAATCGAAGCAAATACAATCTTGTTTTTCCAGATGTAAATAGAGGTAATAGATAAAGTAGTTCCATTTTATTTTTTAATTACATTTATCTTTTTACTTTTTTACTTTATTTATATTTATTTTTACTGTTTTTTTTTTACATTTTTTTTTATATTTTGTTTGTGTGTGCAAGCAAGTATGAGGCATTTGCAAGCATTTATCACTTGGTTATTGTAAATAGTAATATATTTAATGATTAATGGTTGTAATGAAGATTTTACTAAACATTTTTCTAATGTTCTCCCAGTCTAGACATTTTTTAGGATTCAAGATGTCCTGTTTATTTGATTAAGTTTCATTTTTGATTTAAATTCAATTGACCTTTATTTAATAATAATAATAATAATGCATTGGATTTATATAGTGCTTTTCAAGACACCCAAAGACGCTTCACATTCTGCATTATTCATTCATTCCATACTGGGTGGTGGTAAGCTACTTTTGTAGCCACAGCTGCCCTGGGGCAGACTGACGGAAGCGAGGCTGCCATTTTGCGCCATCGGCCCCTCCGACCACCACCAACCATTCATACACACACACCAGAATCATACTAGGCAATGTGGGTGAAGTGTCTTGCCTAAGGACACAACAACGAGTTTCTCCTCTGTTGCCCCACTGTGGCACCTGAAGTTCCTCCGCGGTCTCCCATCCGAGTACTGCCCAGGCCCAACCTTGCTTAGCTTCTGAGATCTGACGGGATCAGGCTTTGGCATGCTGGTATGGCCACAATTTAACCAGGGAAGACCCACTGAGAATCAGAATGTCATTTGAAGAGAGGCATCATGTTAGAAAATTGGTAATAAATTGAGCTAAAATTCCTGTAAAATATGAATATAAAAACTTTTTTTTTAATTCAAGCAAAATGAATGCACTAAAACACATCAAGCGTACAAGTAATAAAAATGTATTTCTTGTGAGAAAATGTTAAATGTCCTGGTCCCACTGTGATGTCATCAGTTTAGAGCTCTGTTCTACTTCTTGGTATTTTCAAACGGTTTTCAAACTTTTCGTCACAAACTCGTTCTAGATTCATGTAAAACTGGCATTCATATTTACAAAATTAAGTTAAAAAAAAAATAAATAAAATAAAAAAGACTTTATTTAGAAATATATTCCCTCAACATGACTTTTGTTAATGACTTCCTCATAATGTATCACTATGGCATAAACAAGCAACTAGTGCTTATTAACTCTTTATAGAAAGTTTGCTAAGAATGGTTGTTTGAAACCTCTAACTTTTTCATTTCAGCCACCTACTCCATGTCTTCAAGAAGACATAAAACCACCAGAGCGATCGCAAACTGAGGCAGACCAAAGTGAAAGTCAAAAAGCTAAAAGTCGCCTGGAGAAGACCAAAGGACGGCTACAGACACGGATCCAGCAGGCGACGCAGTTATTCAGCAACAGAGACATGACCGAGGCGGAGGCCAAGAGGAAAGAGGTGCAGTCACAATATTCAGTACAGCACCTTATAACGCATTCAAGGTTCACTGTGGAACTTTCACGAGGAGAAAAGTCAACTTCGTAATTCAGTAGAAATACTAAGTTAAAAGCACACTTTGGAACAGCATTAATAGTGATAATTGTGACATTGGCCCTCATTTATCAAAGTTGCGTATAAAATGGTGTAAATTTTGGGTGTACACTGAAAATACACCAGAGGGCGCGTGGCATTTATGAAGAGGGGTGTACAAGCCCAGTTTAGGTGTACACAAGGCGTATCTTGATCAATGCGGCGGACAAAAATCTGCGTCATTTGCATGAAACGCCCCCAAATATTCATGTTTGAGGAGGCCTCACCCACAGGGTTTTCAGCAGAGATGAACGGAATACGGCACAGAGATAAAATATAATAAATAAGAAAAGAAGAAATAGCACTGTTTTTACTCACTTGAAAACACAAAAATATATTGGGGCTGATAAAAATCAAAATACATGTTTTGAAACTAAAAAAGAGCTGCATTTGATATTTGAAATTAGGGCATAACAGGCTAAATAGATAATGACAGCGAAGCCAAAGTGGTCTATAAGTGCACGGAGCTGTCAGCGGAGCAGCTCTGGATCAGGCCGCCAGGCTCACATGCAGCAGGGCCGAGATCGAAATGTGGCCAATGCATTTACCAGTCCGTTGGCCACCAGCAGGGGGCGTCTCAAAATGGTCAACCGGTGAATTACCAGTGGTAAAAAGTCCGTTTACCATCTATTTTACCATATTTATGTGGGTAAAATGATATTTTTATGACACATTGTGAATTAAGTATGTTTACCAGTGGTTTACCAGTGGTAAAAAGTCCGTTTACCATCTTTTTTACCATATTTATGTGGGTAAAATGATATTTTTATGAGAAATAGTGAATTAAGTATGGTTATGGTTTACCAGTGGTAAAAAGTCCGTTTACCATCTATTTTACCATATTTACGTGGGTAAAATGATATTTTTATGACAAATATTGAATTTACAATGGTCAACCAGTGGTTACCAGTGGTAAAAAGTCCGTTTACCATCTATTTTACCATATTTATGTGGGTAAAATGATATTTTTATGACAAATAGTGAATTAAGTATGGTTTACCAGTGGTTTACCAGTGGTAAAAAGTCCATTTACCATCTATTTTACCATATTTATGTGGGTAAAATGATATTTTTATGACAAATATTGAATTTACAATGGTCAACGATTGGTTTGCCAGTGGTAAAAAGTTTGTTTACCATCTATTTTACCATATGTATGTGGGTAAAATTATATTTTTATGAGAAATAGTGAATTAAGTATGGTTTACCAGTGGTAAAAAGTCAGTTTACCGCCTATTTTCACATATTTAGGCAAGGCTCTGGGCCTCGGGTGGTGTCCTGTGGCTGCGGGCGACTCTGCTCCTGGTGCAGACAGCTCCTCTGATGTACCTTTCTTAGGTCCATCTGCACTCAGCCAAATGTATGTTACCATAATGAAATGTATTTTGCGCGGGCGCCCGGGCCGCGTATATTCCCGTTCATTTGCTATGGTAGTGTCTTACAGTACGGATGCAATACTCATTTTGGCCACCAGCGTGCAAACAGGGGCGCTGTTTCCGCTCTTCCGTATAGCTGTTTTTGCTTCGAGATTTGTCACAGAAAGACGTCTTTTCCATGTGTTCTACATATTTCAACATGGAAATTGTAAAGGTAAGTGACAGCACCGAAATTTAAAATGAGTTTGTGATAATCCTATAAGTTACAAAAGCTTAAATGCATGTTTTTGTGGAGAAACTAATGAGAAAACTACTGTAAATACAAAGGCTAGCTAGTAGCACTATTTTTGTATCTAAATTGAATATTTGTAGTTTTAGATCTGAGGCTATGTGAGCCTTCTCCACGTTATAGAGAGCCAGGCATTGATTACATTGCACTGTACTTTTGCTACAATACCTGTAATCACTGTCTATTTACATTTGTAATAAATAAACAAATCATTCCCCATCATAGAGCAGCTACACTTTGTAGTATTTCAAAATTATTATTATGAAAATGTACCAGTCTAAAAGTTTGTTGCAGTCTTTTTCTCATTCATTAACTTCTGTGTACTTTTATTTTATTCATTACCAAACTAAGACAGTTTTCTTTCTTTGTTGAGTTTGACAGCATTAACACCAGCAGCTCCACCTGCTGCAGCTCCACCGCCCTCCACCCTGCTGCATCTCCACCACCTCCACCTGCTGCAGCTCCACCACCTCCACCTGCTGCATCTCCACCACCTCCACCTGCTGCATCTCCACCACCTCCACCTGCTGCAGCGACCACATCAGCATTCACAGCAGACCAGAGGAACAGTTACCTGTGCAGTATCTATATTATTCTGGTGCTGTCAGTACTGTTGGAGGAGGACACAGAGCCTGAGCTGAGAAGGTAAAGTCTTCTTCTGTCACATACAGAGGGGTCGGTGTTGTCTGATCATGTTTCAGTGTCCTCTGTTTTAGCTTCATCAGTGAATAAAACAAAAGAAAAGGCTTATGATATTTTACCTTTGTTGTTATACTATTTTTTGTGAAAAGCTTATTCATTTGTGATTCAAGAGGAAAAATATACTGCTCCAGTTTCTGCTGTTATACTCAAGCTGAAACAATTACAATTGAGAGAATGTTTAAATTTGAATCATTTAATTTTGTTACCCTCACAGACACACTATCAGACACATTCATGTCTCGATCTCTGCTACCTCCATCTTATCTGTTTCTACAAGACACCACTAAGAAAAAGACTGGACAAACTATAGCTGTTTTGCATCATTTGGGAAACACCAAAATGTTTCACTCATGTCATTTTAATCCTATCAACTGACCTTATTAACACTGACATGACTTCAGTGTAGTCGTTCTATTAAGTTCCTCATCATGTGACCTCTGTGTTCTATTTCAGAGTCCTCACCACAGACTTACCTCGTCACCCTCTGATAGTTTAATCATGCTTTGACCCTTGGTATGGGTTTATGATCATTATATCTTATTGTATACTTTGTCTATTTTCAGTGGGACGTAGAATATAAACGCTGTAGCACTAATAATCACACAGACTGGAACAAACTCTGTACACAAGCAAACACAAAGGTTGTTTTAACAGATTATTCTCTTTCTCAGACACATCCAAGCCTCCATCCCAGTTTGCTTCTAGACCTTGGCTACGTTTGTAAACAACAGTCCACAGAAGTGCAGCTCCAGCACCGAGGTACGCAGCCTGACATGGCTTTATTGGTTTTATATATTTAGGGGCGAGTTCTTTTAGTGGTACAGTATGTTTAACTGTAACACAGCCCAATCATTCCTATTGCTCTTTCTCTCCTCTGAGGCCTACATGCTCTGTGTGGATCAGGACATCTCCCAGTGAAGCTGCTCTCAGCAGAAGGAGAGGGGACAGAGCAGTGGACATCTGAAGTCTCCTACTCGGTGATGAAAGCTGCAGTGAGGAGCTGACCTACCTGATGAAAACAACTTACTGCTTCACTGTATTATTATGTTCTTCAAAGACAGTTTGGCTGTAAAATGTTGAGATAGTAAAATGACAACTGGTGGCTGCTGATGTTTTCTTGGATTGAACTGTTTTAGAATGTAGCCATGCTTTTGTATGTGTTCATCTGTAAGACTTACTGATCACAAAGCTGTGAATGTTCAAACTGTTTAGTTCAGAGCAGGTGAGTGAGGAGCACAAAGACTTAGTCTATGTTTCATTCTCAGTAAAGAAAAAACTCCAGACTTGGTCTTCGTTTAAACCAATAATCAGACCAGTTCAAAGATGAAGAAAGGATTTTGCTCAGACATGGCTTCAGCAAAACATGACATGATTCACTGCTTAACATTGTTTATTGTTTGTGATGTCCTTCTGTGATATAAATAAATGTATTTTTGTGATAACTTGTGCATCTCTTATTACTATTATTATATTTATGTAGTGTTTGTTTAGAACATCTGCATAATTTGTCACTGTTAATAAATGATGACATTAGAATACCTAAACATTATTTAGATTATGATATTGGCCACAATCATTAAATGGTACTAGTATTATATTCTATTGTATTATTGAGCTTTTATACCCTTTGCTAATCTTTATTAACTTCTATCTTGCATTATTTCAACTAATTTGTGTACAATGCTTTATATATGTCTGTTGACACACTTTGTCCAGGTATTACAGCTGAAAATGTATAAATAAATATATAACATTAAACTAATAAACAAAGCAGTGTAAAAATCACAAAACTAATGCAAACATTTGGTTTTAAAATATGCTACATAGTCTACAAACACACATGTACCTGTATAAAACTTAAATTCCTCTTAAAATATTAAACTTGCAACATCTTCAACTGGGGCTCGAACCCACTATTGCCTGTTCAGCCTCTACAGGTGTACGCGGCTGGCCTCCTTAAAGCAGACTAAAATACATTTCATTATGGTAACATACATTTGGCTGAGTGCAGATGGACCTAAGAAAGGTACATCAGAGGAGCTGTCTGCACCAGGAGCAGAGTCGCTCGCAGCCACAGGACACCAGCCCGAGGCCCAAAGCCTTGCCTAAATATGTGAAAATAGACGGTAAACTGACTTTTTACCACTGGTAAACCATACTTAATTCACTATTTCTCATAAAAATATCATTTTACCCACATAAATATGGTAAAATAGATGGTAAACAAACTTTTTACCACTGGCAAACCACTCGTAGACCATTGTAAATTCAATTTTTCTCATAAAAATATCATTTTACCCACATAAATATGTGAAAATAGATGGTAAACAAACTTTTTACCACTGGTAAACCACTGGTTGACCATTGTAAATTCAACATTTGTCATGAAAATATCATTTTACCCACATAAATATGGTAAAATAGGTGGTAAACGGACTTTTTACCACTGGTAAACCACTGGTAAACCATACTTAATTCACTATTTGTCATAAAAATATCATTTTACCCACATAAATATGGTAAAATAGGTGGTAAACAAACTTTTTACCACTGGTAAACCACTGGTTGACCATTGTAAATTCACTATTTCTCATAAAAATATCATTTTACCCACATAAATATGGTAAAATAGGTGGTAAACAAACTTAATTCACTATTTCTCATAAAATATCATTTTACCCACATAAATATGGTAAAAAAGATGGTAAACGGACTTTTTACCACTGGTAAACAACTGGTAAACATACTTAATTCACAATGTGTCATAAAAATATCATTTACCCATGTAAATATGGTAAAATAGGTGGTAAACGGACTTTTTACCACTGGTAAATCACTGGGTTGACCATTGTAAATTCACTATTTGTCATAAAAATATCATTTTACCCACATAAATATGGTAAATAGGTGGTAAACAAACTTTTACCACTGGTAAACCACTGGTTGACCATTGTAAATTCACTATTTCTCATAAAAATATCATTTTACCCACATAAATATGGTAAAATAGGTGGTAAACAAACTTTTTACCACTGGTAAACCACTGGTAAACCATACTTAATTCACTATTTCTCATAAAAATATCATTTTACCCACATAAATATGGTAAAAAAGATGGTAAACGGACTTTTTACCACTGGTAAACAACTGGTAAACATACTTAATTCACAATGTGTCATAAAAATATAATTTACCCATGTAAATATGGTAAAATAGGTGGTAAACGGACTTTTTACCACTGGTAAATCACTGGTTGACCATTGTAAATTCACTATTTGTCATAAAAATATCATTTTACCCACATAAATATGGTAAAATAGGTGGTAAACGGACTTTTTACCAGTGGTAAACCACTGGTTGACCATTTTGAGACACCCCCTGCTGGTGGCCAACGGACTGGTAAATGCATTGGCCACATTTCGATCTCCTCACATGAGGGGAACAGCCTGGATCAAACCGGACTCAGTCGAGGGACCACGGGGAGTGGCTTAGGTGGTTCGGAGTCGAACCAGGAAGAGGCGCGCGGAGGACGGACTGCATCGAACAGGATTTGCCGAACCGGGCCGTGAACTTTTCTCCGTGCGCACTTCTGTCTGTGCGCGTTGCTCTTTTTTGGACGAGCCATGGCCCGCGAGCACGAGGACAGGACAGCGCTGGGACATGAAGACTACACAGGACAGCTGTAAATGAGGCGTTGGGAAGGAGACCCACACTTGCGACCTCTGAAAGGACTGTTTAGGACTAGTTAGATTTTTATCAATCTCCCCAGGTTGTCCGGCCAGAACAAAAGGAAAGAAGTTGTGTACACTCTACCACTCTTTATTGATGTTCAGATTTATGTTCATGTTCATGGTTTTATTCTCATGGACGCATAAACACTCGACTCATAGAAGAAAGAAAGAAAAAATCCGATCGTGTGAAGATCGTGCGAAGATGGGAGCGACTTGCCTCGTCAACTGCTACCTGTGAACTGAGTGACCAGGCAAGATCATGGATTCTGATTGGTTGAAAGTTTACAGGAGAAGACTTGTGATTGGTTTAACGGTTACTGAGCAGAATGATGTAAATGGCGATGAAAGTTCTAGACTAACAAACATTATACCTATACATATGTAATGAATAACAAAAAAACTATCACTGCAACTTAATACAGTATTTACAATTGATCCTTGTTAACAGCCGCCCCCAACTTTGAGGAGCAAAGTTGAACAAAGTCAGTCTGTAGTATCCTTAGGAAGAGACGGAAGTCTGATAAGCTTGGCAACTGGTCTAGTATAGGACTTGTCTTTGACCTGAACTTGACAAGAGCGAATCCTGCCATCAACTCCAGGAAAGACTCTTGTGACTTTACCAACCAGCACAAGGCACGAGGAAGCTGCTGGTCAACAATAAGAACGATGTCATTGACACAGATGTCCTCACGGTCTTGCTGCCACTTCGAGCGACTCTGAAGGGATGGTAAGTAGTTCCTGATGAAATGAATCCAAAACTGGTCTGATAAGGCTTGCGAGTGTCTCCATCTGCGATGACTCAGGAGCTCTGTAGCAGGGTAGACAACTTGAGGAGTGCATGGGTCCAGCCGCCCCATTAGCAACATATTGGGAGTGATAGGATCAGGATCGGCCACATCTGAAGAAGTGTAACCAAGGGGCTTGGAGTTGATGATATTTTCCACCTCTGTGAGAACAGTTCTCAGAACTTCTTCTGTGACTGTCTGAGAGCCTAACATGGCGTGCAATGCTGACTTAATGGAGCGAATTTCACGCTCCCAGGAACCACCAAAATGAGGTGCGCTTGTGGATTGAAGCGGAAGTGATTTGCTGGCTGGCAAGTTGTGACTGCAGTTCAGGAGCAAGTGAGTTGAAGGCCTCATGAAGTTCTGAGCTGCCGCCTTTGAAGTTTGTGCCTTGGTCTGAAAGCAGTTCGTGAGGTTTACCGCGCCTGGAAATAAAGCGTCGCAGACTCATGAGGAAGGAATCAGTGTCCATGCTGGCCAGCAGATCTAGGTACACTGCGTGTGTGGTGAGACATTAAATATTATGCCCCATCTTTTTTCGTTGCGTCTTCCTATTTGATGAGGAAGGGGCCGAAACAGTCCATTCCAGTCGAATAGAAGGCTGGCTGGTGTAATCGTAAGCTGGAAGGTGGGAGATCAGCCCATTTTAGGAATAATGGGTTGGCCGCGCCACTTTTGGCACTCTGAACAGTGGTGCTGGTGCTTGCGGACCGCCTCTCTGCCTCGCAAAATCCAATATCTCCTGCGTAGTTCAGCAAAAACTCTCTGGTCCTGGATGAGCAAGTTTGCTGTCATAATCTGCAATGATTAGCTTTGTGATTGGATGATGAGAGTCAAGAACAATGGGGTGTAGAGTTTCTGAACTAAGAGAGTCACAGCGTCTTAGTCTACCTCCCACTCTTATTAACTGCGTCTCTGAGTCGTATTCCGGAGCCAAAGTGAGGAGTCTGCTGTTAGATGGAATGGACTTTTGTGTGGAAAGGAGAGTGTACTCTTCTGGAAAGCAGTCACGTTGGACCTGTCTAAGGAGGGACAGTTCAGCTTGTCTGAATGACTCAGCTGTGCGCGGGGCATCTAAGGCCGCCCCGTGACATGCTTGGACTGCAGCATTTAAAAGTTCTTTGAAGTCAGTGAACTGGCTGGCATCAGGCATTGATGTTTGTGAAGGAATAGTGACAAGGCCACAGAATTTTGCCTTGCGCAGCTCAACTGGATCGTCGGGCCTGAAATGTCGGACTAGATGGCCATGATGATTCACTTTCATAGAGAAACGAGGGGCCATTTTTCCAGCGGCTGTGACTCTGAATCTGGGAGAGGGTCAGTCCACGTGTGATGTCATCTGCTGGGTTTTCAGTAGAGTGAACATAGCGCCATGAGCTGCTCTCAGTTAACTCTTGGATGTCCGCTACTCTTGCTCCGACAAACACTTTGTAGCGGCATGATGGAGACTGCAGCCAGTTCAACACCGTTGTGGAGTCAGTCCAGTATGTGATGGATGAGATGGGAACACTGAGCTCTCGTTTCAAAACTGCGCCAAGCTGGGCACCGGTGTGGGCGGCGCAGAGTTCCAATCTGGGAATAGACTGCTGACGAACTGGAGCGACACGTGAACGAGCAGCTAGAAATGCCACTTGGACTGCTCCCTTGCTGTCGATGGTGTGCAGGTAAGCAACAGAGCCATATGCTCTTTCTGATGCATCTGAGAAGATGTGGATGCTCTGGGTTGCAGATGAGAGGTTGGTATCTGAGTGAACATAACAGCGGTTAATGGAGATGTTTGGCAGAATATGGAGCTCACTCACCCAGGCATTCCACGATGGAGCAGATCTTCAGGAAGGTGTGGATCATCCCAATCACGTTTCTTTCCCCAAAGCCTCTGCACCAGGATCTTTGCTCGAGTGGTGTAAGGAATGAGCAGCCCTAGGGGATCATATTGCCTGGCCAAGACTCGGTAAATGTTGCGCATTGTAGGGGAGGCTGATCTGTGTGGCGGAGGCGATATGTGATGGTGTCGGACTTGCAGTGCCAATGTAGTCCTAGAGTCCGCTCTGGAGGTCTGTACCATCCATAGACAACCACAGTTCTGTACTTTCTGATGTGAAGCTCAATTGATGANGCTCCGGAGATGACGATACGATTTCTGGAGAGCCTCGACAGGATGAGAGTGCTTAGATAGGCCGAGCTCCGCTGCTGTGAAGGCTTTGTGAATCCGAAAGCGTTTCTGAGGGTGAAAAGTAGGGATATACTGAAAGACACTGACTGGCCACAAACAGTGGTTAAATCTTGACGGATGTTTTCAGTGCCAACTCCTCCTTTTGTCCATTGAGGTGTAGCCTTTGAGCAGCACTGTGCAGAATGATTGTGCGCTGAGCCATCATCAAGGATAGCATAAGTCTCAAGTTTGTGCTGGCCATTGTAAAGGACAACTTTGACCATTTTCAGAAGAACACTACTACTTCTCCGATCGGATCCAAACAGTAAGTAGCTGGTTGCACTGTCTCTGTGGCTGATGGCTCAGACTACATTCGGGATTTGACATCGTGCAGAATGTCAAGATGAGTCTGACTGCATTGATGACACTTAAGCTTTAAGATAACAGTGAGCTGCTAAGTGGTTTCTGCCACATCTCCAGCAACGCTTCCCTCCTTTGATGCAGGCAACTCTTTGATCAGTGGAGAATTTCTTGAACTCAGGCATTGGTTGAAATAATGCAGTGAATTATTGCAATAAGGGCAATACTTCTTGGGTGGTTCTGATGATGAGGTAAGCTGTGATTGAACGGATGATGATTTTGGGGGGTTTAGGAACAGGCTCAGAACCAAGCAGCACTGTGGTGGGACGTATGTTTGGTTTCTGAAACTTGGACTTAGTGAATCTTAGGCGGTTATTTTGCTGGGACTGGTGAGTGGTGAGGCTGAATATCTTCATCATGGACTCGGACCTCATGCTCAAGCCAATCAGAAAAGTCCAACAAGGTGGGTATTGGTGTGCGGATGGGGTCAACAAAGCGCTTGAATTGTGCCCTCAGTTCATGCGGTAGTTTAGATAGCAGACGTGACGTATGTGATCCACATTCCAGCTCTGTACGTCCCTCTCTGCCCAACTGCTCCAAACATACCAACAAGTGCCCTGACTTTAAGGCCAAACTGCCGGAAACCACGGCTGTCACCACTCCTGACTTGAGGCTCGGCAAGGACCTCAGTGATGCGCTGAAGGGCTAACTTATGTGGCTGGCCGTACATTTCTATGAGAGAAGCCATTGTTTTAGAATATGGAGTTGGGCTGTTACTGTACGAATCTGCAATGAGCAAAGCATCTTCAAGTTTGAGATGATCAACCAGTATTTGATATTTAAAATGCTCTGTGGCATCACTGGGCAGAATATTGTCAAGGGCAATTTTGAGCCGGGCAAACTGACGGGGATCATCATCAGTGAACAAAGGAATTTGAGGCTTGGGTCCTCTATATGATGGCTCAACTGAAGGGAGTGTGTGAGGTGGTGTGTATGGCTCAACATACTGTGGAGTGGCCTGCAGCACTGAATTATATGGAGAATGAAATGAAACAGGAGGAGGCGGAGGAGGTAAAGCCTCTTCAGCAGGTAGGTAACTGACTGGAGGAGGAGGTGGAGGCAGAGGATCATCTGATGGAGCAGATAAGCATCAGGCCAAGGCGGTGGAGGGAGGTCCACTGGTTCTCCGGAGTAACGATAAGGAGTGGAGGTACTCTCTGGAAAGTGAGATGGCACATATGACACTGCACTGTCATCAAAGTGAGCTCTCTGTCTTGGAGTAGGATGGTGAGGATCGGATCTCAGAGAAAGGGAGGTAAACAGATTCTGCATTTCTCTCCTGAGTTGATTATTGTCCTCTTTCATCTCCTGAAGTGCTGATAGGACTGCATCTGAGCTGAGATTCTGTGGAGCAGTCACTGGTGCAGGAGAGATCACTGGAGCAGGTGGATAAGGAGTCGCTCCCTCGGTGGAGTGGTCATAGAGTGTACTAGGACGGAGCTGACGTCTTGGAAGTGACACCAGGAAGTCGTCGAGATAGCGAGGCTGACGGACATCACGACGAGGACGGGACATAGCCATTTGAACTGGGGAAACTGTAAAATCCGGCTCGAAGGACCATGTAAATGAGGCGTTGGGAAGGAGACCCACACTTGCGACCTCTGAAAGGACTGTTTTAGGACTAGTTAGATTTTTATCAATCTCCCCAGGTTGTCCGGGCCAGAACAAAAGGAAAGGAAGTTGTGTACACTCTACCACTCTTTATTGATGTTCAGATTTATGTTCATGTTCATGGTTTTATTCTCATGGACGCATAAACACTCGACTCATAGAAGAAAGAAAGAAAAAATCCGATCGTGTGAAGATCGTGCGAAGATGGGAGCGACTTGCCTCGTCAACTGCTACCTGTGAACTGAGTGACCAGGCAAGATCATGGATTCTGATTGGTTGAAAGTTTACAGGAGAAGACTTGTGATTGGTTTAACGGTTACTGAGCAGAATGATGTAAATGGCGATGAAAGTTCTAGACTAACAAACATTATTACCTATACATATGTAATGAATAACAAAAAAACTATCACTGCAACTTAATACACTATTTACAATTGATCCTTGTTAACAACAGCAGCTTAAACCCGTCCGGACCGGTCCACTGCTCGCTCGCGCTCATCATTTCTCGAAATAGATCAGTGCAATGACTGACCGCTTTGGTTAACGTCGGAACCAGGTGCGCGCGTGTGAACCACGTACGGAACCAAACCCGTCTGGACCCAGACTGCTGCGGGGCTTTGAGACCATGTAGGCTATTGTCTGCACACGCCTGGTACCATCGCACACAGCACGGCACCGCTCACATCAACCAAACCCGTCTGAATGACCCGGACCGAAGTCTGCTGCTCCACAGACACTTCACTTTCCCCTGAATTAGTGCACTGAGCTCGGCTGCAGGATCAGAACCGGACTGGACCGGACCATGTCAGGACTTCTTGCGATCACGCTTTGGTGAGTCTACTTTTGATTCTGCTGGTTGTTCTGCTGTGACCTGTAGCCCATATGTGTTTATGTAAAGCATAGTTTTGCTGGTTTATGTTTAATTTGGAATGACTTTTACAATGTGAAAAGGCGCAGCCTCAAGAAAGTTCATTTAATTATTTTCTACTGGTTAGTTTATGCTAAATTAAGATGATTCCTCTGCAATATTTCCCTAATGTTAAATAGATTAAGGGCAAAACAGTTTGTGCAGCTAAAAGTAGTTTTCCAGTGCATTTTAGTGACTGTTTGAAATTGGCGTACCATTTACACAACCTCTCGAGTTTGCGCAGGGTTTTTGCGCACTGTACGCTCACGTCAATGTTGATAAATCCCGATGAGTCCCTCGTTTTGGTCGTACACCTCATATACACCCAAATTTCGCCGTACGCAAGTTTGATAAATGAGGGCCACTGTGTGGGAAAAAAACTAGCTAAAGGAACATTTTGAAAGCCTCGAAGTAAAGACACAGATTTGTAGTATTCAGACATCTAAGTGACAAAAACGTGTCTTTGTTCAATTCTATTTTGGCATGTATTATAAGTCAAAATTTATTACCGAATACACAGGAAAAAGACAGGTCATCCAGATTTGCTTTACACATTTTTACGGCATTAGCACATCAGGCAAAACTAGTGTGTTTTTCATTCTTTGCAGTCAGTAGATGAACCCAGAAGTGTGGACTTGAGTCAGATTTAAGTCACTATTTTAATGACTCGAGACTTGACTTGATAAAATGGATTCAGACTCGGACAAGACGTTTCCTGGGGCTTTTTTATGTGGATGTTCTCCCAGTGTAGATTTCCTCCTGGTGCTCCAGTTTCTACTACCACTAAAAACATGTCCCCTTCCCCAGGACTACAGCTGGAAATGAGCTGTAAAAGCTAGAATCTGGAACAAGCATCTCTGCCTTTGTGTTTAATGTATATAACTGTACATTGTCCTTAATAAACATAACTTTAAACTTGACTTGGGACTTGACTTGAACTTTAAGGTCTGTGACTTGAGAACTTGTCTCATAAGTTATATTCGGTAATTTGATATAAAGACTTGAAAAGCTTTAAACTAAAAGCAGAGGACACAAGTCGGTGCATGTCTTGGTACTTGACTTGGACTTGTCTCTCTTAAGCCCTGTTTCCGTTGGCTGGAGTCAGGGCGGTATGGTCCGGTCTTATGCTGCTTTCACCCTGGACCCTGGAGCAGGCCTTTGTGTTTTTTTCTTGATTGAACAAGAGAAAACCAAACAGAAAAGAGCTGAGGAAAACATAAAACATTGTCTCTCACCAAACGCTGACTTGATCCTGTAATGAAAGCTCTATTTGTTTCTCCGATAGACAAAGCAAAGCTAGCGCATTAGCATCAGCTGTTTCCTGTTTGTCAAGACAAAACACTGTAAATCCTGTGTGTAATGTGTCCATTACAATCCAACCTCAAAACAGTGAACAAAACAGGCTTAAAATGCAGCTCAGAGTCCCAGAGGCTTTGCAAAAAATGTAATCAATACAAAAAGGTGACTATAAACACAAGTACAGGGCTCCAGACTGCGAGTAAATGCTCGCATTTTGCGACTATTTTTGGCCCCAGTGCGAGTATTTTTTTCAGCCACTCGCTCCGGTGCAAGCAGAAATGAAAATGCCTTTTTTCATTTTTTTGTCTCGTGTTACACAGCATTAAATCTGTATCAAACTGCGTAGTTTCCGTGTCTTTAACTCTGGAACAATACATGGGCACGCGCACACAGGTAGTGCGTTCAAACGTAACTCGACTTCATTCGTGACTTTCATGACAACGCTTATCAGGGCTGTGAAATGTCGGGTGGGCGCGTCGATTTGGGGTCCTGCTCTTCTTTGTCACACGCAGAACACAGAGGAGAGCAGTAGGTGTGTGTGTTTACCGTGTGTGTTCCTCCACTTGTCCTCGCTCCTCGCGCTGCCTCCGCCCCACGTACTGCTTTGGATCTCCGTGTCACTATTATTCCGTGCGTCAAAGTAAAACTTTCCGAGCGCCACTGAACGTGACCAACGTGTTATGGCTTGCGTGTAAATACACGGGCCAACAAAGTATTCACAGTCCGTTCATTTGTTTCTTCGCGTTAGTTTCACTTCAGTCCGTGCGTGCGCGCACGGTCCTCGTGCACTGTGTGTCCCAAGCGCTCCGCTTTCACTTCGTTTATGACTCGATTCTTACAGAGACACGATCCGAAATCCGTGACCAATAAAACATCTTTATCCTTTATCCGACGTCTGGTCTTTACGCGCAGAGGCAGAGTGGATGGCCCAGGTCATATAGGCTTCCGCCGGTGACCGCCCCCTGTGAGGAGCTGTGCGGAGCTGAGGACGCGCGGTTTGTGGGAATCTCCTGCGTGAGGCTGTAGTTTTAAGCTGATAATTTTGCTCTTACGTCGTGTCAAAAACACATCACATTTTACAATGTTTGTACTTTATAATCTAGGTCTGGATCTAACAGTCCATTTCACTTCATATTTGGCTGTATTTAACACTTATACAAATAAGCTTCATATCTGCAGTTAAGCTTTTATTTTGTCTCTGTGGTCACCCAGTAGGATATTAATATTCTCTAAATGTATAGGCTACAGTCTAAATAAGTTGGACCCCCAAAACTTGTAATGTTCCTTTTACTTTTACATTCAGTGTGTGTAAAAGAATAGCATAATACTGACCTTTTAAGTAAATGTGGTAGAGAAGTGACTGAATAGGCCTATATGTAATTGCAATTTGAGATAGATTTTGATTAATGGTGCAGCTCTTTTGCTACCATTAATCAGCAATATTTGTTAACTGCTTGAAATGTTAACTGCTTTTCCTGCTGTTAACATTTCATAAATATTTTAATATTTAAGCAATTTTTGAAAAATTTTGTAACAAAATAAACTAACTAATATACATTCAAAACAATACCGAATAGTAAATTGTAAAATTTAAACTACTATTAATTATATATGAATTAACAATTTACGACCAGTGCCCCTAAATTTTTCTCTGTGCCCCTAAGTTGAATCAGTTAGGGGCTACAATGCTCCTTGAGAAAAAAGTTAGTCTGGAGCCCTGAAGTAGTTTGTTGCTCACCCCTCTGATGAGCTACCCCGGGCTGCTTACCCTAACTGTGTGAGGGGGATCAGTCTGTAAATGTGCTATAGAAATAAACCATTTGTGTCACAGCGTCTTCACACAGACTTCACGTTATTACACGTCTTTCACATGTCCTGAAGAAGTTATTACTCGTCTTTCACATGTCCTGAAGAAGTTATGACATGTCTTTCACATGTCCTGAAGAAGTTATTACTCGTCTTTCACATGTCCTGAAGAAGTTATTACACGTCTTTCACATGTCCTGAAGAAGTTATTACACGTCTTTCACATGTCCTGAAGAAGTTATGACACGTCTTTCACTTGTCCTGAAGAAGTTATGACACGTCTTTCACGTGTCCTGAAGAAGTTATTACTCGTCTTTCACGTGTCCTGAAGAAGTTATGACACGTCTTTCACTTGTCCTGAAGAAGTTATGACACGTCTTTCACGTGTCCTGAAGAAGTTATTACTCGTCTTTCACGTGTCCTGAAGAAGTTATGACACGTCTTTCACTTGTCCTGAAGAAGTTATGACACGTCTTTCACTTGTCCTGAAGAAGTTATGACACGTCTTTCAATGTCCTGAAGAAGTTATGACACGTCTTTCACATGTCCTGAAGAAGTTATTACATGTCTTTTACATGTCCTGAAGAAGTTATTACACGTCTTTCACATGTCCTGAAGAAGTTATTACACGTCTTTTACGTGTCCTGAAGAAGTTATTACACGTCTTTCACGTGTCCTGAAGAAGTTATTACTCGTCTTTCACATGTCCTGAAGAAGTTATTACACATCTTTCACATGTCCTGAAGAAGTTATTACTCGTCTTTCACGTGTCCTGAAGAAGTTATGACACGTCTTTCACGTGTCCTGAAGAAGTTATTACACGTCTTTCACGTGTCCTGAAGAAGTTATTACACGTCTTTCACGTGTCCTGAAAAAGTTATGACACGTCTTTTACGTGTCCTGAAGAAGTTATGACACGTCTTTCACGTGTCCTGAAGAAGTTATGACACGTCTTTCACGTGTCCTGAAGAAGTTATTACACGTCTTTCACGTGTCCTGAAGAAGTTATGACACGTCTTTCACATGTCCTGAAGAAGTTATGACACGTCTTTCACATGTCCTGAAGAAGTTATGACACGTCTTTCACATGTCCTGAAGAAGTTATGACACGTCTTTCACATGTCCTGAAGAAGTTATGACGCGTCGTTCACAGTCCTGAAGAAGTTATGACACTCTTTCACATGTCCTGAAGAAGTTATGACACGTCTTTCACATGTCCTGAAGAAGTTATGACGCGTCGTTCACGTCCTGAAGAAGTTATTACGCGTCTCTCACATGTCTTGAAGAAGTTATTACATGTCTTTCACATGTCCTGAAGAAGTTATTACACGTCTTTCACATGTCCTGAAGAAGTTATGACGCGTCTTTCACATGTCCTGAAGAAGTTATTACACGTCTTTCACATGTCCTGAAGAAGTTATGACGCGTCTTTCACATGTCTTGAAGAAGTTATTACATGTCTTTCACATGTCTGAAGAAGTTATTACATGTCTTTCACAGTCTGAAGAAGTTATTACACGTCTTTCACATGTCCTGAAGAAGTTATGACACGTCTTTCACATGTCCTGAAGAAGTTATGACACGTCTTTCACATGTCCTGAAGAAGTTATGACGCGTCGTTCACTGTCCTGAAGAAGTTATGACACGTCTTTCACATGTCCTGAAGAAGTTATGACACGTCTTTCACATGTCCTGAAGAAGTTATGAAGCGTCGTTCACGTCCTGAAGAAGTTATTACGCGTCTCTCACATGTCTTGAAGAAGTTATTACATGTCTTTCACATGTCCTGAAGAAGTTTATTACACGTCTTTCACATGTCCTGAAGAAGTTATGACGCGTCTTTCACATGTCCTGAAGAAGTTATTACACGTCTTTCACATGTCCTGAAGAAGTTATGACGCGTCTTTCACATGTCTTGAAGAAGTTATTACATGTCTTTCACATGTCCTGAAGAAGTTATTACATGTCTTTCACATGTCCTGAAGAAGTTATTACTCGTCCTTTCACCTCACATGTCCTGAAGAAGTTATGACACGTCTTTCACATGTCCTGAAGGAAGTTATGACCGTCTTTCACATGTCCTGAAGAAGTTATTACATGTCTTTATACATGTCCTGAAGAAGTTATGACATGTCTTTCACTGTCCTGAAGAAGTTATGACACGTCTTTCACATGTCCTGAAGAAGTTATGAACGTCTTTCACGTGTCCTGAAGAAGTTATGACACGTCTTTCACATGTCCTGAAGAAGTTATACACGTCTTTCACGTGTCCTGAAGAAGTTATGACACGTCTTTCACATGTCCTGAAGAAGTTATGACCGTCTTTCACGTGTCCTGAAGAAGTTATTACTCGTCTTTCACGTGTCCTGAAGAAGTTAATGCTTCACTTCCGTCACTCTTTACTGTCCTGAAGAAGTTATTACACGTTCACTTCCGAATTAACTTTTCACGTGTCCTGAAGAAGTTATTACTCGTCTTTCACGTGTCCTGAAGAAGTTATGACTCGTCTTTCACGTGTCCTGAAGAAGTTATTACACGTCTTTCACATGTCCTGAAGAAGTTATACACGTCTTTCACATGTCACGTCTTTCACGTCCTGAAGAAGTTATGACGCGTCTTTCACATGTCTGAAGAAGTTATGACCGTCTTTCACATGTCTTGAAGAAGTTATTACATGTCTTTCACATGTCCTGAAGAAGTTATTACACGTCTTTCATGTCCTGAAGAAGTTATGACGCGTCTTTCACATGTCTGAAGAAGTTACTGTCCTGAAGAAGTTATTACACGTCTTTCACATGTCCTGAAGAAGTTATGACGTCTTTCACATGTCCACGTCTTTCACGTGTCCTGAAGAAGTTATGACACGTCTTTCACATGTCCTGAAGAAGTTATGACACGTCTTTCACATGTCTGAAGAAGTTATGACACGTCTTTCACATGTCCTGAAGAAGTTATGACACGTCTTTCACGTGTCCTGAAAAAGTTATGACACGTCTTTCACATGTCCTGAAAAGTTATTACATGTCCTGAAGAAGTTATTACATGTCTTTCACATGTCCTGAAGAAGTTATTACACGTCTTTCACATTCCTGAAGAGTTATGACACGTCGTTCACATGTCCTGAAGAAGTCATTACACGTCTTTCACGTGTCCTGAAGAAGTTATGACACGTCTTTCACATGTCCTGAAGAAGTTATTACATGTCTTTCACATGTCCTGAAGAAGTTATTACACGTCTTCACATGTCCTGAAGAAGTTATTACACGTCTTTCACATGTCCTGAAGAAGTTATTACACGTCTTTCACATGTCCTGAAGAAGTTATGACACGTCTTTCACATGTCCTGAAGAAGTTATGAACGTCTTTCACATGTCCTGAAGAAGTTATGACACGTCTTTCACATGTCCTGAAGAAATTATTACACGTCTTTCACGTGTCCTGAATAAGGGCAAGTGAAGGCACGGCAAGTCCACTTTCAATACACGACTTTTAACTTGCCAATCAGAGTTATTACACGTCTTTTTGTAAATCACTCGGATCAAAGAAAAGTATAATTCAGGTACATGTTCTTATTTTTTAAGAAAGCATACTGTATGTAATGTTTGAGTGGCATAACAGTCCCTCAGGAGCCTGGACCTGCAGTAGAAACACTCACCATCATTAACATAAGTGAACTAAACCGCTCCAAAGTGAACCGGTCTGAGACATCCAGGCTAATGGAAACAAGGCTGTTGACTTGGACTTTCAAAACAGTGACTCAGTCCCACCTCTGGATGGAACTCTAGGTCAATTCCTGATGTGGGAAATACATGACTGTGCTTTACTAGTTATTATTAGCTCTGGTGCATGAGATTCCAAATTGGAGATGATCAGAAACAAGTTCGAAGACATAATGCATCATGTTTGTCCTTTTAAATAAGAAATTTTACTTTTTTTTTTTTTAAAACTTCAGACCACTAATACAAGCAAATACATAACCACTGACATTTGCACTGTTTTGTTTCTTCTCTACAGAGGGCACTAAAAGCTCTGCATCCTGCTCTCCTGGAAAACTTCCTGTCTGCTGTCAACACTTTTGGAGATTTCTGTTCAGAGACTCAACTTCAGGAGCTACACTTCCTCTCAGGTTCAGTCAGAAAGCAATGGGAGGTGAGTCGTGTCAGATCAGATTTGTGTATCTTTATGCTCTCTTCATAACTAATCAAAAGTACTTTTAGGATGTACGCTCTGAGATGTCAGTGTATATCGACATGTTATGGTCCAGGATTAGAGAGAAGCAGCAGCAGTGCACGCCCGTAGAAGCCTGTGAAAGATTTACAACATCGCTCATGGAGAAGTGCCACATGAGCAGGTATTGTATTGTATTGTATTATAACGTTTAAATATGTTATAAATGTTGTCATTTTTCACAACACATATAAGATATTTGCACAGACATGTGTTTTCTTTTACCCACCTGTTGCTTACTCACACTTTAAAGGTAAAGCTAGCACTCTAAACGGTGAACTCTGTGATTTCATGTGGCCCCAGGAGGATTTTTGATTATTATTGGAATGTTCAGATGTGACTATGAAACTTCTAAAATGCTGTAGAAGTTGTCCAGGGCAGAACAGCTGGACCTGGTTATCCACTTTTATATATTGTATCACTTGTGTGTGTTTGATATACATTTCTGTGCATTTCCTGCATTTTGGTGAGTTTTAGATGTGATTTTTTTGTGACGCAATTTGACTATAATTAAAATAAGTCAGTAAATCAAAACCCTGTAAAACTAGGCTTGAGGAGCTTCAGTCAGACTCAGGACTGTCCTGTGTGATCAGAGCAGAGTGTGTAAACTTATTTTCCTATGTTTTATTTCATTGTACATGTTGGTCCTTTTCTCGGTGGACATACGGCAGAATTGCACAAAATAAGGATCAAAATGAAGCTCCAGTTTCACAGAAAATCACTGAAGTTCAAAATGCTTCCTCAAGAACAATTTGTCTGTAAAATAGCTCTGCTGTGACACTGCCCTGACAGTTGTGTGCTTCCGAACGAGAGCGAGCGTGTGGAAATGTTTCTGACTCTGACTGGCTAAGAGCGGCATGCGGCTCGTGAGCCTTGGGTTCACCACCCTGTATTAGAATATATGCTAAATTAGGTTTTACATAGCCTAATATCCTTTATTATATAGAATATAGCATAGTGAGTGATGTATTTTAAAGTTGCAATATGTAACTTTCTGGAGGGGAAAAGTCATCTAAACAATTAATTAGTAATAAAACTTTAAAACCAGCCTTTGGGACATTCTCAATGGCCTTTAATTAGATTTTATCCCATAATATGAAAAATACAGCTACAGCAGCCTCTGTTCTACAAACATGAGCAGGCTTCTCCAGGACAAATATTGTGACCATATTGTGGTCATGCAATCTCACTCAAAGTAATGTTTTGCAAAAACATGCTTTTATTCAAGTTTTAATTTATTACATTTGAACCGGGCGTCTACTTACTTCAGTTCTCTGTCGAAGGTCTTGTAGATGTTGTGGGTTTTTATGAAATAGGAATCAATTGTGTCATCCGCGAAGATGACTTTATGAAATGAGTCAAAGGAAAAGAAAATCAACCAGCCACCACCAACTCTGATTTGCCTCTTGCTTGTATGGTTCCTTAAATGTGCGAGGTGACTTAACATTTAGCTGTGTTTGGATCACGCCGGGGCACCAGCTGTATCGAGCTGTAATCTGTAGTAATTGGATAGCCTCACGTTCTGTCTTTACACTCACTGCTCTCACTGCTCTGATGCCATGAAACAACTCTCCTCCTCCACAGAGAATGTGCTCAGTAACAAGCAGAGGGACACTACAAGAGACGGGCATCAGAACTCAGCTCACACTGAAACATCAGCCCAGCAGACAACAAAGGTATTCATGTATTATACTGGTCTTTTTATTTTTATCAGCAGTTATTTTTTTGTGTGTGTGTGTTTTTTAATCTATTTTTCATTGACAGTATCCTTTTTCTGCCCTGCCCAGTTTTCTTGGTGACACACTTCCTGTTTAGCTGCGGTTAGCCTAAGTTACATTAGCTATAATCAAACATCAGTTGACGTAATGAGCATGTGGAAAGAAATAGAAACAAACTTAGAAGTACGATATTATTTTGAATAAAACCTCATGATATTTATCGTGATATCACATATAAGGCACTCAATATTGAGTTTATTCTTACAATAATAAGTATAAAAGCCACATTTTCCAGTCATTCTTTAATATTCAGTGATTCTTTTTCGAGGGTGCAAACACAACTCCAGACTAATTTACTCTCTCATATAGGCTGTTAATATATGGAGATGTTTTTGTGTTTTGACTCATGTATCTTTTGATTAATTTCACCATCTTTCTATCAATCTACTAAATAACTAGCACTAATTAAAATTCATTATTTTTACACGTTCTTAGTGTGAGAATTCCATTGCCTTTCATAATTTTATAAAACTTTGAATAAAATATGTGTTGATATCTTCAGGAGCAAGTCACCCTGCAGAGCCCTGGTTAAAGTAATTTCTCACAGGGTCAGGAGGTTAGAGTTATAGTGACAGCAGCCTTTAGTGACATTGTGGGTCTGTATTTGTGCTTTTTTATCATTGCAGGGGGAAATAATAACTGGAGCAGCACAGCTTAGCTGTGTGTTAGCATCACCATGCTCAGCATGACTAACTTAATGGAAACAAAAGGGCCACGCTCCTCGGTCCTCTGCAGCCACACAGCGTGGAGTTGGTTTAGAGGAGTAATTTGAACTAAAGCTGCTTTTCCAAAGAGTCGCATATGAATGATTTTAGCAACCAGTTTTGAAGCTAGCGCTGTGGGGTGTTTAATATAAAGTGCTTCACTTTTAAAGTTCTTTTTTAAGCTTATTGTGCAGTCTGGTGTAAATAAAGGTGAAATAAAAATACCTTTTTGAAATGGCATTTCAAGACAGACAAGCTAATACTTATCTACATTAACAGAGCTAACAGGAAGTCCTCTGCCAAGAAAAGTGGGTGGGGCAAAATAAGGTATAGTCACTGTTAAAAGCGTAATTTGCCACTGAATTTTGAAGAAGAGACAACTGGATCAACTTAATATCTGATAAAGTTTAATCTTTTTTCAAGCTCGAAAAACAACAACCAAATAACAGATTTCACTCTTCTAGTGCCAAATGTTTCACCAATGCAGACGACAAGATGGAGTCGGCAAATGATGTTATCGTTTTGGAAAACATAAATAAGATTGCCTCAAAACCTGTCAGTAACATCTCCACGACTTGGACTGAACCCTGTTTGGACGTTAAAGAAGACAGAATAGAAAAACACAGACAAGTTACAGAAGAAACGTGGACACTGACCGAGGAGAAAGTCTGTACAAACCAGCCAAATCAAACAGCAGACTTAAAGGTAGATGTGTCAGAAAGGGTTAAATACTTCAAAAGAATAGGGACTGGAAGATGTAGTTGAGACCAAAGAAAAGAAGATCCGAGAAGGTTCCAGTGAAAAGAGGCTGATCTCTGGTCAAAGACAAAAAGATTTCATGGGAAAACTGCTGGATGTGCGAACAGCAGCAGAAGAACTGGAGCTAAAGGAGGTCACACTGCCAGCCTTACACCAACGGTAAGAACTATTGATCTACTATTGCTCTGATTCTAAGCATAACCGGCACAATTTATCAGCAGCAGCAGCATTTATTTATACATACATACAGTGCATCCGGAAAGTCTTCACAGCTTCACTTTTTCCACAATTTGTCATGTTATAACCTCATTCCAAATTGTATCAAGTTAATCTCTTACCTCAAATTTCTACACACAATATTCTATTATGACATTAAAAATAGAAAACAAGAAATTACACTTACATAAGTATTCACAGCCTTTGTCATGAAGCTCAAAGTTGAGCTCTGGAGCATCCTTTTTCCACTGATCATCTTTCAGATCAGGGGTCTCCAACCTGTAGCTCGGGAGCTAGTAGCTCGCTATCACCTTCCAAGTAGCTCAGCAAAGAAATTTAGAATCATACAAATTATACATTATTACTCAACTTGTATTTATTACATGCTTATTTCTACTGTAAATATATCTTCAGATGCATAACTGTGTCCACTTAGATATTGGCTAAGTTTGCATAAAGGTCTATTAATGATGCCACAGTTTACTTCAGTTTTTGGTCATCACTAACAGTAGCAGCTCGTCGCCAGTTTTCTTTTGCAAAAGTAGCTCTCCTAGCGAAAAGGTTGGAGACCCCTGCTTCAGATGTTTCTACAGATTAATTTGAGTCCATCTACGATAAATTCAGGTGATTGGACATGATTTGGAAAGGCACACAGCTGTCCCACAATGAGCTGCAGGTCAGAGCACAAACACCAAGCCTGATGTCAAAGGTTCTGTCTGTAGACCTGTGAGAGAAGGGCCTTAGTCAGGGAGGTGACCAAGAACCTGATGGTCACTGTGTCAGAGCTCCAGTGTTCTTCTGTGGAGAGAGGAGAACTTTCCAGAAGGACAACCATCTCTGCAGCGATCCACCAATCAGGCCTGTTGGTAGAGAGGCCAGACTAAAGCCACTCTTTCATAAAAGGAACATGGCAGCCCGTCTGGAATTTTCCAAAGACATCAGAAACAATTCTCTGGTCTGATGAGGTCTTTCGTGTCGCTCAGGAGCAAAGCCCAAAAAAATAACCCACGGTCGTCAATTCACAAGAGACTTTGCAAAAAAGAACTTTACTTGGCTCCTCTGACTCCTCCTCTGGCCCCTCTCCTGGTGCTTCTGGGTTTTGCCTGAAACAGGACACATTCAACTTTTACTTACATCCTGCACTCAACTACTTTAATATATAAGAGCTCTATGTGACTAAAGATGGACTAAAGCAGGACTAAAGCAGGCCTAAAACAGGACTAAACCAGGACTAAAGCAGGACTACCAAAGGACTAAAGCTGGACTACCAAAGGACTAAAGCTGGACTACCAAAGGACTAAAGCTGGACTACCAAAGGACTAAAGCTGGACTAACAAAGGACTAAAGCTGGACTAACAAAGGACTAAAGCTGGACTAGAACTGGACTAAAACAGGACTAAAGCTGGACTAACAAAGGACTAAAGCTGGACTAACAAAGGGCTGAAGCTGGACTAGAACTGGACTAAAACAGGACTAAAGCTGGACTAACAAAGGACTAAAGCTGGACTAACAAAGGACTGAAGCTGGACTAGAACTGGACTAAAACAGGACTAAAGCTGGACTAACAAAGGACTAAAGCTGGACTAGAACTGGACTAAAACAGGACTAAAGCAGGACTAACAAAGGACTAAAGCTGGACTAGAACTGGACTAAAACAGGACTAAAGATGGACTAACAAAGGACTAAAGCTGGACTAGAACTGGACTAAAACAGGACTAAAGCTGGACTAACAAAGGACTAAAGCTGGACTAACAAAGGGCTGAAGCTGGACTAGAACTGGACTAAAACAGGACTAAAGCTGGACTAACAAAGGACTAAAGCTGGACTAACAAAGGACTGAAGCTGGACTAGAACTGGACTAAAACAGGACTAAAGCTGGACTAACAAAGGACTAAAGCTGGACTAGAACTGGACTAAAACAGGACTAAAGCTGGACTAACAAAGGACTGAAGCTGGACTAGAACTGGACTAAAACAGGACTAAAGCTGGACTAGAACTGGACTGAAACAGGACTAAAGCTGGACTAACAAAGGACTAAAGCAGGACCAAGGGCCCCAGTACCTTATAGATGAATGAAATCAGGATTATGTGTGTGATCAGGACCAGAGGAAAGAGCAGAACTTTGAGGAACAGCTCCGAGTTTGACGCTAAAACACAAAGGATATAAATCATGAGACTGTGACCTATAAAGACTGAAACAGGACTAAAACAGGACTAAAGCGGCACTAAAACTGGATTCAAATAGTACTAAAGCTGGACTAAAGCTGAACTACAACAGGACTAAAGCTGGACTCTATCTGGACTAAAACAGGACTAACATAGGTCTTACCTCCCATAAAAACCTGGAGCGAGGGGCTCTCTGAGGAGAAGTTGTGCTGGAACACCTCCAGATGATAAACACAGGTGTAGTTTCCTTGGTGGGCGGGGCCAAAGTCAGAGAACAGGAAGTGGGCAGAGTGATTGACAGCGGGCAGGGTGTGGTTCTGAGCAGGAGAGAGGAGCTGGAAGGAGCCTCCTGGGAACTGTGGCTCCACCGAACATGTGACTCTGACCTCTGACCCCAGAAGCACCTGGACCCCCTGTGACCCGAGCTCGGAGACCCCGTCTAACACAGACAGAGAGATGATTGGACGATTCAGCAGCTCTGTGGAGAGAGAGGACAAGTTAGGTCTGTGGAGAGAGGATTATTGGTAATGAGACTAAATCACAGTGAAAATGGAGTGGATCAATATGAAGAACAATGTGATTTTTGTCAGTCAAACTAAAAATGTGTGATCAGACTTTACCTGAACAAACCACCTCCAGACCCCAGGAGTAAGAGTAAGAGTCACTCCAGACACAATGTTTCACTGCAGAGCTCCTCCTCACACAGTCAGAGTTGATCCTCCACACAGGAGACTCTGGAAGATCATCTCTGCCTCGTCCAGAAACAGCAGAACCACAGTCCAAGAGTCCACACAGAACACCTGTGGCCTCCAGGGGCCAGAGGTCAAAGGTCGTCACTCGTCTCCACTCTCCTTCATGTTTCAGCTCCACAGTTCCAGCACAGCGACTGGCCCCTCCCACCAGCCTGAGCGGCTCTGAACACACAAGAGACAGAGTGAAACCCCGCCCCTTTACCTGAGCACAAACCCCGCCCCTTTACCTGAGCAGAAGCCACGCCCCTTTACCTGAGCAGGTGATCTTGGCAGCGGCCTCAGAGGAGCAGGTCCTGGAGCTGGAGCGGGGACAGTCCATCAGAGCAGACTCATTTCCCTCACAGTGGAACGTCTGCAGTCCCAGAGGAGAGAGAGAAGGAGCCCCACAGCCCAGCTCCCTGCACAGCACCTCTGCACCCAACAGGTCCAAGGCCCCTTCACAGAGCCAGGTCCAGGACTGGTCCCAGGACTGGTCCCAGATCTGCACTGATCCTGAGCAAAGACTGGAGCCAGACACCAAGCGTACAGACTCTGTGGACACACCAGTGACATCATTATTGAGCTAACATTGAGCTAACGTTGAGCTAACACTGAGCTACAGCCAAAGGACTACTCTGAGCTAACACTGAGCTAACACTGAGCTGTAGCCAAAGGACTACTCTGAGCTAACTCTGAGCTAACACTGAGCTAATGCTGAGCTAACACCGAGCTACAGCCAAAGGACTACTCTGAGCTAACTCTGAGCTAATACTGAGCTAACGTTGAGCTAACACTGAGCTAATGCCAAAGGACTACTTTGAGCTAACACTGAGCTAACACTGAGCTACAGCCAAAGCACCACTCTAATCTAACGCTGTTGTTTGTGATGAGATAAAACCCCAATAAGAATGGAGTGGATCAATATAAACAAAAGTACTTCTGTTTTATCAGTCAAACTAAAAGTGAGTGATCAGACTTTCACTTTACCTGAACAAACCACCTCCAGACCCCAGGAGAAAAAGACAAAGTGAGACACACTGTAGACACAGTGTTTCACTGTCGAGTTCCTCTTCACACAGTCTGAGTCGATCCTCCACAGAGGAGACTTTGGAAAATCATGTCTGTCTCGTCCAGAAACAGCAGAGCCACAGTCCAAGAGTCCACACAGAACATCTGTGTGCTCCAGGGCCAGAGGTCAAAGGTCGTCACTCGTCTCCACTCTCCTTCATGTTTCAGCTCCACAGTTCCAGCACAGCGACTGGCCCCTCCCACCAGCCTGAGCCAATCTGAACAGACAAGAGACAGAGTGAAGCCCCGCCCCTTTACCCGAGGAGAAGCCCCGCCCCTTTACCTGAGGAGAAGCCCCGCCCCTTTACCTGAGCAGAAGGTAAAGGGGCACACAAGCTGCTCTCATGAGCAGCTTGTGTGTTTTACCTGCTGAGCTGTTGTTTTCTGTCAGAACTCCTGCACAAACAAAAGACACAATTCACAAAATGGTGGCTGTTGGTCACATGACACATTCTAATGACACCTGATGAAAGTGTATTTTGTGTCTTTTTGATGTACAAAGGACAAAGGATTTTGTATCAATACAACAAATATACTGTATATTGTATAAATACAACCAATATTTCAGGCATTGGTATCGACAAGTGCTCATACCAAATCTCCGATCCGATACCGCCCTGTATTGTCCTGAATGAGGTGCCATGGATGCAGCTGCAGCAGCTGTTTGTGCTCGTGGCTAATGCTACAGCTAACAGTCAGAGCAGCTAGTAAACGCTCTGTGGAGACTCTTTAAAGGTCAACCATAAAAACACTCCATATATGCAGACAAACACCCGTTTTACCTTCATTTCTTTCATTTAGCCTTTAGAGCAGGACTGTGGTAAACCAACTTTAAAATTGGTCCAACAGCAGTGCTAGCTAGCGGCGCTAACAAGCTACATGCTTGTCATTGCCCACTTCGTACCAGAAGCACACTTCGTACCTTTAGCTTTACTTCTTTACAGTTTTTTTTTTTTCGTATTGAAAATGTAATTAAACACAGACAAAACTAAACCATTAAACACAAAATTCCTTCACAGATTTCAACAAAGCAAATTACTGTAAAGTGAGATTATTACGGTTTATAGCCGTAAATGCCTGTTCCAGCTGCTGTCTGTTAGCTTTAAATGGCAATAAATAAATGTGTCGTTTGGGTTTTCTATTGGCAAACTTTTGTAAGATACATTCATAAATATTAATATAAGTAAATAATATTAACTGTACACTTACAGAAAATGTGTTTAAAGACATAATTTCGACCTGCACATGCGTAGTTGTGCTAAAAGGTACAAAGTGGGCACTGACAACGCTAACTCGGACTTTTGTTTATATTGCATTTTCTTAGCATTAGCGTCTTTTTACAGGCCTCACTGTTGTTTTTATGACACACAGAGGTGGAAAAGCACAAAATAAGAATAAACTCAACTCAGTTATGTTTAATGAAAAAATACATTTGACTCTACAATAGGCTTAAAAATCCAGACTCATAACAGTTACAATAAACACATTTTATTATGCAGTAACAATAGGCTAGAGTCCATTTTGCAGAAGCCAAAATGTATTTATTTAAATTTGAGTTGAATGCTGTAGTATCGGTATTGGATTGGTGTTAAAAAAAAATATCAGAACAACACTAGTATCAATACAACAATATATGTATCATACAAAACATATTGTAACAATACAACAAATATACAGCTATTGTATAAATACTCCAAATGTGTATCACATAAATACTATATAGGTAAACATTAGAAATGACAAAGTGTGGTCACTGACCTGAGACGCAGAGAAACAGGAGCAGCGCTGTGAGGGCCATGGTGGGTCATGTGTGGGTCTGAACCAGGTCTAAAGCAAGACTAACACCAGATTAAAGCAGTTCCTAAACTGGTCTAAGTCATGTCTCTAGAAGTTTCCTGTTTCTGACACATCTATCTCTTCGTTTGTGGTTTATTTCCGCTCAGATCAAGAAGCTTCGCTATAATCTGATGTTTTTTTTATCTTTCACATTTTTATTTTGACATTTCCTCTTCAACATGACAGTGATAACGGAGAAACATAATGCTATGTAATAAAGCAAAAGAAGCAGCAGAATCTGTCATTTTTCCTCTTGAGAACTCCATCAGTGGCTTTGGGTTTGTGGATTCTGGTTTGTGCCTCAGCAGACCTGATGGTGGATCGCTGCAGAGATGGTTGTCCTTCTGGAAGGCTCCTCACTCTCCACAGAGGAACGCTGGAGCTCTGACAGTGTTCATTTGTTGGTTGGGGTCATTCATTTGATTCATTTTGGATTGGGGCTGTGACATGACAAAATGTGAAAAAAGTGAAGCTCTCTGAATACTTTACGAATGCACTATAAATGCCAAATTTGAGGTGGTGCAAAAGGTTTACAAAAGCACAAGCATTTATTTATTTTTAGCCCCTGTTTTAGCCCCTGGCTTAAAAATGAGACCCCAAATCTTACAATGTGCATTTTGTATTACTATGGCAATGTTGGTTTTATGTGTCTTTTATTTTAGCTTTCTGACAAATCCTTTTTTTTTTTTTTTTTGCTTCCAGATCTCGAGCCCTGCGGAAACTGGAAAGCTGCTTGTCAGATTATCTTTCTGAGTTTGAGGACAAAAGAAACATTTCAGATGAGAGCAGTGCTAGTGTGAACCAGGAGGTAGAGGAGCTTTGGGACGTGACCAGCAAAGCAGTTTCAGAACGGTAAATGGAAGACTTTGGGCCCTGTCTTGTCTCTGATCTATGTCTTGATGTTGGTGTTAATTTAGTTAACCGTTACCTGCACAGATGAGCTGCGCTATAGATCACAAAAATGTTAATCTACATGTTTGAGCTGTGAAAACAATTACGTTTGGCAAAAGGCCATGCAAAATTATTGGCGGGGAAAATATTGTTCAAAACATTAATACCATTAGAAAAATCAATCTTTAATCTGCCAGTGCAGAAAGTGTTTTGGAGCTGCAGTGTCAGTGTGAATGCAGCTCTCGTCATGACAGAGCAGAGACACGTGAGATCAAATCAAAGAGTGCGGTGCTGCGTGAGCGCCGGTCCCTTCAGCGCTTTTTGGATCATCGTGGTCGTGCGCTCTCAGAATGGGCCGCTGTACGTTTCAGACCAGAGGGTGCTGACATTACAGCGATGAGCATTGTGTGTGGGCACAAGGAAGAGTGCACGGAACCATTTGGCACAGTCGGGATCAGAGCTCAGCCCTGTGCTTTACCCGGACCATGAAGGGTGCACCGTGTGCAACCAGAGACCAGACCGAAGTGGACTTAACCCTGCACTTCACACCCGGGAGCCTGGCTACGAGAAGTCGTTGACTCTATCTAAAGGAATATAACAAGGACACACCGCTGCTTTTGAGCTTCCTAAAGTTTTCACGCACAGATCAACAAGTCTCATGTCCACATGCATAGGATCATTTTTTATAACGCAACCTCTGGCCTCTGGAGCTCAGAGTGGACCACACACAAATAAATCTCTTCAACATCAGGGCGTAGACCAGGGCAGAGCTGGGCCTTTTGAGTTTTACAAGAAAAACGAGACAATATCCGTCTTCACTGTAACTTTTTGTGCATGTATTTCCCAGGTTGGAACAGTGCGACTTCTTAGCTGAGCTGCTAAAGAAGTTTCAGAAGATCCGTTCAGACGTGGAAGAGACTTTCCAGAAAGCTGAGAGCACAGTGAAGGAACAAGCCTCGTACATGGGAAGAGACAACCTGCACAAACAACAGGCTAAGGTGGAACTCTGCTTATACACAGAAGAGCCTAAGTTATTAGACTTTTTATTAATGTACTAACTAATGTTATACTAATACCGGAAGTTTTTTTTCATAAGCTTTATTCACATTTACTGAACACAAAATTCTGGCATATTTAGGCGCTTTCTCTCAAACCTGTTCTATATTTATTTGCAATTTTTTTTTTTTTTTTTTTTTTTTTTCTTTTTTTGTTTTTTTTTTTTTTTATTATTTTTTATTTTTTTTTTTTTATTATTATATTTTTTTTTTTTTTTTTTTTTTATTTCTTTTTTAATAATTTATATTTTTTTTTTTTTTTTTTTTTTTTTTTTTTTATTTTTTTTTTTTTTTTATATTTTT
>CM076405.1:3919779-3970812 GCA_038363315.1 Mugilogobius chulae | reverse complement strand
AAGTCCTATCCTCTTCCACCACTGGGTAGCTCTGATCATAACTGTGTGCATTTGATCCCTACATATCGCACTGTCCTGAGGAGAGGACGCGTCCAGATGAAACAGTGCAAACAGTGGACTGAGGACGCGGTGATGGCCCTGCAAGGTTGCTTTGAATGCACAAACTGGGATACCTTTATTGAGTCTTCCTCTGACATTGATGAGCTGACTGATGTGGTCAGTAGTTATGTTACATTTTGCGAGGATCACGTGATCCCAAAAAGACTGTTAAAATATACCCAAACAGTAAGCCTTGGGTGAGGTCATCTCTGAAGACTTTACTGAGCAAAAAGAGAAAGGCTTTTAATGAGGGCAACTCTTTAGAACTAAATCAAGTAACTCGGGAGATTAAATGTGAAATTAGAAGAGCTAGATTAAACTACAAAACAACTCTTGAGAATCAGTTGGGACAAAACAGCATGGGCTCTGCTTGGAATGGCCTAAATACCATATTGGGACTTACTAATCAGAAACATTCTAAGGTCATCTTGAATGGAATCAAATCCGATAATCAATTAGCTCGAGATTTTAATTCTTTTTTTCTAAGATTTGAAACGACGGATTTTAGTAATGAGATTCTTAAACGTAAAAATGATTTATTTTGCCCTGGCTCTCCACCCTTTAATGAACGTTCAGTGGTGTCCTGTTTTAAACAAACTAAGGCAAAGAAAGGTCCAGGCCCAGATAATATTTGTGGCCGCTTGTTGTCTTCTTGTGCGGAGCAATTGGGTCCAGTTTTCTTTTTTATATTTCAGATGTCAATTCACCAGCAGAGGGTGCCAAAGACATGGAAAGAAAGTACAATTATCCCTGTGGCCAAATCAAAACACCCTGAGGTTTTAAATGATTTTAGACCAGTGGCTTTGACTTCACTAGTTATGAAATGTTTTGAGAGGCTCATGAAGAATGAACTTGTACCTCTTGTGGAGCCCTTGCTTGATCCCATGCAATTTGCATATAGGTCAGGTCGTGGAGTGGAGGATGCCACAGCCACTCTTTTAAACATGGTTCTGAAACACTTGGATAGTTCAAAAAACCATGTGAGGCTTTTATTTTTGGACTTCTCTTCAGCTTTTAACACTATTCAACCACATCTTTTAATTGATAAACTTGTTACAAATTTTAAATTAGATTTTAGCCTGGTGGGGTGGATTTTGGATTTTCTAACTGGAAGGTCACAGAGGGTAAAAGTGAATGGTTGCCTCTCTGATGTTTTAAGTTCTTCTACAGGTTCTCCACAAGGTTGTGTGCTTTCACCACTTTTGTACATTTTGTATACAAATGACTGTCGCAGCAATCATGTGAATAGACACATTTTGAAATTTGCAGATGACTCTGTTATTATTAGTCTTCTGCATGATGATGAAAAGGACCATGGCCCTGTTGTAGAGGACATGGTACAGTGGTGTGACAACTCATTTCTAAAACTAAATGTCATTAAGACTAAGGATATGTCTATTGACTTCAGAAGAGAGGTCACAATTCCCAGTGCTACAGTCATTAAAGGCCAGGTAGTAGAGCAAGTGGAAAATTATAAGTATCTGGGAACTTTGATAGACCACAAACTGAACTTTAATGACAACTCAGACAGGCTGTGCAAAAGGGGTCAGCAGCATCTGTTCTGTCTGAGAAAGCTTTCTTATTTCCATGTGGACAGGACTTTGATGACTCTATTTTACAAATCTTGTGTTGAGTCTGCACTGACCTTTTCTATGTTGTGTTGGTTTGGAAATCTTAGTGTGAAAGCAAAAAAATCACTCAGTAGAATTGTAAATTTGAGTGAAAAAATCTTGGGAGTCCAGCAGACTTCTTTGTCTGAGCTTTACTCGAGCCAGGTGAGGAGGAAAGCTTTGAGCATTTTGTCTGATGATGCTCATCCTCTTAATGAGTTCAGCTACCTTCCTTCTGGCTCTAGACTTAGACTCCCAGCAATGAGGTGTAACAGATACCGAAATTCTTTTATTCCTGCAGCTGTACAGTTTTTAAATGCTGCGCAGGGCAGAAGCACACGTTAGTAGATTGTTCTTGTGTGTAATTTCCTCCTTTGTTGTTGGATGAAAATTGTACTGCATTTTGGAGTTCATTTTAATATGTGTTTTATGTTTGTGATTATTTTATGTACATCTCTCTTGCTGCAAAACTAATTGCCCCATGCGGGACACAAATAAAGTGAAGTTGAAGTAAGACTAAGGCTAAGACAAAGGGCAAAATAGACCTGCAAATCTTTTTTCAATGTACACCATTGTTCTTTGCTCGAAAAAACAACCAAGTAACAGATTCACTTTTTTTCTTCTAGTGCAAGTGTTTCACCAATGCAGACGACAAGATGGAGTCGGCAAATGATGATATCGTTTGGAAAACATAAATAAGATTGCCTCAAAACCTGTCAGTAACATCTCCACGACTTGGACTGAACCCTGTTTGGACGTTAAAGAAGACAGAATAGAAAAACACAGACAAGTTACAGAAGAAACGTGGACACTGACCGAGGAGAAAGTCTGTACAAACCAGCCAAATCAAACAGCAGACTTAAAGGTAGATGTGTCAGAAAGGGTTAAATACTTCAAAAGAATAGGGACTGAAGATGTAGTTGAGACCAAAGAAAGAAGATCCGAGAAGGTTCCAGTGAAAAGAGGCTGATCTCTGGTCAAAGACAAAAAGATTTCATGGGAAAAACTGCTGGATGTGCGAACAGCAGCAGAAGAACTGGAGCTAAAGGAGGTCACACTGCCAGCCTTACACCAACGGTAAGAACTATTGATCTACTATTGCTCTGATTCTAAGCATAACCGGCACAATTTATCAGCAGCAGCAGCATTTATTTATACATACATACAGTGCATCCGGAAAGTCTTCACAGCTTCACTTTTCCACAATTGTCATGTCATACCTCATTCCAAATTGTATCAAGTTAATCTCTTACCTCAAATTTCTACACACAATATTATATTATGACATTAAAAATAAGAACAACATAAGTATTCACATCAGCTCAAAGTTGAGCTCTAGCATCCTTTTTCCACTTCATCTTTCAGACCTCCAACCTTGCTCAGCTAGTAGCTCGCTATCACCTTCCAAGTTGAGCTCTTGATGCATACTTCTTTGCATAATCCACCAGTTTGAGGTCATGCCACAGTCTTCAGACTGTTCTACAGCTTAATTTGAGTCCATCTACGATAAATTCAGGTGATTGGACATGATTTGGAAGGCACACAGCTGTCCCACAATGAGCTGCAGGTCAGAGCACAAACACCAAGCCTGATGTCAAAGGTTCTGTCTGTAGATCTGAGAGAAGGATGGTGACCAAGAACCTGATGGTCACTGTGTCAGAGCTCCAGGTGTGTTCACTGTGTCTCCAGTGGAGAGAGGAGAACTTTCCAGAAGGACAACCATCTCTGCAGCGATCCACCAATCAGGCCTGTTGGTAGAGAGGCCAGACTAAAGCCACTCTTTCATAAAAGGAACATGGCAGCCCGTCTGGAATTTTCCAAAAGACATCAGAAACAATTCTCTGGTCTGATGAGGTCTTTCGTGTCGCTCAGGAGCAAAGCCCAAAAAAATAACCCACGGTCGTCAATTCACAGAGACTTTGCAAAAAAGAACTTTACTTGGCTCTCTCCTCTGGCCCCTCTCCTGGTGCTTCTGGTTTTGCCTGAAACAGGACACATTCAACTTTTACTTACATCCTGCACTCAACTACTTTAATATATAAGAGCTCTATGTGACTAAAGATGGACTAAAGCAGGACTAAAGCAGGACTACAGGACTACCAAAGGACTAAAGCTGGACTACCAAAGGACTAAAGCTGGACTACCAAAGGACTAAAGCTGGACTACCAAAGGACTAAAGCTGGACTACAAAGGACTAAAGCTGGACTAACAAAGGACTAAAGCTGGACTACTGGACTAAAACAGGACTAAAGCTGGACTAACTAAAGGACTAAAGCTGGACTGGACTAAAACAGGACTAAAGCTGGACTAACAAAGGACTAAAGCTGGACTAACAAAGGACTGAAGCTGGACTAGAACTGGACTAAACAGGACTAAAGCTGGACTAACAAAGGACTAAAGCTGGACTAGAAGGACTAAAACAGGACTAAAGCTGGAGGACTAAAGCTGGACTAGAACTGGACTAAAACAGGACTAAAGATGGACTAACAAAGGACTAAAGCTGGACTACTGGACTAAAGGACTAACTAAAGCTGGACTAGAACTGGACTAAAACAGGACTAAAGCTGGACTAACAAAGGAGCTGGAAGCTGAAGCTGACTAAACTGGACTAAAACAGGACTAAAGCTGGACTAACAAAGGACTGAAGCTGGACTAGAACTGGACTAAAACAGGACTAAAGCTGGACTAACAAAGGACTAAAGCTGGACTAGAACTGGACTAAAACAGGACTAAAGCTGGACTAACAAAGGACTGACTAGCTGGACTAGAACTGGACTACTGAAACAGGACTAAAGCTGGACTAACAAAGGACTAAAGCAGGACAAGGGCCCCAGTACCTTATAGATGAATGAAATCAGGATTATGTGTGTGATCAGGACCAGAGGAAAGAGCAGAACTTTGAGGAACAGCTCCGAGTTTGACGCTAAAACACAAAAGGATATAAATCATGAGACTGTGACCTATAAAGACTGAAACAGGACTAAAACAGGACTAAAGCGGCACTAAAACTGGATTCAAATAGTACTAAAGCTGGACTAAAGCTGAACTACAACAGGACTAAAGCTGGACTCTATCTGGACTAAAACAGGACTAACATAGGTCTTACCTCCCATAAAAACCTGGAGCGAGGGGCTCTCTGAGGAGAAGTTGTGCTGGAACACCTCCAGATGATAAACACAGGTGTAGTTTCCTTGGTGGGCGGGGCCAAAGTCAGAGAACAGGAAGTGGGCAGAGTGATTGACAGCGGGCAGGGTGTGGTTCTGAGCAGGAGAGAGGAGCTGGAAGGAGCCTCCTGGGAACTGTGGCTCCACCGAACATGTGACTCTGACCTCTGACCCCAGAAGCACCTGGACCCCCTGTGACCGAGCTCGGAGACCCCGTCTAACACAGACAGAGAGATGATTGGACGATTCAGCAGCTCTGTGGAGAGAGAGGACAAGTTAGGTCTGTGGAGAGAGGATTATTGGTAATGAGACTAAATCACAGTGAAAATGGAGTGGATCAATATGAAGAACAAAATGTGATTTTTGTCAGTCAAACTAAAAATGTGTGATCAGACTTTACCTGAACAAACCACCTCCAGACCCCAGGAGTAAGAGTAAGAGTCACTCCAGACACAATGTTTCACTGCAGAGCTCCTCCTCACACAGTCAGAGTTGATCCTCCACACAGGAGACTCTGGAAGATCATCTCTGCCTCGTCCAGAAACAGCAGAACCACAGTCCAAGAGTCCACACAGAACACCTGTGGCCTCCAGGGGCCAGAGGTCAAAGGTCGTCACTCGTCTCCACTCTCCTTCATGTTTCAGCTCCACAGTTCCAGCACAGCGACTGGCCCCTCCCACCAGCCTGAGCGGCTCTGAACACACAAGAGACAGAGTGAAACCCCGCCCTTTACCTGAGCACAAACCCGCCCCTTTACCTGAGCAGAAGCCACGCCCCTTTACCTGAGCAGGTGATCTTGGCAGCGGCCTCAGAGGAGCAGGTCCTGGAGCTGGAGCGGGGACAGTCCATCAGAGCAGACTCATTTCCCTCACAGTGGAACGTCTGCAGTCCCAGAGGAGAGAGAGAAGGAGCCCCACAGCCCAGCTCCCTGCACAGCACCTCTGCACCCAACAGGTCCAAGGCCCCTCCACAGAGCCAGGTCCAGGACTGGTCCCAGGACTGGTCCCAGATCTGCACTGATCCTGAGCAAAGACTGGAGCCAGACACCAAGCGTACAGACTCTGTGGACACACCAGTGACATCATTATTGAGCTAACACTGAGCTAACACTGAGCTACTGTCAAAGGACTACTCTGAGCTAACACTGAGCTAACTCTGAGCTAACACTGAGCTACTGCCAAAGGACTACTCTGAGCTAACACTGTTGTTTGTGATGAGATAAAACCCCAATAAGAATGGAGTGGATCAATATGAACAAAAGCACTTCTGTTTTATCAGTCAAACTAAAAGTGAGTGATCAGACTTTCACTTTACCTGAACAAACCACCTCCAGACCCAGGAGAAAAGACAAAGTGAGACACACTGTAGACACAGTGTTTCACTGTCGAGTTCTTCTTCACACAGTCTGAGTCGATCCTCCACAGAGGAGACTTTGGAAAATCATGTCTGTCTCGTCCAGAACAGCAGAGCCACAGTCCAAGAGTCCACACAGAACATCTGTGTGCTCCAGGCCAGAGGTCAAAGGTCGTCACTCGTCTCCACTCTCCTTCATGTTCAGCTCCACAGTCCAGCACAGCGACTGGCCCCTCCCACCAGCCTGAGCCAATCTGAACAGACAAGAGACAGAGTGAAGCCCCGCCCCTTTACCGAGGAGAAGCCCCGCCCTTTACCTGAGGAGAAGCCCCGCCCTTTACCTGAGCAGAAGGTAAAGGGGCACACAAGCTGCTCTCATGAGCAGCTTGTGTTCAGTGTTTTACCTGCTGAGCTGTTGTTTCTGTCAGAACTCCTGCACAAACAAAAGACACAATTCACAAAATGGTGGCTGTTGGTCACATGACACATTCTAATGACACCTGATGAAAATGTATTTTGTGTCTTTTTGATGTACAAAGGACAAAGGATTTTGTATCAATACAACAAATATACTGTATATTGTATAAATACAACCAATATTTCAGGCATTGGTATCGACAAGTGCTCATACCAAATCTCCGATCCGATACCGCCCTGTATTGTCCTGAATGAGGTGCCATGGATGCAGCTGCAGCAGCTGTTTGTGCTCGTGGCTAATGCTACAGCTAACAGTCAGAGCAGCTAGTAAACGCTCTGTGGAGACTCTTTAAGGTCAACCATAAAAACACTCCATATATGCACACAAACACCCGTTTTACCTTCATTTCTTTCATTTAGCCTTTAGAGCAGGACTGTGGTTAAACCAACTTTAAAATTGGTCCAACAGCAGTGCTAGCTAGCGGCGCTAACAAGCTAACATGCTTGTCATTGCCCACTTCGTACCGGAAGCACACTTCGTACCTTTAGCTTTACTTCTTTTACAGTTTTTTTTTTTCGTATTGAAATTTAATTAAACACAGACAAAACTAAACCATTAAACACAAAATTCCTTCACAGATTTCAACAAAGCAAATTACTGTAAAATGAGATTATTACGGTTTATAGCCGTAAATGCCTGTTCCAGCTGCTGTCTGTTAGCTTTAAATGGCAATAAATAAATGTGTCGTTTGGGTTTTCTATTGGCAAACTTTTGTAAGATACATTCATAAATATTAATATAAGTAAATAATATTAACTGTACACTTACAGAAAATGTGTTTAAAAGACATAATTTCGACCTGCGCATGCGTAGTTGTGCTAAAAGGTACAAAGTGGGCACTGACAACGCTAACTCGGACTTTTGTTATATTGCATTTTCTTAGCATTAGCGTCTTTTTACAGGCCTCACTGTTGTTTTTATGACACACAGAGGTGGAAAAGCACTAAATAAGAGTAAACTCAACTCAGTTATGTTTAATGAAAAAATACATTTGACTCTACAATAGGCTTAAAAATCCAGACTCATAACAGTTACAATAAACACATTTTTATTGTGCAGTAACAATAGGCTAGAGTCCATTTTGCAGAAGCCAAAATGTATTTATTTAAATTTGAGTTGAATGCTGTAGTAGGCCTATCGGTATTGGATTGGTGTTAAAAAAAAATATCAGAACAACACTAGTATCAATACAACAAATATTGTATCAATACAAAACATATTGTAACAATACAACAAATATACAGCTATTGTATAAATACTCCAAATGTGTATCACATAAATACTACATAGGTAAACATTAGAAATGACAAAGTGTGGTCACTGACCTGAGACGCAGAGAAACAGGAGCAGCGCTGTGAGGGCCATGGGTGGGTCATGTGTGGGTCTGAACCAGGTCTAAAGCAAGACTAACACCAGATTAAAGCAGTTCCTAAACTGGTCTAAGTCATGTCTCTAGAAGTTTCCTGTTTCTGACACCTCTATCTCTTCATCGTTTGTGGTTTATTTCCGCTCAGATCAAGAAGCTTCGCTATAATCTGATGTTTTTTTTATCTTTCACATTTTTATTTTGACATTTCCTCTTCAACATGACAGTGATAACGGGAGAAACATAATGCTATGTAATAAAGCAAAAGAAGCAGCAGAATCTGTCATTTTTCCTCTTGAGAACTCCATCAGTGGCTTTGGGTTTGTGGATTCTGGTTTGTGCCTCAGCAGACCTGATGGTGGATCGCTGCAGAGATGGTTGTCCTTCTGGAAGGCTCCTCACTCTCCACAGAGGAACGCTGGAGCTCTGACAGAGTGACCATCAGGTTCTTGGTCACCTTCCTTTTGTCATTCATTTGATTCATTTTGGATTGGGGGCTGTGACATGACAAAATGTGAAAAAAGTGAAGCTCTCTGAATACTTTACGAATGCACTATAAATGCCAAATTTGAGGTGGTGCAAAAGGTTTACAAAAAGCACAAGCATTTATTTATTTTTAGCCCCTGTTTTAGCCCCTGGCTTAAAAATGAGACCCCAAATCTTACAATGTGCATTTTGTATTACTATGGCAATGTTGGTTTTATGTGTCTTTTATTTTAGCTTTCTGACAAATCCTTTTTTTTTTTTTTTTGCTTCCAGATCTCGAGCCCTGCGGAAACTGGAAAGCTGCTTGTCAGATTATCTTTCTGAGTTTGAGGACAAAAGAAACATTTCAGATGAGAGCAGTGCTAGTGTGAACCAGGAGGTAGAGGAGCTTTGGGACGTGACCAGCAAAGCAGTTTCAGAACGGTAAATGGAAGACTTTGGGCCCTGTCTTGTCTCTGATCTATGTCTTGATGTTGGTGTTAATTTAGTTAACCGTTACCTGCACAGATGAGCTGCGCTATAGATCACAAAAATGTTAATCTACATGTTTGAGCTGTGAAAACAATTACGTTTGGCAAAAGGCCATGCAAAATTATTGGCGGGGAAAATATTGTTCAAAACATTAATACCATTAGAAAAATCAATCTTTAATCTGCCAGTGCAGAAAGTGTTTTGGAGCTGCAGTGTCAGTGTGAATGCAGCTCTCGTCATGACAGAGCAGAGACACGTGAGATCAAATCAAAGAGTGCGGTGCTGCGTGAGCGCCGGTCCCTTCAGCGCTTTTTGGATCATCGTGGTCGTGCGCTCTCAGAATGGGCCGCTGTACGTTTCAGACCAGAGGGTGCTGACATTACAGCGATGAGCATTGTGTGTGGGCACAAGGAAGAGTGCACGGAACCATTTGGCACAGTCGGGATCAGAGCTCAGCCCTGTGCTTTACCCGGACCATGAAGGGTGCACCGTGTGCAACCAGAGACCAGACCGAAGTGGACTTAACCCTGCACTTCACACCCGGGAGCCTGGCTACGAGAAGTCGTTGACTCTATCTAAAGGAATATAACAAGGACACACCGCTGCTTTTGAGCTTCCTAAAGTTTTCACGCACAGATCAACAAGTCTCATGTCCACATGCATAGGATCATTTTTTATAACGCAACCTCTGGCCTCTGGAGCTCAGAGTGGACCACACACAAATAAATCTCTTCAACATCAGGGCGTAGACCAGGGGCAGAGCTGGGCCTTTTGAGTTTTACAAGAAAAACGAGACAATATCCGTCTTCACTGTAACTTTTTGTGCATGTATTTCCCAGGTTGGAACAGTGCGACTTCTTAGCTGAGCTGCTAAAGAAGTTTCAGAAGATCCGTTCAGACGTGGAAGAGACTTTCCAGAAAGCTGAGAGCACAGTGAAGGAACAAGCCTCGTACATGGGAAGAGACAACCTGCACAAACAACAGGCTAAGGTGGAACTCTGCTTATACACAGAAGAGCCTAAGTTATTAGACTTTTTATTAATGTACTAACTAATGTTATACTAATACCGGAAGTTTTTTTTCATAAGCTTTATTCACATTTACTGAACACAAAATTCTGGCATATTTAGGCGCTGTTTTTCTCTCAAACCTGTTCTATATTGCAATGTCATTAAATAGTTGTCTACTGTTTTTTTTTTGTTTTTGTTTTTTTTTAATTGAAGCTGCACATACCTTCACTAGAATCATTTCACTCTTTGGATTTGCATGATTTTAAAGCTACAGGGCTTTTGTTTTAGCATAGTTGGCACACAATCTCACTTAAACAAAGATATTAGATACTTTAGTTGAAATCTCATCTGAACAAAAGGCAAAACAAAAAAGTTATTAAATTGAAATGCAAAGGTATGCTGTTTAAAATAAGCTAAAAGTTGTGCTGCTTATTTTTAAAACTAGATAATGACATCACAAGGTGGAACAGAGCATTTTGAGCTTCTGAGTCGTAGACAGACAAATAAATGAAGAGATGTGTCGGAATGTACACAAAAAGTGAACATAGGGGCTTAGAAATTAGGGATGCACCGATACCACTTTTTCTGATTCCGATCCGATACTTTAATTTCCTGTACTCGTCGATACCGATACCGATACCAGACATTATTTTTCTTAGAGGTCCTGAAGCTGTTGTAACTCTCATTATTGGTTATATTGAGGGAACATCACAACATTCTCCATTTCAATACTTTGAACAGATGGAGAGCAGCTAAAATTATTGCTTTAAGTCATTTTTTGCTGTAGTAAAGAAATGGCTCTAGTTATTAACAGAAATCACCACATTGTAAATGCTCGCCCTTTAAGCAGACAGCCTTAAAAGCCCTGGATAAGATTTTTATAAAAGCATGCCTTGTAGCCTACTAGTTGCACACTAAGATTATTATTTGTTATACAGTTGTAAATCTCTGCAAAATGCGTTAGAATAAAATATTCTTATTTATTTAGAAGCACCGCATGACTTCTGCTGCGTCTCCTTCCTCACATCTGCGCTCCTCCGCAGCCCTTAGCATTAGACGCTTTAGCACAACAGTGAGTTTTCCTTCTGTCACCACGGCCACACTTTGGACAATATGGACATGCTATACCTCTTTCAACAGCTTATATCCTGCACTATTCAGTTGCTAGATTTGTTTCTCAATTGCAAAAGTCATAATGCATGCAGAAGCATAGAAGCGTCAGCTGCGTTAGTCACTACATATCATGAACAGCCTACGGCACACTGGGTGATATCTGCAACTGACAACATTTAGAAGTTAAAAATGTTTTCTTCATGTGTCACATCTGATATTAGGTGATTTAGTCTGTTTGAGAGCTGACTTTAGGCTCATGTGAGATAATATGAACTGTTCAGGCAGAGCTCACTGCTGTAGCTGAAACAAGACTCTGCACAGAGCTAAGTGGTATCGGTGCCTGGTATCGGGACCAATTTTACGAGTACGAGTACGAGTATTAGGCACTGGTATCGACCCGATACTGGTATCGGTATCGGTGCATCCCTATTAGAAATACTAATTTACAACCCAAGCCTCCATCTTACTTAATTTTAAACAATATAAAATGTATTATATCTGTGTTGCACCTTTTTTTTTTTGCACGTCGTCCAGGCGTTTAATTAATTCTTAATAAGATCCCGGGGCACAATAGTTTGTGCTCTTTTGTTTTGGGCATATTTTATTTTTTCGTTGCATATTTAAAAAACATATATACATTTTTGTTCACAGCAATTGTGACTTTATTTCCAGACAGCTGTTAGTAGAGGCATAAGGAAATCTGAATAAAAATTGCTAACATTTAAAAAACTAAAGCAGCACAAATGCAAGTTTTTACAGCAGAAGCAGCACAAACGATTGACGCCAATTTGGGCCATTTATGAGCCATTTTAAGCTTCTTGAGAGGCTGCATAGCACTAATATGACCTATAAAAGAATCGTTAATATCTATATCAGGCGAAACTTTTTACAACAGAAAACCGCACAAACGAAGCACAAACGATTGACATAGTTTTTGTGTATTTGTGCGTTTGATGCGGAGGCTAACTTCACGGAGGTGCACACCTGCCACTGAATCTGATCCACAAAACGACAGGATGCCCTCTCACACACACTCGTCCTGCTCAAACAGCGCTCCCTCCGCACCAGTATCTGACTCTGAACATGTTCTAGGGCTGGTTTTGACCGCTCAAAACAGCGTGAGTTTGATGGAAGTACAAAAATGTGTTTCCGGACCGGAATGCCCCTGAGAGTTCCAGAATTATATACATACTGTAGGTTCCGACTCAAATTTAACCTTGCATACCACTATCAAGTATGGCAGGGCTATTCAACACATTTTTCCCGAGGGCCAGATTTTTCAGAGAGCCATGGCCAATGGGCCGGCTAGTTTACAGCACTTGAACAAAGTTGCCAGCAAATTATAGCTGTTGTACAAAATATTCATCTGTTTCAATAATGTTAGCCACTACTGCCATAGCCTCTGATTTGAATGACTCTACAAAATGTTTAAACCAGCACTGAACCAGAATTAAACAAAGACTAGACCAGCACTAGCCAAGTCTGAACCATGAGTAACCATCATTGAGCCAAAACCAGGTCTGGTCTAAAGCAGAGTTACACTTACAAAACTAAAACAGGTCTGAGGTCAGGTCTAAGATACACCTAACTCTGCAAACAGGAAATAATGCTTAGTTGCAATATTTGAAAGACTGTTTGAGGGCCGAATCAGATTTTGGAGGGCCAATTTTGCCCCTGGGCCTTAATTTGAATAGGCCTTAAGTATGGAGAAACTAGGCCCCATTGAAGCCAAATCATATTCATTCATTCTTTAAACTTTATTCTCATCTATTTGTGGTTTGTGGTCCTTGTACTGAATGTAGGATTAGTCACACGTTTGGAATTGAAAGAAAATACAATTTTGACAATGTTTTTGATGGATTTACTAAATTAGAACATGTCTAAAAGCTAACAAAAGTCATTTGTGTAAATACCAGACCTTTAACTTCTAACTATGTAGCTGCTATGTAGGTATTATTCATTTTTAAATATTCATTACATATTTTGCTCATTCAACTTTAGACACCTTTTTTTTACCAGTTACCCCTTAATAATTTGAATTGAATATCGGTAAGAGTGTTGTTAACAGTTAGTGCCAAATAGAATTAATTTAGTTTTTTATATACTGTATATATATTATGTGTTAAGACTATAATAAGGGCTGAATAAATACTAATAAGCATCAAAAACTTTCACATGTTGCCAATCCAGTGTTTTTGCTTGCTACAATGAAAGAATTAACAATCTATTATCAGAACGTGATCACTGCAGACTTAAAGCTGGCGTATCTCACTTTTAAGTAGTTAGAAATAAGTCAACTTTGTATTTTTCTTCCAAAAAGTTTATTGCAGCTGCAGCACATTGTGACAAAATCAGACCACTGTGAATCTCTCTTCCAAATGCAGCGCTCTGATTGGCCGTGCTTGAGTGGTCTGCTCCAGGCTCATTTTGCTGCCTGTACAAAAGAGTTTTTAAGATTACCATTTGCTGAAGGATTTGTGAGAGCAAGGAACTAGGACCTACTTCAGTTTTCCTATCTTTAAATTGAAGTATTTGTCAGCACATTTAAATTAAATTTAAAAAATTTTTTTTTATTTTTTTTTACCTTTATTTTGCCAGACAAAACATTAAGAACAAATTCTTATTTACAATGTTGGCCTGGTGTGCAAAAGCACCAAGGGAAGGGGAGAGGGAGTCAGACACAACACACAAAACAATCATTAGTAAAACAAACAGAAATATAGATAAATACATAAAAATGACCTTCAGTTAGTAAAACTTAAGGTCATTGTAAAGTGAGTGTCCCTCACGTTACATTTAAAAACAGAAAGAGACATTTTAGAATCTAGTTTAAGAAAATTTTGAGCCAAATTCCAATCATTAGCTGCGGCACATCGAAATGACATGAGGCCAAAAGAGGAGCTGGGTTTGGAAGTTTTCAGTTTGATGAGCTGTGAGGAGGAGTGTTGTATCTGAAGGAGGTTTCTTGTTGTAACAGCTGACTCAGATAAGCAAGTGCGAGTCCTAACATGGTTTTATATATGAACGTGAGCCAGTGAATGTGACGACGGGTCTGCAGCGAGAGCCAGTTCACCTGAGAGTAGAGCAGACAGTGTGTGTGGGTCTGCAGCGAGGGCCAGTTCACCTGAGAGTTCAGCAGACAGTGTGTGTGTGTCTGCAGCGAGGGCCAGTTCACCTGAGAGTACAGCAGACAGTGTGTGTGGGTCTGCAGCGAGGGCCAGTTCACCTGAGAGTACAGCAGACAGTGTGTGTGGGTCTGCAGCGAGGGCCAGTTCACCTGAGAGTACAGCAGACAGTGTGTGTGGGTCTGCAGCGAGGGCCAGTTCACCTGAGAGTACAGCAGACAGTGTGTGTGGGTCTGCAGCGAGGGCCAGTTCACCTGAGAGTACAGCAGACAGTGTGTGTGGGTCTGCAGCGAGGGCCAGTTCACCTGAGAGTACAGCAGACAGTGTGTGTGGGTCTGCAGCGAGGGCCAGTTCACCTGAGAGTACAGCAGACAGTGTGTGTGTGGGTCAGCAGCGAGGGCCAGTTCACCTGAGAGTACAGCAGACAGTGTGTGTGGGTCTGCAGCGAGGGCCAGTTCACCTGAGAGTACAGCAGACAGTGTGTGTGGGTCTGCAGCGAGGGCCAGTTCACCTGAGAGTACAGCAGACAGTGTGTGTGGGTCTGCAGCGAGGGCCAGTTCACCTGAGAGTAGAGCAGACAGTGTGTGTGGGTCTGCAGCGAGGGCCAGTTCACCTGAGAGTACAGCAGACAGTGTGTGTGGGTCTGCAGCGAGGGCCAGTTCACCTGAGAGTACAGCAGACAGTGTGTGTGTGGGTCTGCAGCGAGGGCCAGTTCACCTGAGAGTACAGCAGACAGCGGTGTGTCCTGTAGGACGCATTTGTGACAAACCGAATCACAGAATGATAAATTGCATCCAGCTTTGCAAGACTACTTTTAGATGCATGACGATACACAGCGTCACCGTAATCAAACAGTGGAAGGATGGACATCTCAACAATAGCCCATGAGGTTGTGAAAGAGGAGCGATTTCTGTATAAAAACCCCAGTTTAGCCTTAACTTTAGCCTGTAAAACATTGATGTGATGATGGAAGGATAACAGACTGTCAAGCCAGATTCCCAAGTATTTGTATTGTGAGACTTGATCTAGGATGGTTCCCTCTGCTGTGCTAAGACAAAGCTTGGTGGAATTAGCGGTTCTCTTGCTAAACCAGATAGTCTTTGTTTTTTGGCATTTAGTGTCAAATCCAGTTGTGAAAATGCTTTCTCTACACTGAGGAAACTTTCTTGTAAATTACAAGAAAGAAAAAATTAAAATAGTTGACATTGTTTTAGTAAAGTGTGGTTATAGTTGTGTTCATTTTTACACACAATTGTTTTTTTTTTTCTGCAGGTGACTGAAACTAAATCAGAGCTGAACAATCTCGGGGAAAGAGTTGGAGAGCTGCGATGTATCTCCAGACAGATTCATTCTAAACTACAACAGATCACTCAGTGCAGCAGCAGCGTCTGGTTTGAGTCGGAGGCTCAGAGTCTGATGGACCACTGGCTGGATGTAAGTCCAAGACCACATCTGAAATAGGAAGTACTCAGTTAGATTAAGATTGGATACACAACTGTAGCAAGATATGGCAACACTGACAAAACATATACACTATTTAAAGTCCCTATGATTGGTTGAACTGGTCATTTCACTAAAGCACAGCATTACGATTACGATTTTATCCAATGTTTTTTTATTATTATTATGTATTTATTTGATAGGGACAATGCACATTAATGAACGTTTGTTCTAAACAAATGTAAATATGCCGGATTGTAGCTACAAAGCTCTTTTACAACCGTAGACCTGAGGCAGGTGACAAGTACAGTAAACATACAATACAAATATAACAATACAACATGAAAAATCTAAAAGTAAATAACATGTAATGGCTAATGATGACATGACTGGTTCCATTTCTGCCAGAGCTTGAGTTGAATTTTAAAATTGGATAGTGTAGAGCAGGGGTCCCCAACTACCGGTCCGGGGCCCAAAACCGGTCCGCGGGCCATTGGCTACTGGGCCCCAGAGGATTCTTCAATATTTATTTTATTTTTATTTTATAGTATATCGCTGCTTCCTTGTGCTTTACTGTGACTAAATAGTGCCACTTAGTCTTATAAACAGCAAAAGTATACACAGACATTGGTTGTTTGCATTTTAAATTGTTGTTATCGGCGCTACACAACCTCGACCAGTCCCTGGAAAAGAAATTTGTGACTTTACCGGTCCTTACAAAAAAAGGTTTGGGACCACTGGTGTAGAGCACTCTCTTATTTGAAGAGGAATACTGTTCCAGACTTTACTCACTTTCACAGCGAGAGCGTTTTGTCCAAAGACCTCACAGTCTCCTCTGGTCGAGGCCCTGGTCCTCATGTTACTGCTGGTTTTTGTTAATAATAATAATGTAAAAAATACTGACATGGGAGGCGGGGCTAATCCATGTAGCACTTTATAGATAAAGCATGCATATTTAAAATGCTTATAAAGCTAAAAAGATTGTTTTTTTTATATTACAAACATGGAATGAAAGGGGTTTTCTGTCAAAGACCTTTATTTGTATATTGACTCTAGGTAATGTGACTTTAGAACGTTCTGGAAGTGCAGATTTACAACATACTAGTGTTACATCAAAACCATACAATGACACCATTTACATGACTTATGATCATCGCTCTTCAGTCTGAGGCTTTTCTCAGCTCGTGTTTTGAAGTAGTAGGATTGTCCAAAGCATCAGAAATCACCTAAGCAAATATCAATATCAAATCTAGATACTCATTTGAGTAAGTATTGATACAAATAAAATTAAAACACAATTTGACAAGTTTAAAATGATCTACTACAAATATAGAATGACCACAACAAAACATCAGTTTTAAATAACCAAAAATAAAAGTGTAAATTTTGCCACAAAAAAAATTAAACTCGACCTAACAGACAGTCAATTGTTGAGTTGAGTCAAATATAACAGTGATTTACATTGTGACCACACTAGTATTAAGACAAGACTAGTTAATAATTATTAAATTTGTTGATTATTTCAATAATCGATTAGTTGCAATTGATCAATGTAGCTTTCCTCAAAGCTTCACATACACACAAAACACACATTGTGTCAGTACATACCACGGTTTAAAAAACAATCACTGAGTCCACCTCCAAAAGTACACAACGATTCAAACACAAGTAAAACACAATTTCATCACAGAGAGCACAAAAGAAGTGAGAAAAAAAAAACCTAACACATTAATTTTTCCATGGAAGAGCGTAACAAAGTCCAAGCCAAAAGACGCTTCTGGCTTTACTTAACACCTGCTTCTCTCAGAGATTTTCAACATGTTTTCAAACTTTTTTCATGATTCATTTAAAGTCACTACAACATCAACCCAGCAGCACAAAAGAGACAAAAAAGACATCTGTTTGAGTGTATTAGTGAAATATGAAGAGAGCAACAACACAGTAACAACACATTTGATCAAACCCACTAAAACACACTGTACACTGGCTGTTGCAGGTCTCGGAGAGAGTGGAGTCACACTTTGAAAACCTGCACTTTGCCCTGAGCCTTTGGGACGGAGCTGTCAAACTGCAGCTGGAGGTAGAACACTGGACCACCACGAAACTCTCTGCTTTTGCACAGTCTCCATTCTTCCACTCTGAAGAGGACGTTAAGGCTTTGCAGGTACTTGTATGTGCTTACGTACATTTAGGTAACGCATGACCTGGGACCTCAGATTGGCTTTAAGCTCGGCTCACTTTGGCCTCACTGTGTCCAGGATGAAGTTCTAAAGCAGGAGGAGAGTATCCAGTGTTTCTCAAGAATAACTACTGAGATCCAGGCCCTGCTTCAGACACCAGAGCCTCCACTGGAACTGCAGGTACACAACTATTTTATCACTCACTCACTCACTCACTCACTCACTCACACAAACACATAAAAGCAGAGAAGATATGGCTTAAAAAAATTATTTATTATCAATTATGTATTTTCCGGACTTAACATCTCACTTTTTCTCATCGTCTGACAGGAGGTGCAACTTATCCTCCTTTTAGAAGAAAAAAACTTTACGAATCCGTTTTTCATTTTTTCATTCATTTCTAGGGCTTAATCCCATTAGGGGTCACAATTGACTGGAGCCTATCCAGTAACTGTGGGCCTTAGGCGGGGAAACACCCTGGACAGTGGCCAACTTGCCGCAGGGTTAGACAGACAAACATTCACTCTCTCATTCACTCACTAAGGGAAATTTACAGTGATGCCCAATTAACCTAACATGCATGTTTTTGGAGGTGGGAGAAACCGGAGAAAACCCACGGTGACACGGGGAGAACATGCAAACTCCACCCAGAGAGATCATGAGATATTGATATGGTCCAACCCGGAAGTCGAACCCACGACCTCCTTGTTGGGAAGCCAGAGCACTAACCACTTGGCTACCGTGCACCCACTAATCCGTTTTATTTTTTCTTCTAAAATCTGCATTTTGGGGCTTCTGCGATATATACTCCAGAGTGACGTATAGTCTGGAAAATATGGTACTGTGTCAAAGGCCAGTTTGAATAAATGACTTTAGCTGGGCTTTGGAGGCTGTGAGCTCAGTTACAGATAGCAGCGTTGTATTGTATTCCTTTCAAAGTTTTACGGAGCAGATTTATTGTGTTGGTGGTCTTCTCATTTGACATAAACTTGGGAATTTGGCTTCCAACACTTTCCGAACCGAGCAGCGTTCAAACATACTGTATTTTTCCCAGTCAGAGCTCAGAACTTCCCAGTTTCCAAGAGCACCTGAATGCAGCAGAATCACACTGCTGCTCTCTAATCTCAGCCCCTTCTTTTCTCTTTCCACAATGGTTTTGAGCTGTGTTTGAAATGTGTTTGTGGTTGGAGTTTAGGGGGTGAAGTCTGCTGTCCCGCCTAACGAGCTCACCTGTCCCTCATCAGCAGCCACACCTCCTTCTCCAGCTGTAGCTCTGCTCCCAAACAGCACCTCGACTACGACGTTCTGATCACATCTACAGCTGGTTCATCCATGGGACTGGTCTCTCCTTCAGTGTGCCTCTTCTCCAGACTTCTCTTTTTCCCCACTGCGCTGTTTGGAGTTCACCTCCCTTTTAACAATTGCATAGATACCTAGAGAGACACATTGGACCAGAGCTTAAAACAGTTGTAACAGTCACTGAATGTAAAAGAGTTAATGAGCTGGTGCAAGTATCAGTTTACAAATGCCGTATATCTAAGTAATGTGTGTTGTTTTTGTGTGTGTGCTACAGGTGGGACAGGCCCAGATGAGGAAGAGGATGGATGAGTTACAGGAGCTGGTTTGTGAAGCCGAGGAGGTCTTCAGACAGACACAAGTGGCTAAAACCAACGTGAACGACAGAATGACTGTGTGTTTGAGCTGTTTACACACTGTTCACCAGGCTCTGCTCAGCCTCAGCGAGACTCATCCAGCAGCACTGCTCTCACAGCTTCAGGTACTGTTCATCTACCACGAAGTAATGCAAACAAAAATAAGGGTTTAGAAGTGTTTAGGACCAACAGACTGCTTAGTACAGGTTTTAGAAATGTATTGAGCAACACAATAAGGAACATGTACAGGTTTGTCTCGAAAAATCAGGAAAAAGTTCAATATTTTTTGTAAATGGATTCTGAAAGTCAAACCTGTGTATAATTTAGATCAGTGACACATAAAGTGAAATAATAGTGCTTTTCCCAGTTTCTAAAAGTAGCATAGCAAAGCATTGTGGGTGCAAACTGCGGACAAACAAACGTGAGTGCGGTGTGGTTTCATGTGTGCAAAGTTGGTTCGAAAACAAAGTTCTTTTCACAGTTGATAATCAAATCCTGGTAAAATGAGGAGGCACAAAACAGGTGCATAGGTGCCAGAGGGAACAGTTTTTATCCCGTTTCCAGAACCTGGGAAGATCGCGACAACATGAACAGTGAGAAAGAGCAGGCCAAGGTAAAGACAGAGAAAGCAAGATGATGGCAGTATTTATGAGGTTGGGCAGATTTCCAAAGTGTGTAGAGGAGAACTATCAACACTTGTTCACTGCACTTTTGCGTGGGAAAGGCCCTAGATGTGAGGCTGAAGCAGAACTAGCAACGCTAACAGGGATCTGGAAAGCAGCGGTGCAAGGAAGAACCCCGACGAACGACCAACCAAACAGCCTGCCCACCCAAGTTGGAAGGAAACAGCTTTAACAGAGGAAAACCTAACAAAGCACATTGTTACCATGGGAACATGAGACTATGAGGCAACGTGAGTGTCTGAGGACAAGTTGTCTGAATTGACTGGAGTCAGGACTGTAGACAAAGCTATGTAAACAATCTACTGCAAGTATGTGTTTGGAGCAAAAGTCGAAACTATGATATTAAATAATGATGCCGCGTACAAACAAACACGGTTTGTTGTCTAAATTTTGCTCCCAGCAAACTTGCACACGTGACGTCAATTCTAAAGTGTGCTATAATGCCTTTATTATTGAAATTTTGTAATCATGTATATGTCTCTTTTGAACAACTGCAAGAATAGCTGGAAAAACCACAGTTTACTAAATTACAAGTAAAGTTTTAAGCTTTAACCTAGAGATAACTATTATTCTATTCAGATATTATTTTGTTTGTACATTGTGATTTTAGGATAATCTATAGCCAGAGAATGTCTGTTGGGTAGAGAGGTTTTTTTTTACATTTTGAGTTTGTTTGAAAGATATATTTTTGGATAAAAATTATATGTTCAGATAGTCATTTTATTATAGTTGTCTAGTCACAATTTAGTTGATTACATGAACATGGTTCAGCCTGATATGTGCACCTTTTTTCTTTAAAGTGGCACTTCTAACTTTCTAGATCAGAAAAGTCAACTGCACATTCAGTACAACAGAAAGATAAAATCATTCTCAGAACATTCTTATTACCACAAAGACATCTAAACTAGAAAACATTGCTTTTATTAAAGTGTATTTCTTGGTTAAAAAGTTACAGTGTGCCTTTAGCTTTTGTTGCCAAAGTTTGTCATGATTAATTAGTTAATGATTGATGATTGATTGATTGATGATACATACATACGTACGTACTGGTATGTGACTTTAATTAGCTCTCCTCTCCAGGCCCTGCGTTCCCAGTCCAGGATCAGGATGAGCAGATCCAGGAACTCCTTTGAGGACCTGAGGATCCTGGGCTCGGTGGACGTCCTGACAGCGGTGTGGAGACTTTGTGTAAGAGGGACACAAACACAGGAGACACTCACACAGGTGCATCAGCTTTCTCTGAGACCGAGGAGCAGCTCACACAGACATCCAGCTGTATGAGAGTGTAAGACACACGGAAATGTGAAAGTATCCCAATCATTGTCATATTATAAAGAAGCTCATAATAGTAGAAATGCAAGTGTTTTTCGTCCTTTCTGGGTCATTAAACGCACTTGATTAAGCTCTGCATCAACTACTTTAAGAAGAAAAACAAAAAAAGTACATACATTGGCCACACTATTTCTAAGGTGCAGACCCGTGTCCTGTTTAGATTAGTTTTATTTTTCATATTGGGCAGTGCAATTAATATGAGTAAAAAAGAGGGTTAGTCATCTTTAGTCCCCTGGCCAAGTGTAAAAAGCTTCTAAAAGCATTAAAAAGTTAGACACAAAATGAATACAAACGTACACTTTTACAGAGCATAATTAAGCACAGGTACTAGTAGTTTTTAGTGTGACAGGTGTATGTCTCTACCAACCATTCCCTCAAATGTTTAGAGAAGCATTAAAGTAGTTTTTGTTGCTGGAGCGCTCATGTCCCGACTGACAAGACAGTGGTGCCTGCGCATACAGACGGGACCCTTCCCAACCAGTCCCTACTCCCTCTCCCAAGAACTACACACTACACTTCTGTGAGGGACACTCTTTAGTTCCCTTCATTCCTGTGATTCAGACACACTTCACTCGCTGAAACGTCTCTTTATTGTCTTGGACTCTGAAGGCAGCGTTATCACCACCTACTGGCCACTTTAGTATTTGTTTGACTGTGACAAAAATTAAACATAAAATTCCCAAATATTCCTCCTCTCACCAGTTCTGTCTTTCTTGACCATTTGTCATCACTGACAAATAGACACAAGTGTTTACAGTGAAAGCTCTGGCTGTGAGTCACAATATCAAGGTACTTTCTATCCTTATTTCATTTTATATCAATTGTAATGTGTGTAAGGTGCAAATACTCCAGCCTCTTTTTTAGGTTACAGATGATTAAAATGTCCAGAACATTTGAACAGATTTTTCAGGACAAAATAAATCTAAATGTGCATCAGTATATTTTCTTCAATAATTTTAAAATGATTAATGTTGGAAATGAATGCTTAATTGACTGCACAAAGCTGTTTATTTCAATCCTCAGACTTAGAGTTAGCATTGACAGACAACACATCTTTTTATAAACACACTTTGGTCCTTGGTGAAATATTCTCCTCATTTGTAAAGTATTTAACATGTTTCAAAGAAAACCACCAAAAACTCACTGTTCAGTGCCTGATCTTTATCATTTTTCATTTTAGACTGAGGGAATGAAAACCTTATGAAATGAACTAAACAGGAAATGAACCTGCCGGCAAGATGTTAGCATTTTTGAAAATAAATAGCAGTGCACACAGTCAATTAAACTTCTTTAAATTTTATAAAAGCTGGAACTAATCTCAGTGGTCATGTTTCCCGTGGGCTGTTCTGAGTGTTACACACACCTGTTTAGTGAGCACCTGCTGCTCACTCGCTGTGAAGTGTCTGACTGCCCCTACTCACTCTCCCCTTGTGCATTTCAGACTGCACTTGCCTCACGGGAGCACACACATCTTAGTGTTAGGGTGTAGGAAGTGGAGCTGTTTTGGGTGGTATTTATGTTGTCTTATGCTGGAACTGACATAATATATAAATTTTTTCTGACTGGGCCTGAATTGTTCAAAATGTCTAAAAATGACTACACCACTGGTAAAGTTCAGTAGTTTCTCTCTCTTGTTTGTCTTAAATTGATAAGAATGCTCAGACAAACTTAATATGCAGTGTGTGTCTATTTTTGAACATCTGGACCCATGATTTCACACTTAACACCTCCTTACTCTTCTTCAACGCAGCGCAAAGGATTGTGGTCTCTGTAGTTCTGTCTCTGCAGAGTACAATGTAACCTGTGTGGTGAGCAGACCAGTCGAACCTGTCTGAGCTGCACGTGTCCTTCATCCCGGCCGGCGCTCTGACTGCAGTAACACACTGTTTGTCTTTTAGGCTGCAAACACAAGTGGAAGGTTTCAAACACCGGCTGAACACTGATGAGGTCACTCTGGAGCCCGCCGGCGCACAGGAACAGGAACTACTGCAGCAAAGGTACGATTTGGTTTGGATTATTTTAAACTGTAATGTTCATTCAAATAACTAAACATTGTTGTTGTATTTAAATATTATCACTTTATATAGAGGTGTTCTAAATATCGGCAGTGAGTGGCAAGAATGAATGAGAGATTCTCTTTGCTCCTGTTACTACTCCAAAAACAGCAAAAATAAGATAAAAAGGCTACAGACTAATAATAAATATAAACAACTACTGCTGAATACTGAGTTTGTATGTGACAGGTAAAAGAGAAAAAAAAAGCAAAAAAAACTACAACAGCACTTGTGTTTTTCTCACATTTGTCAATGACAGACTTTCAAATCACACACAGAAAAACTTTGACCTGTCTCTGCTTAAAGTGAGGCTAAACACGCTTTCAGGGACTAACTCCGCCCACAACTGAACCCCAAACAGACTCCCAAAAGTGGGAGATGCAGGAGCCTTTTAAGAGACGCCCAGTGGGTGTGAACAGACTTTGATTGACAGCACCAAATATGAACAGCGAGCTTGTAAATGTGAGTTTTGTGTCGGAGCCGTCCTGGTCCTGACGTGAGATTTGCAGGGAGGAGCTGTACAGCAACAGCACCAAGTCTTTGATTACTTGCACATAAAGATTTTTTATATTTGCTTTACAAATCATACGTATGAAACCTTTGCTTTAGTCTACATAAGTCATGAGCCTATTATGTGAGTATTTTCTAAAAATGAAAATCGAAAATGAAAAACACAGGACGAGTTTCGAACCAACGCATCTTGAACTAGTGGTGGCTCAACGCACCACTCACTCAACAAACTGAGCCAAATGACAGCTGATGTCATTACTCAGCGGGTGATTCTTTTCAACTCTCCACAGCAGTGATGTCGGAGGGAGGAGTTTAGAAAACCATCTGGGCGGCTCGTCTGCCGCGTCAATACACTGTGACGTCAGAGGGAACTGAAAATGCCACTGACAGTGTTTGCCCAGCGGCAGTACAGCACGGTTTTTACACACATAACTGCAAAATGAACGAGTTTGCACAAAAATGTCCAAAAAAGGCCTGGAAACAGTAGATAATTCAATTTTGACCCCATATACACAGTCTGACAGTGAAAAAAAGTTGACATTGTTTTAATTCAGTTGATAAAAGAATTATTTGTTGTGCAGCAGTAAAAATGTTCGAACTCTCCAACTGTTGTTTCCAAACTAGTTTTAGTCTGCACAGAAAACAGAAACAAAAGCTTTTCCTTTGCCAAATAAAATGCTTTCTGGAGGACAAAATTTTATTCTGAATTCTTATATTTTTGCCATTCACAATGTTGAGTAGTTTTCAAATAAAACACTGTCTGTGCATAACCTGTTTAGTACAAAACCATCAGATACATTCTACAGTAGATTTTGAAATGTTGCGATACACGATGCAAATGTAGTGGTTATTGAGAGATTCTTCCATATTTAATGGAACCTGCATTATTTTGAACGTCTTCAAAAAGGCAAAAATATAAGTTGAACATATTGAAAGTGCTTTTTACCAGTTTCTCTCCAGTTAAAAATACTTTATAAAAACATAATCTACAAAAATGCCAAACTGACAGTTAATCATAGATTATTCTTGACTAGAAACGTGGGTCATGGTTTCATTGTGTATTTAGGGTGAAATTTGCTCAAACAACACATGACTTTTTGTTTTATAAAAATAACATTATTACTGCTTTAAAGATGGGGTAGCTGATTTTTACACTGCAGACACAATTTAGGTTTTAAATCTAACATCTTCCTCTCATAAACCCTTTGACACGTGGTTAATATCGATTCTTAAATCATTTCAGTTGCATTTATGGCTTATAAACGTCTTTTCACAAACAACAAAGTGAAACTGGAGTGACCGCCCCAAGCTCAGCCAATCAAGTGCAGCATTCAGCTCCTGATTGAACTAAAATTCTTTATTTTCACTTCAGACAGGACTCAGAGGTCTTGTTTTTTCACTAAGTGCTGCATTTACTACATACTTTTTAGTGGAAAGCACAAGTTTACTCATTTACAACTAAAAAATGTAGCTACCCCACCTTTAAGATACCTTTAGATCAATAGTTTGTCTAGTTCCTTAACTCTATAAACAATGTTTTTAATTTAATGCATTTATTTGAATTGACCTTTATTTAACCAAGGAAGTCGAGATTCAGATTCTCTTTGCAGGGGAGGTCAGGGGGTTTTAATGTGTTAAAAATCTATTGGTCATTTTCCCATGGGTATAGCTAGGTTCTCTCTCTCTCTGCCTGGGATTGGGCGTTACAGAAAACATGAATATCTCGATCGTTTTTTTGACAAAACTCTATAACGATATTTGGAGAATATTCTGTCCGTTCAACATAAATGTGATCAATGTATCTTCAAATGTATTTCTTTAGGTTTACTTATCAAACGCAAATCAATCTCTATCAATCATCTTCAGTAAGAAAACAAGTGAAAATAATGCTATAATTAAGATCAAAAAGGCCGCTGTACTTGAAATATGCACAAAATGTACTGTTCTATTGGCAAAGCTTATTTTAAGCTGCTAAAAACAACTCTAGATAAATGCTACTAAGCTTAAGACCTTATTCTCTTAATACATGTCAGTATAAATAGATAGTAGACATGTTTCAACTTGGTTAGCCTTCGTCTTTTTTTGCTGTTTTATCAACATCATTAATACATTTTTATTATTTATATTTTTTATATAATAAAATGCTTGTTCGATGGTCGTTTGTTATAAGATTTCACTATTATTCTTTTTTAGCTGTACATTGTTAACATGGATGACTTTGAGAAGACCCATTTGCCTAAACAAATGAGTGTATTTGTTTGTGTTTGTGTTCTGTGACCTGCAGGGTGAGAGCTGACACTATCTCTCGGCTCCTGTTGCTCTTAGAAAAGTCCACTTTTCAGAACTCCGTGCTGGTTGAAGAGAGTGGAAAACTGCTCCAACAATATTACAAGAGTGGACCCGGGGAGCTGCTGCAGGAATCACAACCACACACTCCAGTGTTTGAAGTGTGCAGAGTCCAGAGAGGCCCGAGTGCAGTAAGAAGTCTCACTTTATTTAAATCTTACTCTGCTCTGGTGTGTCTAACTCTGGTGTGCAGAGATTGGTTTGTGCAGAGTCTAACAAAAGTGAACTGATTTGTCTGATCCCCACCTGCACAGTTGAGCAGTTCATTGTTGAAGCTGTAAATATACTATTCCCAATTCAACAAGCCATGCAAAATATAGTAATTGAAGATAAATCTATTTGTCAAAAAAAATGTATACAATTTTTATTCAGCAGACCAGAGACCTGTTAGATAAAGTTATGGTAATGCTTCAGTTCCGGTCCATTCAGCTCTTTTTGGATCACTGCTGAACGTTTTAAATCAGAGCCTCCAACAGGGCGTAGGGCCTATTGGTTCTGCAGCCATCATGATCAGCCACTACCCCGCCCCCTGCGAGAGCTACAAATGAGCCCATGCCGAAGGCATGGGATGTGTATACTTACTTCTGCTAACACAAAAAGAGTCAACAACGAAGGCCATGCACTCATGTTGACGAAAGCAGCGCGAAGCGCACAACCCCTTAAACTAAACTCTGGCATCAAGCCCACTCAGTAACGTCAGCGCCATCCTTAGGTAGGAGCAGGTCCGAGTAGTTGGAAGCACGGCCTGTGAGGGCCGTTGGAATGCCGCTTGCGGCTTTAATTTTTCATTCCTATTTCTTTTATAACTGTCAACTTTATTTGTATAGCACATTTACAACAACAGGGGATCCCAAAGTGCTTCACATGTACAATAATAAAACATACACAAAAACAAAATAGAGAATCAATAAAAAAAAAAAGACTAATATATTGCTTTCTATTGATGTTGTATTTGTTGTTCTGTGAAGCACTTTGTAAGTCTTTGTAAAGCCCAAAGTCACTGGGAGAGGTTCCAGTCACATCACACAGGAAAAAGGCAGTAGAAGATAAAAAAAGAGAACTTATAACCAAGAACGTGTAACATTTTCCTGTCCTGTAAGTGCCATGACTGGAGGCTTTTCCAGTGTATTATGAATTTGTTCAAGAGCAGCAGAAACAAAAATTAGAGTGGAAAAACAATAGGAGCTCATCTTACTGCAATGTAAAAAAACAAATACCGTAGAACAAGACGATACAGGTCATTCAGAAAGCTTACACTGTTAATTCATTCATATTTTTTATATCATTGTCAGTCTTTTTGGCTGCTGTGACAAATCACAGTTTACTCTGATGTAGTGACTGAGACAGGCGTGGTCCACTAATCTGCTGTTTTGTGTCTGAACCTGTCCACAGAGGAGTGTCCGTTTTGTGCAGTGATGGGACTTTTCTGATGTTCTGTTTGTCTGTGTCAGGTGTGTCTCTGTTTCGTTTGTGTTACAGCAAAGTCTGGCAGAAAACACGGGACGTTTCAATGACATGAAAGATGAAGTCCAGGAAACAGAAACCCAAGAGGAGGCTCATGTACCGTCCATTCAGATACGTCATTTGTAAGTCTTTGTATTCACAGTAAGGATGTGAACCTGTTATATTACTAGATGTTAAAATCTTATATCTAGTATCAGGGTGCGATTTGCTGGGGGGATGGGGGGGTTTTTCCTCCCTCTGGTTTGTCCATTTCTCTGTTTATACTTTTCCCATCCCTCCTTCTGTTTTTATCTTGTATTAATTGTAAAGGGGGGATAAAAAAAAAGTAAATTGATGCTTCTCCCGCTGCATCCCTCTGCTTAACAGTCCACTCTGCTAACAGCCAATAACATCACACTTTCACACACAGTCCCTTTCTGATTGGCTTTCCCGCTCAACTTTTCCTCACGCACAAATATAGTTTAAATTGACAGACCTCTGTAATATAGGAACCGATCCATCTTTCACACTTCTCTTGCATGTAAGCAATCATCCCCTCTTTCTCTTCTCTCTCCTTCTTTCTCTTTTCTCATTTCTTTTCTCTCTCTCTCTTCTTTCTCTCTCTCTCTTTCTGTCTTTTCTCTTATCTCTTTTTCTCTCTCTTTCTCTATTTCTCTCTCTCTTTCTATTCTCTTTTCTCTCGCTTTCTCTTTTCTCTTTATTTCTCTCTTTCTCTCTCTCTTTCTCTCTATTTCTCTCTCTCTTTCTCTCTCCTCTCTTTTTCTTTCTGTCTTTCTCTTTCTCTCTCGCTTTCTCTTTCTTTCTTCCTTTCTTTCTTTCTTTTTCTTTTCTCTTTTTCTCTTTCTCTCTGCCTTCTCTCCCTCTTTCTCTTTTTCTTTCTGTCGTCTTTCTCTCGCTTTTCTCTCTCCCTCTTTCTTTTCTTTCTATCTCTATTTTCTCCTTCCTCCCTCTTCCCTTTCTCTCTCTTTCTTTCTCTCTCTCTTTCTTTCTCTTTCTTCTCTATATCTCTTCCTCTCTTCCTTTCTCTCTCTTCTTTCTCTCTCTCTTTCTCTATCTATCTCTTTCTTCTCTTTCTATCTCTTTCTCTCTATGTCAGGTTTGGTCATGCTGCTGCTCTGTGAGATCATGGTTTAATCCACAGCTGTGCGCAAAGCTGAGAGGGAAAATCAAGTCAGAAACAAAGTGAGAGAGAACAGAATGTTGAGGTGCGATGTGATTCAGAACCATAGGCCGTATATATCAGTGATTGATTATACAGTCTATGTTCAGAACAGGACAAGAGACGTATGAAGTGACGAACAGCAAGAAACTGAATGAACATGGGGAAGAGATGTGCTACTGTAGTGCGCATGCACAATATGCTTGTGCAGAATGACTTGTATGTGGAAATTAAAAAGTAGAGGTGTCAAATTAGTGCATTCATTGAGATTAATTAATTACAGACATATTAATCAAGTTATTTTTTTAATCGCATTAATCTGTTTTGAAATCTTTAACTTCATTGTTTCCATATGTGAGTTACAAAGTGACATAAGAGTTGTTCGACTTGACAACTTAAAACAAAACACTTCCTAAAGTCTTCATTTTTTGCAATATATTAATATTTCCATCTGCTACAATGATGTAATTAATTAAATTAGATAAAAACAAACAAAACCAATCCAATCCAGTTTATTTATAAAGCACATTTAAAAAGAACAAAGTTGACCAAAGTGCTGCACAAACCGATAAAACAGATAAAAATACATAAAATAAAATAGTAACAAGATAAATACAATTCTCGAAACTGTAAAAGCCAAAACCATAAACTAGTTAAAGGCCAAAGAAAACAAATAAGTTTTAAGAAGAGATTTAAAAACAAGAAGTGACTCAGCTTGGCGAATGTGCAGAGGAAGCTCATTCTACAATCTGGAACCAACAACAACTCCTCTAAGTTTCTCCTGGAGTGAAGAACAACAAGTAGGCCCTGGTCAACTGATCTAAGAGAGCGCATAGGCTGATATGGCACCAACAGCTCAGAAAGGTAGGATGGGGCAAGGCCATATAGGCATTTAAAAACAAACAGCAACATTTTAAAATCCACTCTATAGCGACAGAGAGCCAGTGTAACGAAGACAAAATAGAAGTAACATGATCGTATTTTCGAGAAGCTGTTAACAGTCGTGCGGCTGCATTCTGCACTAGCTGCAGTCGTGCAAATGAAGACTGGCTTTTTCTGGGGTAAAGGCCGTTACAATAATCCAATCGTGTTGTTACAAAGCATGTGTCAAAATTTCAAAATGCTTTTTGGAAAGAGAGATGTCTCAAATGGAAAAAGCCAGACTTCAAAAACACTTAAGCTGAGTGTTTTTCTCAGCCATTTTAGGTGAGATTAAAAATAGATTCATTAGATTAATTAATTACACATCATAATTAATTAATCTCTTCAATTTTTAATTGCTTGACAGCACTATTAAAAACATTTTCCATCCCCCCAAATCATACCCTGTCTAGCATCAAATATTCCAACTTTAATAAATGCTTTTTCTTTTTTACTTTCCTTTAGTTTAACCTCGATGCCCCGAACTGGAAACCACATGAAAGAGGAGCGCCTTCTTCCTGCCTCACAGTGGACTGAACTGGAGAGCTGCCTGTCACTGCTCAGAACCCACTTGGATGTACAGCTCAACCTGTTTCTTCTGCATTTTCAGTCTCTTGTTTAAACTTTTCCCGCTGACTCAGGTGTGTGTCGGGTTTGTCCACAGGAAGTGTCCGTCAGCGGGGAAAGTGTGTGCGATGATGGGAGTCTGGTCCGGCTGCTTCAGGACTGCTGCCACAGACTGACGGCTCTGAGAGGAAAGTGGTTTGACGGCCAGAGGACACGGCAGATACACATGGAGGTGTTCTGGTACGAGAGGTAACGTCAGTCGTATAACGGCTCAAACAAAGCTCGATACAGGTCAGAAAGGAGCAGTGGCTGTGATTTAGTGACTGAAATTTAACTTATTATAAAGTTAATAGTTGTCCGCCTCGTAGCCATTGTTATTAGGTTTACAGTGATATGACAGATTATATATCATTTAACACAATTCAAGGTGGGTAGCTAATAGAGCTAACACGATTTAGGTTTTAGGTTTGAAAACTTCTCTCATAATCCTTCAACATTAATAATATCGACATTATCATTTTTGGTTCAATTATGGTCAATAAAATGGAAAGGACAACCCCAAGGACAGCCAATCAGAGAGCTGCATTTGGCTCCAATTTAAACTAAAATCCTTTATTATTAAATTTAGACAGTACTCAGTGTCTTATTTCTTCACAAACTTCTGCATTTATCTTTTACTTGTAAGTGGAAACCAGACAGTTTACTACGTTACCCCAACTTCCAAGTGCTGCAAGTTCTAATAAATACAACACAGGAGTGACAGATGATGTGGATTTAGCCCATATTCACAGTGTGGTTCGTGGGTAACAGTTATGAAATTCCCCTCCACATGTGTCATATGTAAGATTACCATAATAACTTGTAACATTTCAAGATTAAGCTAATAATTGAATGAAAATAAAGTTGAAGCTTAAGAAATGTATGATTTTACTGGAAAAAAACAAAGCCAACTATTCTGCGAAGTTGAAGCTATAAAAATAAAGTATTTTCTAGATTAAACTGGAAGTTTATTAGATTAAAGTCGTAGTTTTACTACAAAAATTGCAATTTTATTTGTTCTGGTCTTCTATAGTCTGTCAAAGAAATGTGTTGGTAATAATAAGAGGTAGTTTTACTAATGTTGGCGGTCTGGTTCTTCACTGGTTTAAAGTGTGGACATTCACAAGACAAAGTTAAGACTATTATATTCTTTCTCTTTTTTATCCTAGTTTAGCCATTCTTCTAGGATTAAAGTTTTACTTCCTGGTTACAATTGGGACATTTACATGATGCAGATAACTTGCAGAAAACCAGATAACTAGCCTAGTCCAATTCAAACCACTTCTCCAAAGCTCATATAAACCTTCGCTGACCGATTGAGGAGCTGTAAATTGACAAATTGTCGTCAGATTTATTTTTGCTCTTCATAAGAGCAAATATTATAATTGAAATCGAAATTCAATGATCTACACAGTCCTGCTTAACTGCTCGTCACAAATGTGATCCTTTATTGTATTATACAGTACTGTGTGTGTGTGTGTGTGTGTGTGTGTGTTGATATTCATATTACTGACATTTGTTGTGGTTATGGTTGAATGCCATAGATGAAAGCAGACATCTTACTGTTTCTCATTATGTTTAGGTGATACTGCAGCAGTTAACAGAGATAGAGAAAGTCCTCTGTCAGGATGTGGCCCTGATAAACCAGAACACCAGCCTTTCTCAAGAAATCACTCACTTTCTGCACCTGAAGAGGGCACTGTGTGACAGCGCCAAAGACAAAACAGGCCAGGAGCAGAACAAGGAGAACAGTCAGCAGAGGGAAGGACACAATGTGGATGAGAGGTAGAGAAAATAAAGAAATCAAACTATTGAACAAGTAGTAATAAATGGATGTAAAACCCATTTGTAGTTCAGTGTTATAGTTTTGCATAGTGCACTTTTACTAAACCTTTGCTGCAGTTACTGTTGTAACTATTGTAGAACATGTTCTTGTTTCAATTCAAAGGAAATGTACTAAACTCTGTCCAACTGAATCAGTCTTTTGAATTTAGTGCAGTTAATGTCATGGAGTGCTTTCTAAGACTCATGCCTGTGCTCTGGCAGATCCAGCGCTGTTGTTGGAACAGGAAACACGCAGCAGTGGAACCAGACGGAGCAAAGTGAATCACCCGAGTGGAACCAGGTACAAAACACCTACATCAGACATATTTACATGCTCTAGTGTAAACGGATTACCCTGGAGACTTATGGAGACCTTGTGATCCTGCTGCGTCAGATCCACTTCTGCATGAGCCTTTACTTTGAATCATTGAAATATTTTTTTATTATTGATTATTGTTTGTAAAACTATACTCTGGTCTTTTGGTGATAAGGACTGTGTTAAACATGTAGGGCCGTGTTTGGGCCACTTTGTACAGGGTGATTTTTTTTTTTTTTTTTTTATCAGAGGTGTTCAAATTCGTTTTTGTTTATTGGACCAAAATGATCTGATATTTTCCTTGCCGAGCAACGTTGAAACAAGAGGACAAAAGTGACTTTTGCTTTGCAAGTTTATTTGGGAGCAGTTGATACTTAAAGGTTGTATGGAGGATTTTCAAAATAGTTTGTTGTCAGTCTTGGTCAAAAACAGTTGCATAGATTTGTAACAGCCTTGTACTTATGCTAAACAAAAAAACAATTATAAAAATATATAAACTGTGGACATGATGAGCCAGTAAAACGCTGACCAATAGATAACGAGGTACCTCGTTATCTCACGACTTTTGTTTTCTTTTTAAAAGACAATGTGTTTGATGTATTTACCTTGTCGACATGTTTGGGCTGCTATCAGCGAGCCATCTTCAGGACAGTCACCGGTGTAGGTGGTCGTATATCAGCTACTTCCTGGAGGCGTGGTCAGTTCATCAGTCAGACTGACCACGCCTCCTGTCGCCCGGTGGTCTCTGGAGGAGGGTGTCCCAGGTGTAGGACAGGAGGAACGCCCCGTCGTCGCGGTTGATGCTGTTGGTGCCCTGCTTTCTAATCTTGATGGCCTCCTTGATCCAGCGTTTATATTTGTTGTTTTCAGATCCGATGACTTGGGCCCCCTCCCAATCCATAATGTGGTTATTTCTCTTGCAGTGGTCTGATATGGCTGACTTCAAACTTTCCTGTTCTGCTTTTTCTTTTGTGTTCTGGTGAGTCTCCCTGTTGTTCCTTTTCACACTCCTTCTGGTGTTCTTTTTCCTGATGTTGAATGCCCTGCCTGTTTCTCCTATGTATTATTTTTCACATGATTTCACAAGGTAAATACATCAAACACATTGTCTTTTAAAAAGAAATCAAAAGTCGTGAAATAAATGAAGACAAAATTAATGTTGTTGGAGTACCTCGTTATCTATTGGTATGTTAACCTGTCAAGCAAACCCTCAGTGTTCCTCAGTAACAGTGGATTTACACTAAGTGCAACTTGGATGCGAGTTGTGACTCGCACGAGTCACGCAGAACTTAGAAAGTGCTTAAAACCAATGTGTTGATTTACACCGTGCTCCGACATGTCCGACTGCGAGAGTCGCGCGACTCTGCGGAAAGAATCTATTTTCCCGGAGACCGCAGCGGTCTGGTGCGGCTTTCAATTCATTATACGAGCGTTCTCGCGGGAATCTACGTGACTCCACGTGGCTTTGGACGAAACCGGACCGCAGTTGACAGCATCTGGTGGCTACACCCCTCTCTAGCGACAACCCGGAATGTCGACATTAAAGTGTAATTGTCGATGTTTTCTCTCCCATCCCGTACTCCGACACCTAACATTTTTTTGTCGATGTAGTGGTGTCGATGTAGTTCTATTGTTCTCAGAAATGCCGCTTCTCCGACAAACTTTTGTGGGTGCTTCTATTAAATAATTATTTAAAAAATATATACATAGCGTTTTCTCGTGACTGTTTACTGATCCAAACATGATGCTAAGTAAAAAAAACAGCGCGTTTCTTCTTTCTGTTTATTCTTATTTCCGTTTTGTCAAACTCTGCTTCTAAGCCCTTGTCCCGGCTTCTGTCCATGGTGCTGAAGTTAAACGCAGGAGATCGATCAATAACTAGATAAATAAGTAAATGGATAGATTGAAAGGATGATGTTTGAATTATTCATACAAAATCCTAAAATATCCTTCTTTTAGAGCCGCAGTCAGGCTGCGCTTTTTTACACTCAACAATCCCCGGCACGTTGTTGTGCGCCTTTCACGTTCCAGAGGAAACAATTAAAGTTCCCTACAACAAACTGTCAGAATGTTATAAAAAAACGCCCTTCTATCATCTTTCTGACTGCCTATTCATCGCGCACATTGCGTAGTCCGCTTTGAGAGCAGCCTGCAGCGGCCTCGTCCAGCTTCACGCTGCGGCTCGGGCCCTCTTTTACAAATGTACATATTTAGACACTGTGGCGTCTAAACCACGAGAGTCTTAAACACTGTCTTTATTCAGGCCTATATTTTAAAACAAAAGTTTGTAAGAGTGAATGTGGTCTGGACTTTTACTGGGGTGAAATGATGTTTAACTTTATCTATTCTGAATATTGTTCATTAAAATACATTATCCTACTGGTTTATATCCACATTTCACACATGAAATTTCTCAGTTACGACTGTAACCTTCATGCATCATACAACGTGAAACGATTGGTCTCTTTGATAAAACAGACTGTTGTTTTTAAAGCAAGAGACGTAAAAAACACCATGGCCTACCTTTCTCTTGATTCTCGTCGTTCCCACGGAGCCTTCACATGACAATGTTCACAAAAATCCATGGTAATAAATCACAAAGTCTTCAAAGTGTAAAACATAATCCATATTCATGTGCAGAGGCTCTTGTCCGTGTGACTCTGCACATCCTTGTGCAATACGTCCCGTTAAAGTGCGGAGTGTTATGGAGACGTTTATTACAGTCTGCCAGCTCAAAACCACAACGTATAAGGCCAAAAAACACGGACCTTTGAGGCTGTCGTCTGAGGCGGACTGAGGCAGAGCAGAGCTGCGTGTCGTGGGATCAGGCGCGTTATGTTTTCCTCATCGCAGCAGCAGCGGCAGCTCTGATTCAGCACGACGATATGGGCAAAGTCTACAGCTTATTCAAGTCAGAAAAGCAAAAAATGTTTAGAAAAAAAGTGCTGCCAGTAGATAGAAGAAAAAAGACGCCGTCAATACGTGGAAGCTTGGAAATAATGTTAATTCCGAAATCAAATTCCGCCCGACATTGGCTTAAGCGAGCGAGTCCAAGTCCAGACTCGAGATTCACAGTGGATTTACACTAAGTGCAACTTGGATGCGAGTCGTGACTCACGCGAGTCACGCAGAACTTAGAAAGTGCTTAAAACCAATGCGTTGATTTACACCGTGCTCCGACATGTCCGACTGCGAGTGCGAGAGTCGCGCGACTCTGCGGAAAGAATCCGCATGAAGTCTATTTTTGTCGGAGACCGCAGCGGTCTGGTGCGGCTTTTAATTCATTATACGAGCGTTCTCGAGGGAATCTACGTGACTCCACGTGGCTTTGGACGAAACCGGACCGCAGTTGACAGCATCTGGTGTAACAGGCACTTAGCAAGAAACCCGCACGTGTCCCGACCCGCACTCGCCTTGCAGTCTGTGTAAATCCAGCGTCAGTCCAAGTCCCGGTCTGAGACCGCATTGCGCTGGCCGTTTGGAGAGTGTTAAAGCAGAGGATAAAGTTTTAAAAGTATTCTGTCTCTACGTCTGTCCAAAAAATACTTCTCTGTCTTACCGGGAGCAGCTTGTCAGAAAAGCAACGTGAATGAAGGACGCTTTGTAACCGAGAAATAAAAGTATAATTTTTAGCCTTCTTAAAGCGACAATAAAGTTGGCCACCACACATAGGCCTATTGTCATTATGACGTTCACTGTCTGAGCTTGTGTCGGAGGAGCGGCATCAATACATTCGGAGGACAGGGATGTCGTAACAGTGGGATTTAAAAATAAAGACATTCGGAATAACGGTGTGTCGATAGAAAGGCCTGTCGACAGAGAGGGCTGACCCCGCATCTGGTGTAACAGGCACTTAGCAAGAAACCCGCACGTGTCCCGACCCGCACCCGCCTCGCAGTCTGTGTACATCCAGCGTAACTCATTGGTCCAGTTGCAGTGAAGGCGTGGTCCTGGGAGAAAACACATGTGCATCGTTTGAAAAACAACAGGCAGTTGTTGGATTTGAAAAATCCTCCATACAACCTTTAAACTGTCTTATAGTAACATGTTTTATGAGATTACATCTGATTTGGTCGAGTTTGACACTTCAACACAAAGTTTAATCAAATAGATAGTGCCATTCAGTTTGAGCACATATTCACAGGCCAAATTAGACCCTCTGGTGGGCCAATTGTGGCCCCCTTGCCTCTCTGTGGGCACCACTACTTTAAACTTAACTTGACTGTAACCCTGCAGAAATCCTGGGAACCTAAACATATGCAAAATACAAAAAAATCCTCCTCCATTACTCACTCTTAACAGCCCATTTGAGCCAGCACTTAGCGCTAACACAAGACCGCTTCTGCCCTTTGTGCAATTTTAAAACATTTATTATTTGATTCTCAGCATGCTTTTGAAAATTCTCTTTTTCTAAATGTCACAGGTACAGTACATCCCCTGTCCTTTAATAGTCCCAGGGGTTTACCTTTGCTTCTTTGTGCCACACAGTTTGCATAATAAACACTTGTGTGCTTTTAGTGGGAAGAAAAAGTTAATACTTGACTTTTTAAAATCATGAACAATGTCAGATTATAAATGCAGGCACGAAATTAACCAGGATTTGGAACACAAATACTGTCTTAATATCCTGGAAGTTAAGCAGATATTAAATGGTCTTCGTTTAGGCAAGCATCAATGCAAATCACAAGAATTACATTATCTCAGTATGTACAAATGTATATCTAGTGCAGGAAATCTCAGTATATGATGTACTACTGATGCATGTTACATGATCAGGGAAATCAGACTAGGCTAGAAAACCGGACTCTACTTGGTTTTCCCCTCAAACCGGTTGGACCAGTTTTGCTCCTGTTTACATGTGAGAGAGTAAACCGATTACCCTGGAGAGACTGGTCCTGCTGTGTCAGATTCACTACTGCAGGATTCAGGCTGTAATTGTTGAACTACTTTAACATTGTTAATGTTGTTTATTTTTATTAACTGTTTGTAATACTATTTGTAAAATTTTTCTGGACCATGTAGGACAGGTTTACAGCTTCTCAATAGGTCTGCCCGGGTTTACATGCACTTTGGAAAACTGGTTTAAATCGGACTAGGCTAGTTATCTGGTTTTCCTGGCCTCCATGTAAACGCCCTGACTGAGTGGGCTCCTCTCTCCACAGATCTGACTGGGCTTGGTCCTTGTTTCCATTAGACTCATGACAGGTTGAACTACTCATTTTATGATGTAATAAATTGGCCAGAACTCCCAGGATTTTTAAACCTGAGGTAAAGACATGTTACATTAATGTAGAGCTGCAACAAACGATTATTTTGGTGAAAGATTAGTTAACAGATGATTCTTTTGATTAATTGACTAGTCCAGAGGTGGGCAATCTTTGAATCCAGACAAGAGGCAGGGTCATTTTGTTTTATTAATACATACATATAAAAAATGTATTATTTTGGGTATTCATTGTAAGGTAAGGTAAGGACAATGTATAATTACATTAAGCCCAATGACAGAGATGCTTGTACCAGATTGTAGCTTACAGCTCATTTACATCTGTAGTCCTGGGGAGGGGAGGCACATTGGACATGTTTTTAGTTGTAGGAGGAAACCGGAGTACCCGGAGGAAACCTACGCAGACACGGGAAGAACATGCAAACTCCACATAGAAAGCCCCGGGCGGCCCGGGAGTCAAACCCGGACCTTCTTGTTATGAGGCCAGAGCCTCATAGCACCACCGTGTTGCATATGACATTATGATATTATGATATTAACTAAGACCACATCAGCTAAATCAATCAAGACAAAAGCAATAAAGATTACCACTTAGATTCAAAAATGTTTCGGGGGCCTGATTAAAACAGGTCGGAGGCCGCATCTGGCCCCCGGGTCGTAGTTTGCCCAGGTGCAGATTTACAGACAAACTAGTGTTTATGTCAAAACAGTCAAATTACAAATTTTTCTCAACTGTTTTGAAAGCTACATAAACTAGGATTGTATCAAAAATCAATAATCCAGACTAAAGCTGGGATCAAATCTAGATTCTATAGACTCAGTTATTTGTATTAAAATAACTTAAAGAGAAAACACTTCGGCCTTTGCTGAACAAAAAAATCAAAAAACATACATTTTAAACATTAAAAAAATATATATATATATATTTTTGTTGAAAATGTCAATCTCAAAAAGCATTTTTGACATTGAGGTAAAGACGAATTCTGACAATGATTATTTGATTACTAAATTAGTCGACTATTATTTCAATAATTGATTAGTTGATTAGAGAAAAACGCAGTATGTCCATGTTTCCCCAGGTGGTGTCATCAGTTTACTCTACTTCCTGTTATTTTCAACAGATTTCACAAACTCGTTCTTGATTTCATACAAAACATTTAATTTTATTTATTATTATTACCAAACCTGGATTAAAAACATTAGAGAAGCCATTACACCCCTGATCTGTACTAACATAACTCTTTTATTCCTCCACAGCATCCTCGCGGCTCAGAAGACTTCATTTCAATCTCCAAAGAAAAGAACGCAGCCTCACACTTGGGAACCACTGCATGATTTTCCAAAAGAGAAGAAAATTGAAAACCACAAAGCATTGAGCTCAGAAGAAAAGCTCCTTTTAGCTGCTCCAAAACCTCTGTCCTGTCACTTGTCCTGCAGATGTCCAACAAACCCTCTGTACTCCCCCGGATTCACAAAGAAAAATACAAACACACACAGAACGCAGCGCTAGTCCAGATGGAACTGATACAGGGTTTTGTACAAATGTAAAAACGGGAGCTGTTTTACGTACAGTGGATGTAAAAGAGGTAATGATGAATAACACAGCAATGGACACAGTGGATGGAAATTCAGAGCACCAGAGTGAAGAGGAAAGAGTGTATGTGGACAGCATTGGCAGACTGCTCAGAGAAGTGTGCAAACTACAGCTTCCTGGTTCTCCTGAGGACACAGTAAGTCAGTATGAGCTGTACCACCATGACTTTAGTACATTACTTTAGCAGTTATAGAAAGAAAAATCTCGTGCACTGTCTCACTCTTTCACAATTTATTTCCACGTCACTTGGATCCTTCTGACATTCCTTGGGTAAACATTGCACAAGACTTTTCTTTCTACAAGTTCTAGCCTCGTGTGTAATATTGTATACACCAATCAAATGTAGGCATCTGTGTTTTATTATTGGCATTTAAACAAAAGACGGCAACAAATGAGTTCCTTAACGGTAATTAGCTAGCCAGGCTAGCACGACCTAGTGCCTCCACTCAATTTAATTTTACTCCAGTTCTAGGTCAGGTATCACAGGACTGCAGACGGTTCCCTAGAGCAGGAAGTACAGTCGTCCAATCAGTGAGCAGGAGCGGAGTTGCGTGTTGGTGAGGACCAACCTGAGTTGAAATGGCAGACTCTGGGCCTGATTTATCAAGCCAGGTGCTAAATAGGGTTATGCGTTAATGTCTTCCGGGCTCAAATAGACATAGTCGTTACATCCGGTGGCGTGGTTGCCATAGTGACACAGTTGTTTACTCCAAAAACGTACTCTTTTGTCGCAGCGACTGCGGTCACAGCAGCAAACGAGCAGCTTTTGGATTTTCATAAGGAAAAGTTGTAAAAGTGTGCGCGAACTATGCGAAGCTCCGCGCACATACCGAGACTCGCCGTGCTCATGAGCCCGGGCAGAGGCGCTGTGGGTCGGGAAGAAGTGAATACATGCACCGCTCGCGGTTGCCAGTCTTTCAGAGAGACAAAAGTGACCGCCCCGACCCACAGCGCCTCTGCCCGGGATCATGAACACAGTGAGTCTCGGTATGTTCATAGCTCACTTTTACAACTTTTCTTATGAAAACAACTTCAAGACTTGCCCAAAATCCTTCGTTTGATGTCCATTGCATTTGGAGTAAACAACTGTGTCACTGGCAACCACGCCAACGATGTAACGACCTCTGTTTGAGGCCGGAAAAACGTTAGTGCACAACCCCTATTGCGGGTGCAAACGAAAAAAAACGGAAAAAAAACGTGGTATTTGCAAGCAGTTTATGCGTACTTTAATATTGGAAGATGTACATATAACATGTTACACAAAAGAAGTATGCACCATCTAAAAGTTTGCATCTTTAGTGTGTGTGAAAGAAAAATGTCTGCTCTGCCAAGTTTTTGCTCCCCTTAACCTGTTTTGCACATGAGCAAAAGCTTGATAAATCGGCCCTGAGTGTTTTTCTTCTTGACCTTGTGTAATATCAGAATATCCTGCCTCCTGTGAAGTGAACAAACCCCAAAGATGCAACGTCAGAACGGTTTCCATGAAGTGAAGTGAAGTAAGAACTTTCAGAAAAAGCAGAGACAATAACAATAGACACAATAATAAAATTATAATTGTGGTCTTGCTCCAAGAAAATTGTGATAATAATTGAAGTAGTTATAATGGACAGTATTGGCCAAGAAAACCCAGTTGTGTTGTTTGTTTGGACGTTGGTTGGGATCATGTGAGTGTGTACGGTGAGAGGGTTGGCACATATTTGAACATCTTTAGAGTGTTTCCTAAAGTACAGCAGAAGTCTTTTGCCACAATAACTTTTTTAGAAGGTACTTATTACAAAAGGTTTTCGGTGACATTTCCAGTGTGTCTCTCTCTCGCCCTATCATGTGTGATCACTCCAACTTGTCTCGTGGCATTTTACAACTTTTATTTCAACCTGCCAAATTCAACCTAACCGGAGCTGTCGTTTTGATGTGTTGTCGTTGTAAAAGTGTGACATTTGGAACTTGTGATTTGGAACTTTTATAGAGCATTACAATCACTTTCACATTTGGACTATTTCAGCTTTCGAAGCTGAGCATTTTCTAAAAATGTCTACATACACAATCTATACAAACTGTATTATATGGATAGTGAGCACACAAGGAGATGCTCTATTCCAATTACATGGAAAGAATCACTTCCATGTTTACAAAATGTACTCGAGAGTACAATTTCTGTAAAAAGTACTGGAAGGGGAGTATTTTTACTAATTTACTTTTCACTTCCAACATTTTGTTTTTATAAGTTGTTTTTATAAATCTCAGACTGAAACATCTACATTGTCCAATCATGAAATCTCTAAACCATATGTATTATCCTCAGAGACATCCCCAGTGTAAAAAAATGCTAAGTATCCAAAGCTATGTGGGACTGTACAGCCTGTCATTAGGAGTCTGACATGCTCCGACCATGTGCTCTGTGTGGGCTGCAAACATTCTGAGGGAGAAGTTAGGTAGTTGACTTATTTCTATCAAATACTAATGCCTGCATATCATATCACAACATGAATATTTTACAGAATACCTTTTCTTGAGCCAGTGCCACAGGCAGAGTACATTAACCTACTGCATCCTGAGCCTCTGAATAGTTCTTCACCAAGTATTTTAAAGGTTGTATGGAGGATTTTTCAAATCCAACAGCTGTTTTTCAAATGATGCACATGTGTTTCTCCTCCCAGGCCATGCCCCTCACTGTAACTGGGCCAATGAGTTACTTAGGAACACTGAGGGTTTGCTTGACAGGTTCACAGGCCTATAGATAACGAGGTACCTCATTATCTATTGGTCAACGTTTTACTGGCCTCATCATGTCCACAGTTTATATATTTTTATAATACTTTTTTTGTTTAGCATAAATACAAGGCTGTTATAAATGTATACAACTGTTTTGACCAAGACTGACAGCAAACATTTTTTTAAATCCTCCCATACAACCTTTAAAGAAAAAACAAGTTGTTAAATGTCTTGCTAAGTCTTCTTGATGATGGTTGCCTGTGTATTTTGGGGACTTTTGAAGCATGTGTCGGCTCTTTTCACTGCGTTCCACCTTAAATACAGCAAATACAACCTGTCTGTGTTGCCACTGTGCTGACTCGAATTTCTCTCTTGGAAACTCAGGCTCGTTGTTTTTTATAATTAGCTGTGTAAAAAGTGCTAACAAGTATTTTACTGCCTTATTTCAATCCTAAATTTACACATAAACAAAAAGATAAATAAGTTTTGTTTCAGCTGGCTAGTTAAAGTACACAAGAGAGCAGTAGGAGCACTAACGCTGAAGACTTCTGCTTTAAGCTTTTTCACAGCTGTTAGAAGTGAGACGTGCAGGTATGCTAACAACAGTTAGCCACAATTCTAACAACAGATACACTTGGTGGAGTTTAGAGAACAAATGAGACAGGACATTGCAGACTCACCTGAACAGATCCATTATTTATTTAATAATTATTAATGCATTAGTTATTTTAACATAATTAACATTATTTAACATTGGTTATTAAACTGAATATATAGGTTAGCATTAGCTTCAAGACACAAACGTCACATTTTATAAACCAAGGGTTTCTCTGGTGAAATATTTATCTTTTCGGCGCTCCATTGTACTCACAAAAAATATTTATATATAGTTTTCTTTACTACAAGATAGTTTTATGCATCCATGTTTTTGTTTCTCTTCTGTCATGCTAAGCTCTCTGTCCTGTCAAACGCTGTCAAAACAGACTCGCTCCACCTTTTAAACACCGCTCAAAGGCAGTGGTTTCCCCTTTCCCCCTGGGTCACTCTCTTTAGCCACATTCTTCCTCCTCTCTGAGCTGGACAGAGCCTTGTCATTATCCACACACAGAGATAGGACGGGACAGGAGGCTGAATCTAACCCCAGCCTGTGTGTTTCAGGTGGCCTCAGAAATGGAACCGAGCAGCCGGAGGAAGCAGGAGTTGTGGTGCGACAGGTGAATCTCCCACGCACCAGTTTACCATGAGAAATGTTCTAGAAGGTGTCCAGAGCGCGGTGGAAAACAGCTGCATTATACATGTGAGTATCAGCTTTCCTTTTGTCATGGAGTCTGTTATGCTGACAGAAAACATTTACAGTACTTGAGTTTAGAGCTGCACAGTGAATGGAAATCAAACTGAAATCACAGGTTTTTGTAGTGCCACAGATAATAAAATATCATGGCTTGTCTGTGTTTGTGTCAGCTCAAACTAGTGTTGTCACAATACTCCAATTTCAAAGTTCATTCAGACCTTGATAGTCGATCCTCAATTCCAATTTTAATACCACAATTATTATTCTCTAACATGTCTAATTATAATAGTCTAAAATTCAAACTCTCTTTAGACAAGCTTCTGAGACTCAGAGACTTTGATCAGAAGTGAGAACTTTCTCCACACACAAGAAAAATCTCATTTCTGCCTCTTAAATCTAAGGATTGGTAAAGCTGCTCTTTACAGCTGAGACCAGACTGACACTAGATTGGCAGATTTGGTGCGAAGCTGAAGGTAAATGAGTTAAAATGAGTTTTAGAGACCTAATATTACTATACGATATTACTATTACTTTAAAAACTATACAATAGTCCTGTTATATTAAAAATATGTTTTTTTAATTTGTAAGTTTCAAGACTTATTCATTCCAGAGGCTGATTTGACTAAAAAAGAGCCACAATGTTATTTTTATGTTTAGCATTTCTACATGCTTTATAGTTTTTGTTAGACTGAACAAAAAGGAACCAAGTGTAATGAATGGCCCTCCAGAGGGACCTTAGAATGAGAAGTGGTTTTAAAATAGCTCGTTTTAAGCACATTTTTATACAAAAGACATTGTCAACACAAAATACAACTGTTTTCTTTAGTAAACATTTAAACCAGTGGTGCCCAATGTGGGCCCCGGGGGCCCAATTTGGCCCTGAAGGCATTTATTTTGCCCACAAAGAGGGGCTGAGGTGTAATTAAATCAAAGTACACCAAATCAGCTTTATTCTGCTAAAACATGAATAAAATAAAATACAATTTCACTAACTTATTGCAAATGTACTTTTTAGTTGCAACATAAAATTAGTTTTGGCCCTCGACACACTACTAAATGATTCACAAGTTTTAAGAATTTTCTAAAATCTTCATAAAATATCACATTTTGACCTGTTTGTATCTTTTTAAGCATTGACTGTTATTTAAATGTCACGTAGTTTTGATACCAGTTTTAATATTGATTAATATCAGATTTTGGATAATCTAATAATAAAGTATTTTAGTTCTCACAGACAGCTCTCTGATTGGTCCACCTCGGTTTCACTTTGCCGTATGTTTAAATACAACTGACAGACATTTGTATCTGTTTCTGACAGTTTGAGTCATGAGAAATAGTCAAGCTAACAACTAGCATGATTAACTCATTCTGGGCAAATGGGGAATGTCTCTTCTTAGGATTTGTTTTTACAGAGGAATTTTGTGACGTCAAAATGTTCATAAATTAGTTCTTAACGTGTCAAGAGTGAAGTCCATTTTGTTTAAAAAGTGACACGCTGTGACTTTAAAGTAGGTCAGATGGGTAATGTCTCAGTTCAGGAACTCGCATGGATGCCACTTCTTCCTGTTTATTTTGTGATGCATCATGGGAAAACACAAACACCCAGGCCTTATCTGTTCACTGTAGCAACACTTCCTGTCCTGTTTTAATCTGGTTTAGTACTGCAGACATGAGATGAAATGTCACAAATACTCAGTACAGTAAGAGAACCAGAGGTAATCAGACAAGATGTAGTCCATGAGAAAGAGAAAGTGAGAATGTGGCATCATTTCACCTTTTCTGCTGTCATAATAGCACAGCCGTTTTGTGGAAGTACTAATTCTAAACACAAAACATCATCACGTCACCAGACAACTCTACACCTGTTTGCACAATACAGAGGCAGAGTCATCCTGACAGATCCAGTTCAGTTCTATTTATGGATTCTATTATCGTCCAATTTAAAGTCAAACAAGTTCCTAGTTCTCACTAACTCTGTGGCACATGGTTAATGATATTCATCACAACTAATCGATTATTGAAATTATCATCAACTGTTTTAGTAATTGAATAATTGTCTACTGCAGTAGCGGGCCGTGCATTTCTTGCCTAGGCCTTCAGTGGTGCTCCTTTTAAATATCTTCACTTGTCAATAACCAGCTGATGCTATTAAACTATTCTATTACCAGGCACGTGATAAAGAGCAAAGCATCATTACTTCTATAGTCAGAATAAACACATTTACACACACACACAAATATTTACTCACCAATAGTCTGAATTACTTGTACGCTGTCAGGTCCCTTCCTCAATAATGTGAAATGAAATGAGAAGTCCAAGATTCAGTTTTGCAGATTTATTTAAGACTTTAGCACACACAAACTGCATGAACAGACTACTGGCTATCACAAAAGCATCTTTACAGAAACGGGGCATATTTATACAGGTCGGAGTCCGTGGGCCCCTGCAGCTGGTCCGGAATTGTCATTCCAAACTGATAGGTGATGTAAAGCTAGCTGGCTTCAATGACAAAAGTTAGTCAGTTTTAGCTCAGTTTTAGCTGTGCAAACAGAATGTAAAACCCTAGCTGCTAGACAGAAATCTTACACTTTGCTACAAGTGCCTCTTCGGAGAAAAGTGGGACATGCACATGTTTAAGACTAGGGACATTTATTAAGGAGAACTAAAAGGAATAAAACAGAGAAATGCAAATAGGGAAGACAAAGAATTTTCTCACAATCCCCTCCTCAAATTTCATAATGAAATTTAAGTTAAATGATGTAATTTTAGCAAGAAACAAGGATAAATCTATGTCAGAAAAGAAAATCATTACTTCAAAACACACTTTTCACACAATAATCATTTCACACATATATAAGTGAGTATAGTATAGAATTATCATTAGCTCATGTGATCACAATATCTTAGCTTTAGTACATGAACACTAAGTTGATAATTAATTTACATGACACCCGGACAGTAAGTAAGATTCAAAGAGCACTTCAAACATTTTATTTGGTTTTTCCCAGATTAGACTTTAGTGTTACTTTTTATCTAGTAGATCAGACCATGTGGATTGAATCCGAATCCGAATCAGAATTTATATTGACCAACAAAACTTGAGAGGTCGGACTTTGACGTGTCAGAGCAGTAGCAATCAGTCGTTCCACTAATGAGCGGATACATGGGATGATGCAACATCCAATCAAGGCCAACATAGCAATTACAATTATGATTGTGGTGGCAATAGACACTATTGTGGAAGCCCAAGGGCCTAAAGTCTGGTAAAGCCAATGTAGCCAGGAATTGTCAGATACACCAGAGTTCTTAGCCAGCTCCATGGAAAGTGATTTGAGTTTATTTAGTGCATTGGAAATTTTCCCGTCCGGAGCAGTGTTATTTGGTATGAATGTACAACAGTCACCTCCGAACATGCTGCAGACCGATGATTCTTTTGCAAGTAGCATGTCTAGTGCAATTCGATTTTGCCAAGCCATTAGTGAAGTTGGACCCAGTTGTTCTACAATACCTTCTATAGCATCGACTGTGTAATTGATGAATCGTTGTTGATTGTAATAGAGATAATTAACCCAAACTGCATTTTTTATGGCGGACACAGAAGGATTAGTGAATTAAGAGCAATTACTAAGTCATTTTGAGCTTTGTATTCGTTAGGGATTCCAACAGGTGTACCAAACGCACTAATGTAAATATCATCGTTAAAGGAGCCAAGGGTTTGTCTTTATTTGTATTGGATACTGACCTTTTATATACATGACTAAGTTTTGGATTAGCTTGATATGGCATTCGGGCTTGTTTTAAAGCAAGGAGCGAGTTAGCTGGGCCAATAGTAAATGGAACAAATAGCATAATAGGTGCACAAACTCCTACCCATGTGCTTGGCAAAAGAGCGTATAAACGTAGGTCTGCGCAGAGCCACCATACGTCAGCACGTGCAACAGAGTGTTTACTCAGAAGGTCAAAGTCTTCGAAATTATCTGAAGTATAGATCTGGTTACAAAAGTTGTCAGCAAATCTTTCTATGTCATTTTGGTTGTTACCATTAGTGTCAGAGTTTATAATGTATCCTTAAGAAAACATGTATAATTAGCTACGCCCATAGTCCAGTATATTGGAACGTCTTTTGAAACTACAGCAGGTAGTTTGAGATGGAGTTGATGACAGTCATCAGTTGGGTCCACGGAGTTTTTAACAAAGAGTTGAAGTATACAAGTCAAGTCCTTTTTGGTTGTATATGGTATTGATGTTGTCGTCAGTTGTGGTCTGGCTGCTGAACATGCGATACAGTCTTCTGTAGTAAGAGTATGTGCTGTGTATTGCATCCATTTTAACCAAGTATTCTCATTCATGTTTTGTCCTGTTTCAACCTTTATTGTTTCCGTCAAAGAGATTAAGTCATTTTCAGTAGCAGGTACATTTGTTTTCAAAATAGTCACTTGTATATAGCCTTCAACTTTGTGTGTAACTCTTCGATTACATGGTACATAAAAGTCCTCTGAGCATAGAAACCCTATTGAGTAAATACCAGAGTCGTTAAATGTAGGATTATCAATAGTCAGGATTAGTGGGTTGCATCGTTGAGCGTCCGATTTACGTCCTTTACAAATTTCTAAGCTTTTCTGAAAGGTGCATCATTTTTTCTATTTCGTGCAAGTGTGATTCGCTCTCGGTAGTCAGGGTTAATGTGTTGTGTGTTGGTTCTGGCTATAATTCTGGCGTCACTTATTCCATTATTGCCTAAGCAAGTATCCTTACATAAGACTTGTTCATTCATTGCATGGTCTATGGCTGGAGTTCTGACAAGCAATCCATTACTTCACATACGTCAAATACTATATTACAAGTTCGTTTTTCGTAACAGAATTTAATCAGTTTGGGTGTAGTTGCTACTCTCTTTGTTCGTTTTGGTGCTCCTTGTATCTTACCTTTGTTGCTAACTGTCTCTGCACAGCTAGATATACGTGAGGTGTGAGTTTCAGACATTTAGGGCAAATGGCAATGACTTACGACACAAAATAGTGCTCAAAAGACTTTATTGCAGCATTTCAGCAAGTTGTTTCAAGCTCTTCAGCCTCATGGTAGCGGGTACAAGATGACACTGCCTCACTGTCTGGAGGTTTCTTGTGTATATATAGTCTTGCTTGTTCATGTCATTACCAACCCCCAACAGCTTTGCCTTATAAGGCTAGAGATGACCAGACCACACAACACCACCTCTTTTGGAGACAGGCCACCTGGCATGTCAATCATACTGAAATCAGTGATCAGGCACAGAACTTGGAAATAAAGGATATAAACTCGAATTTTAATACTCACATTCCCTCCTCCAATTACATCCCCCATGTAATTGAGCACAAAATCAAAATCAACAATACCGGAAAGCAGAAAATCATAATCATCACAAAATACAGAAATCCCTGGAACCCATAAATCAACATTAGCATGTGTGTTTATAACCTGTATTACAACATTCATGTGAAATTTTAGTAATTCTGTCATCAGGAGAAAATAATCTCCCTCCTCTGAATCCAATAGGTCTCGTCCCAAGGCCACAGGGCCCTCTGGATGTGGCATGTTGTAATGTGATCTGGTAGCAGGCCTCTCGCTGGGGTGAAGATGACAGGCAGTGAAGCAGCCGTTTGCTGTGAGAGTTACTGTTCCTTTTGGTTGTTTCGTCGTCCTCATGCTGTCAGCAGTTTCTCTTCCAGTGTCCTAATCCATGACATGCGCAGCATTTGTCATATTCTTTGATTACTTGCATTGTTGACACCTCCTGTGTTTCCTGACCTCCTGATGTTGGTCGAGGGCCATTTGTAAATTCCATTCATGGTCTTTGTTGAGCACGGGCCTGTTATTTGTCACGCAAAGTCCTTCTTCTTGAACGGCCCTTGGTTGTGATGTTCTCCATGACTTTGCGGGAGACGTCCCTTGCACCCATAGCCGTTGCTTGATGGAAAAAGCGTCAAAAAAGTCTTCACATTGCCTTTCGATGTTTTCCTGCCCACAAATGTCTAAAATGCCCGCATTCTCCCACCAAACTGTGAGTTTCAGACATTTAGGGCAAATGGCAATGACTTACGACACAAAATAGTGCTCAAAAGACTTTATTGCAGCATTTCAGCAAGTTGTTTCAAGCTCTTCAGCCTCATGGTAGCGGGTACAAGATACACTGGCCTCACTGTCTGGAGTTTCTTGTGTATATATATTTGCTTGTTCATGTCATTACCAACCCCCCAACAGCTTTGCCTTATAAGGCTAGAGATGACCAGACCACACAACACCACCTCTTTGGAGACAGGCCACCTGGCATGTCAATCATACTGAAATCAGTGATCAGGCACAGAACTTGGAAATAAAGGATATAAACTCGAATTTAATACTCACAACGCCAAAAACGTAAATGATATTGTCCAGAATCTTACCCGTGGAGCACCGTGATGCTTCCAGTGGCCTCGTAGATTTCCTCATAACGCTCCTCTCTCTCGTCAGCTACGTTTCCCTCTGCACTTGCTCGTTTAGCTGTAAATCCACTCTGGTTCGCCAAAAGTTTTGGAAAGCACCTTGTAAGTGTCCCTCAGTAAAGTACCGTGGCAATAATAAGCACACCCAGCAATACAGTTTGCAAAGTTCCTTGGAGTCTGTAAGACAAGTGCACTCTCATATTGTGACTGAAGTGGCACAAATCCCTTTCCCGCTTGTGACAGGAGCTCGGAGAGCTGCGGTTCAGAGTTGCCGGTCTTTCTTAACAATGTCCACTTTTCTTGAAAATCCATCTTGAAAAAGCCTTTACCAATAAATTTGCAACCAAATCGATTTCTTCTCTCCTTTAGCCACTGTGACAAAGCTCATCAAAACAACAATATATTTGCTTGATTGCCCAGACTCAGCCAATCAAATGCCGTAGTTATCGTGACGTTGCCGGTGCCTGCAAAGGCTTGGCGTTGTCAATGTAAAATCTGATTGGTTGCAGCAACAGTTTGATATGCTGTTATTTAAATATGGTCCTTTAAAACTGACTGTGAAGGCCTGGCAGATTTCACTGACCCGACAACAACTGATGCTGAAATATGATTGGTTAACACAATATATTATGAAACACGCCTGAAAGCTGTGAACGATGGAAATGCTACAAAGAAGCTGATAAATAATGATTGAATAATGATTAAGCATGCATGCACTAAATATGATTTATATCAGTTGTTATTTCGATATTTTAGCCACAGAGAAGGCTTTGCAGGCCCTGATGTTCCGTCGCTGGTCAACTGGTTTTCTTTAGGGTTCAAAACATGCCATGTACTGAGAAATCCTCAGATTGAATAGAATTGATAATGTGAACACAAGTTTTACCGCTCCATTTTCTCAAACCGTTTACTGTTTTAATCGAGCCTGTTTTGTGTCCCACTGTGATAAAGACAACTCACTGATAACTGTAAAAGACGTTTATTTCTTT